>VZTE01004595.1:99282-115694 GCA_013397775.1 Eulacestoma nigropectus
AGACAAATAAAAATAAAAAAAAAAAAAAAAAAAAAAAAAAAAAAAAAAAAAAAAAAAAAATTGAAAGTACAACTAAACTGGTATGCTTAGTATTTTATTTCTTTGGTGCATGTTTATGCAAGATTGAAAACTTGGCCAAGGAAATTTCAACTTAGCTAATTGAAAAATATAATTTACTGACAATTTTTATTGTGTAAGAATTATGTATTCTAGTCAGCAGGGCTTAGACAATAATTTCTAACCTTCTGCCTTTATCCAGAATGGCTGTCAGCATCTTGACTTGAATATTTCCTTTCACCTCCACCGTGGCCTTTGCTATGGGAGAGTTTACAGACATGAGAGAAGAGACTGACAATGCTGTCACAAATTCATCCAAATCCTGAACTTCAGAGATTCTTTGAACCAGAAACCTTCTTCTGGCAGGGACAAGTGTTACTTGTCGGTTTGGCCATGCTTATGACCCATTAAAGGTCTGCTGTCAGAATATTTTTCTATTCTTCTGCCATTCCTTGTAGCTAGGTTTTATTCCTCTGTGAAGAGGAAGTCATCATGAAGAAACAACAAAAAAAGAACCTTTACAGTAACCTTTGATACCATTCACATACTGGGAAATGCTTTCTAGGTAATTTTGCAAGTCTGTGGAGGCAGAATGTTGCAAAGTGCTTGTATGAAGCACTTACTGAATAGATAATAATTTAAAATTGTTCATGGTTCCAGCAGTTGCTTGTTTTTATTTTCCTATGTGTTATTGCAAATATGGCAAAGAAATGTTAGGAAATTGCTTAAGAAATAAATAACTACATGAATGAAAGATAAAATAGACAGTTTGAGAGGAAAGACTGAGTCCACCATTGCAAAGAATGTCACCAGTAAGAATAATTTTGAAAGATGGCAGCTGCAGTAAAAAGAAACCTTTTAAAACAGTGCTGAGGCAATGCTCGAACTCTGGCTCAGAAGGAAGTGTGTTACTTACTGAATTATGAGCAACATTCTGTTCAACATCCTGTTTAAAGATGGTATTTTCTCTTTGCACTGCAAAGCAAGGGAACAGAAGCCTTCCAGTAAAAAATATGTTTCCTTCAGCTGAATTGCCATTGGTAGACTGTGTTAAAATGTTCTAAGGCATACATTTCTCTAAAGATAATGTAATAGATTTTTAAATTTTACAATATGTATGAAATTACTGTGGAATTTGAGTTGATGCTGATCACACAGAATGAATATGAGATGTAAAGGCAATCTTAGAAAAATAGAAGGCAAAAGAAAGGGTGTAGATATGATGGAGAGCTTAGGAGAGGAGAGATTAAGTAGATGGACTTGGGGCCTTTGCCACCACACAAGGAAAAAATGGTCAGAAGCAGGTTCATCCCATTTCGTCCTCTGCTGTCTGCATTCTGATCTGCTGAAAACAATAGAATAGGGACAAGTGGTACTTTGAAGTAATCTGTTGCTTTAAGTAAGGTACCTAACTTTAAATGGTGAGCCAGTCCAGCACAGAAAACGTGCTCACAAATCTACATTCTAATGCATTCTGAATCTGTGGAAAAATATATGGAAACACTGCTTAAAATGAACTAGTAAATGACAATCTAGGAGCCACTTCACATAGGTAAGCTAGAAAACTTTGTATGTACTGCAGAGAAATCTGTTCTATATGTGAACTTCCCCATTTTTATTTTGAATGCTGCCTGTACCATATAACAGCACATTTTATAAATAATATAGCATACAACAGCACATTTAATAAAATAATATAGTGATTGGATTATTTCAAACAAAGCATGTTTTTTCTCATTTTGGTTTTCATAAGCTACTCTCTTCTAGTAATATGATATTCAGACAGTGGGAATTTATATTTTCTATAGGTTTTTTGAACTATTGTCACAGTCCTTTATTTTGATTTTATTGGTAACCATGTTAGCTATATTTGTAGTTATGCTGATTTTCCATGTTCTTTAATCCATTATGTACTGATACTAAATTGCTACCACAGAAGACAAAAATGAAACAGATAAAATTGCGCTTTTGGATGACTGTACAAACTATCTGTGTTGAGCAGTAATATCACAAATACCCAAACTCCTAGGTACAAGGAATTGTAAAGATGCTGGACTCTCAGACATTCCCTGAATCAGGATTACCAAATGTTAGAGGTTCCAAATTTAAACCATACACTGCATGGTGCTTCATACATAGCCCCAGTGACTGTAGAGCAAAGAATTCTCTGTCTGGATTGTTTCTTCACGTTTTTGGGTAGTTTCAGATGATGGCATTGATGACGCAGCAAACCACCTATACAATCAGAGGCAATGCAAACAGAAATAGACATTTGGAACCTTGTCTAAAATGAAAGATACAATTTTTCTGATAAAACTGTAAAGCAAACAGGGTGGAATTAATTTCAGTCAACTTTTAAAAATATATTGCAGGTCTCTACTGCCTGGATAGACACCTCAGGTTTTCTTCAGAGTCAGAAAAGAGTAATAGTCACCCCTGGGGTGCATTTCATCTCATCCTGCTGTTGACATCTAAAATTAATCATACTTTAGAATTGCCTATATATTTTTGTTGTCTCTACAGAAAAATATAGCACAATTAATTCAGAACTGGGTATCTATATTTCAGATGGCTGTATTTCATTGAAATTAAATAGCCTGCAGCAACTATGCGTCTTCCAAGAGTCTTCCCACTTTGGGAAGAATGTCAGAGGGAATACTTTCTTTTTCCACAAAGATTTAGTAGTGTTTAGCAGCCTTATGTTTATTTGTTCAATATGCAAAGACCTTTAGGACTTATACAGAGCACTAAATAAATTGTAACTTGCTTGAGAACAAAACTCATTTTTTGCTTGATTGGGATAGAAAACAAGAGAAGTCACAGGATCAGAATTAACCTGGGAAAACAGTTGCTGGAACCAGAGTGTCCCTGCTGTGCCACAGGGAAGAGGAAAGCTCAATAATTCATTGCAATACAGTTCAAAACTGAGCGAAACACTTGGATAGTCTTCCAGAAATTCTTAGCAATGGGTTTGTTTCTGTTGGTGCTATTTTACATTGGCCCTGGTAATATGTTACTTTCCCCATTTTTCTACTTTAAAACCAATGTAGTCTGTGCTATTTCTATTTTATTCTAATGGAGACATAAATCTTTGTACTAGCACAATGTAGTAAAATGAAGTCTGAGTAACTAAACCTGCTGGGGCAGAACATTCTGCATTACTGTAAAGTGTTCATTCAATTTTGAACAAGCAACATATTTTTTTCTCTCAGATTTGACACATGCAGTTTTATTTTCAGTATTTATACATTTTCTGTTCTTTTGACAAGTAGCAGACAGTGTACAGTAAGCTGTTCTATTATGTTGTAAAAAAATTGCCAACTACATGTTTAAAGAGACAAAAAATTTGGATTAATTAGATAGTATTTTATATTTGACAAGAATTTCTCAGAATGGAGCTGTGAGGCCTTCATTGCAATGGGAATTAAAATGATTTCAATTTGCTGTTTTATGAGATGGACAACAGCTCTTCTCATAGAACAAGTGCAATAGGTTAATAACTGAGTCAGTGCTCCCTTCATGTCACTATTTTCTTTCTGAGGGGAAGGTTTGTGCAGAAAAAATGACTGCAAAGGACAAATTGTGGGGTTTTGTCTTTGCTGTTTTACAATAAGTCTTCAGTAGGCGTGTTTAAGATTTTCTAATTGACATGCCTGCAAACTTCCCCAAAGTTATCTATTTCTCACTTATTATAAACTGTAATAACAGTTCTATTGATCAGTAAATGCCTTCAAGGCATAGTCTCATTGATGTTAAATTATGAAACAATAGAGATGGGCGAATCGTATTTCTGGAACATAAAATATGAATTCTTTTGAAGATCCATAAAGATGTAGAATCTAATTCAGTTCCTCATTGCTATGTTTTCACTTCAAAGTCCAATAGTAGAAAACAGCTTTTCCCTGGAGCACGCAGGTGTAACACTGAGGATGTAGAGAAAACAGATCTGAGGCAGAAGAAAGCACTATTTTCAAACAGTTTCAGTAGAAGTGCTGCAGTTTAATATGTGTACTGGCGTGTGACTGGCTCTTTGATATCATGATTGCGTTGAGATGCAGCAAGTTTCAAAGTCTGGTTTGTTCTCACAATATACAAGAATTCCTTTTTCACAGTGCGTTGGCTAACCTGTGTTCATCTGCAAGGTCGCAGGTTTATTGAATAATGCAGGCTCTTTTAAGTTGATTTTTTATTCTTACCTCTTAATAGTCTTAACATTTCTTCAAACATACTATAGTATCACAGATTTTCTTTGACCAAAATCTGTTTTTTGATGTCAGTGCAGTTCAATATCTAGACCCTAGCCCATTGTGGAGTTGGAAAAGAAGTGGCCTACATTCTTCTGTCTAGCAAAATTTTAATGAAAATGAAGATGTGAAAGAGACAAAATCTCCTATATAAAGTGAAGGAAAGCGCTTTAAAGCATAGGGATCTTGGAAAAGGACAGAGAAGGGAAAAGACTAAGTGAGAAAACAATTTATACACAGCAAGATTATGTTGAAGGTAATAAAGGAAATGTCAAAAAACAAAGGTAGGTTCCAGCTGTTTCAGAGGAGAAGATTGAGAAGACAGGAGTCTCTGTTAAGTTTTCTACTTAGGGAAAATAATCCATATGGTGCACATTCATCCTTTCTGCTGCAGTTCACAGCCTGTTGGGGTGTTACTTTTGGTGGGAACAGCCTCTGGAGTGAACTGTTGAGAATTAGGGAACAATTCCATAATTAATAAGGAAAGGTTTGTTGCCTTCCTGGAGCCCAGATAAGAGACATCACCAAGAAACTTTGCAGACTGTTATAGCTCCACTGATTATTACAGAGTTTGTAACTCTGTGTTTAGGACATAAGTACATGTCTTATGAAAGGCTATGGAAGGAGCACGTATATCAAAGCTCTCTATGCTCCTTGTTTACAGGAGCACACATCAGAAGAAGAACAATTACAGTAGTGATATTTTGCAGATACAGAAACACAGTAACTTGAAGCTCTAAAGCAAATGTCTATAAGTAAAGGGTTCTTTCAGCAGCTATTTGATTTTACTAATCTTGACCTTCACCATATACACATGCTCTTGCTTTTCCACACTGTAAGCTTGGAAAACCACCACTAACAAGGAAATACATTTAATTTCCTGCTTTATGATTTCTTTATAATATGGCTGATAGAATTTTTTCTCAGTCTCTTATGAACAAAGCTAAACAATTTTGTAATTTTTAGCCTATTCTAATTCTTACAACTGTGTACTGGTCTGTACAATCAATGACTAATCTGTTTTGGTTGAGTGGAACTAGCAATCTATCTGTGCTATCTCAAACTCACAGAATATGCTGAGTTGCAAGGGTCCCACAAGGATCATCCTGTCCAACTCCTGGCCCTGCACAGAACATCCCCAAGACTCACATCATGTGCCCGAGAGTATTGTCCAAGCATTTCTTGAGCTCTGGCAGGCTGGTGCTGTGACCACTTCCCTAGGGAGCCTATTCCAGTGACCAATCCCCCTCTGGGTGAAGAACCTTTCCCTAATATCCAAGCTAAACCTCCCCTGACACAGCTTCACGCCATTCCCTCAAGTCCTGTCACTGGTCACAAGAGAGAAGAGACCAGTGTGTGCCCCTCCTCTTCCCCTCATGAGGAAGTTGTAACTACAATGAGGCCTCCCCTCAGTCTCCTCTTCTCCAGGCTGAACGGAGCAAGTGCCCTCAGTCACTCCTCATACGGCTTCCCCTCAAGGCCCTTCACCATCTTTGTGCCTCTCCTTTGGCCACTCTCTCATAGCTTTGTATCTTACACTGTGGCACCCAAAACTGCCCACAATATTCAAGGTGAGACCACACCAGTGCAGAGTAGGGCTGGACAATCACCTCCCACAGCCAGCTGGCAAATGATGGGAAGTGGCTCAGTGAGCTCTTCTGGCACTTTCCTCAGTGCCCTTGGGTGGATCCCGACAGACCCTAAAGATTTGTGTGTCTCAGTGGTGCAGCATGTCACTGACCATTTTCCCTTGGATTATGGATGCTTCATTCTACTCTCTGTCTCTGTCTTCCAGCTCACTATAATTCCCTTTGTTCTAGTCAATTTTATTTTTAAAATCAAAAATCAGCTTAAATTAGGAAGAAAAGAAATAAGAAAATTTCATGGTCCTCATTTTGGCATAGTGAAGACCTTATAGCATTTTGGGTAAATTTACAGTGTCTATTGAACTGCATCACATTTATACTGTGATTCAGGAAAAATAAACTGCCCTCCAAGCCCTAAGGACAAAACTGTTTACAGACAACTAGAAGCCATTGTAGTTTAGCACTGATGGGTAGAACAATTCAAACAAATAGGGAACAACTTTTCCATGATACTGTTTATTATTCTGTGATGGAAAATAGCAATCTATATGGATGGATTCTGACATAAGGACACACGAATAGTATCACATGATATACAATATAAAGAAAGAGTGCCCTGTGAGACATGGAGAGAGGAGTTTAGGGTGAGAGAGAAAAATGGAAAACATAGACAGATAGTTTACCATAACTTACCACTTGGTTGAATGCTACTCTGAAACAAATAACGAATTTTTCTGAGCTATTGATAAATTTTGTGATCCTTTCTAGCAATTCCTTTCATAGACTGGGTTAAAGGCTTTTTTAGGTTGTTAATTTCTTGTGTGAAGGTTTGCACTGTGCTTGGGAAGAGGATTTGTTTCTAATCACTATTAGAGTTGTATTTTAGACATGCTTTGATGCATTGGTATATGAATACTTGGGGTTTATTACTCTTTGCCTCTTGTCTCACTGGTTGCTGTCTTCTCTCCTGCCATTAGGGTCAGAACTGGATGGCTATAGCCATTCCAGCTATAACCTCAAGCATCTAACCACAGTGCTAAGTGTGGGAACAATGCTCCACATCATTTGTCTGTAACCAAACTCATTTAACTGTCGCAATCCCTGGTAGAGTAATCTGGAACATAGCAATGTGGTGAACAATTCTCTCCATCCTCCTACATCTACAATTCACAAATTGGCACATCTCTTCTCAGTTTGGAGATTCCCTAGACCTAACAAATTGTCTGTGCATCAGCCAGTTTATTTAGTACTCTTCCACTAGACTTTTAAGGTAGGTCTCGCACTGGCTTCTGTAGAGCAAAACCAGTTCCATGAGAGCCTGGCTGGATTTCCTCCAGCAGACCTCCTATTTGAGAGTAAACCAGCAGCCTAGGCTAGCTGGGCACCATGCAAGAGCAACGGCATATGCTTAGAAATAAGTATTTCAGCCTCAGCTCTTTTCACCAGCAAAGAACAGCTTTGGTCTGACTAAAGTGTTGACTTAAATGATTTGTTTCAGCAGAGCAAAACACTTGAAGTAAATGCAAACTATTCTTTTGGTACAGCATTTAAAAACATTGTAATTAATATTTCAGTGATTCAAAGTTTATTTCAAAGTTACTGATAAATATTTTATAAAAGCAAAAGATGGAAATATTTCACCCAGGCTAAAAGACACGTTTCAATTAGAAGAAACATTCTTTTCCTGATCATGTGTTCATGCAAGGTATATGTGGTAGAGATGGTTGCGGAATGAGGGACTAGCCTCTAAAAATAAAAATGCGAAACAAAAGTTAAGAGACATTAGGAAATGCAGTTCTGGCTCATTGTACCTTTCTTGTTGTCATAATTTGCCAGCTTCACAACATGTGGTTGTGTCTGCATTACTTTCTCCATATACACCACAGAAATGTCATGGTAAATTGCAGTGATAGGTCATACAGGTCCTGATCAGTCACTTCCAACATTTGCATCTGAGTTCGTGCTCTGAAGCATTATTCCAGTCATAATTCTACTAAGGTGATTTTTTTTTTCCCAGATAATAGGCAGTAAATTTACACACAGTGTTTCAAGAACTAAAAACTGCAAAAACAAAGCCAAAGAAGCAAACAAACAAAACAAAATCCAAAACCTGTTTGTAATCTAAACTGTTTTTTAAATAAGAAAGAAAGAAAGAAATGGAAAAGTCACTTTTCTGATATATTGAAAAGTTAAAAATGACCCATTTATTTATTTATTTCTTTATTTAGTGTACATATTCTTGGACTAAAAGCTTTTTAGGTTTTTATTCATAATTAATGCAATTCTTAGAGTGTAATTTGTAAAAAAAATTAAATGTGGGGTTTTTTTATAAAAAGGAAAAGATATTTGTATTTTCCCTTTTTCAAAGAAAACCTTAAAATATATTTTTGATACAAATCTAAACAAGTGCTTTTGTTTATTTTTCTTTTTTTTGTAAAGTGAGGTGACAAAATAGGATATTCCACCTACTTTGAAGAGATTTTATTGCAATATTTGCATATGAAACCATCTCACTATTCCTTTAGCTCAGACAAAAGCTTAGCTAATCAAAATAGAAAAAGCTACTATTTGATTCTTAAAATACAAAGCCATGTGTAATAAAGCCTCTGTGTAGAAACCATAAGTGTTTTAGAATAAGCAGATCTCATGGTTAGTGCCCTGGTTTCAGCTGAGGTAGAGTTGGTTTTCTGCCTGGCAGCTCGTACAGTGCTCTGGTTTGGATTCAGGATAAGAATAATGTTGGTAACACACTGATGGTTTCGTTGTTGCTGAGCAGCACTCACACTAAGTCAAGGACTTTTCAGCTTCTCATTCCTCCCTGCCAGAGAGGATGATGGCACAAGAAGCTGGGAGTGGACACAGTCAGGACAGCTGACCCCAACTGGCCAAAGGGATATTCCAAACCATATGGCATCATGCTAAACAATAAAACTGGGGGGGAAATTTGTGGGGGGGGGGGGGCAAAGGTTACTCAGGGACTGTCTGGGCATTTATCAGTGAGTGGTGAGAAAGTGCATTGTGCTTCACTTGTTTTGTATATTCTTTTACCATTATTATTTTCCTTTTCTGTCCCATTAAACTATCTTTATCCCAACCCATGAGTTTTAACTTTTTTCCAAGTTGCTCCCCCACCCCACTGTGGGCAAGTGAGTGAAGGCTGTGTGTTCAGCTGCCTAGCAAGTTAAACCACAAGAATTAGAAAGGGCCTTAACTCAGCACATAAAGAATTAACATAACATTTTTACATCCTCTTGGCAAGTATTTCTTGGTCATATAAGAAAAGCAGAAAGCCTGTTTAGCCCAGGGATGAATTTTGAATGATTTTATTTGGCGAATCTTCTTTTCACATTCATTTCATTTGTCCAGGTTCACTTTTTCTTGTGGGAATTTCATTCTTCCTGGAACATCTCTAAATGTTACCTGTTGCCACCCAGGTTGTATGAAAATACCCGCAATACAGCCAGCCATTACAGAACTATGGCCATAGCTTTGTTAATGTCCCTCCACCTTTTACTCAACATATTTCTCATACAGAACATCTGAAGTTCAGACTTTCTGTATCATTTTCTGAAGGCCTCCTGCTCTCCTCCTTTCTGCAGAGAGCCTTGTTTCTAGCATGTTTGCTGTCTCCTTCAGCATTATCACTGTAGATTTTACTTACACGTACTGGTATTTTTTTCCTCTTTACAGAATGTAGTGTCCACATTTTCAGCACACTGTTCCCCTGTGCATATGGAAGTGCATATGGAAGATTACATTCCAGTGAAGCATTTTTAATTGTTAGAGTTCATAGTCACGAAAACAAAAAAAAAAAAAAAAGAGAAACTTATACTTTTCTGATCTTCTTAAAAGGCAACATCTCTGTAAGCAGCCACCTTGAATTCTAGTATCCATTTCAAACATAATATTTATGCATGCCAATACAGACACTAAAAGAAATATTTCTGCTAAAAAGTTAGTTTCTGCTGTTGCTTTTTATTATTATTTTAGGTATCAATTTTTACTTCATGCAATAATTATTTCATACCTCAAGTCTTAACTTAAACATTCTAAAAATCTTTCTTATTGGAAGTTCATTAACTGGACAATGCAGAAAATCTGATCAATTCTTCTGTGTTCTATACATGTTTAGCTAGAATATACTGAATTTGGAAGGAGTGGAGGCATAAAGCAAATAAGATACATCTGTGACAGATAGATCTGTAAAAAATTGGGCTATATTCTCATTACTGTGTGAAGCATGAGAGACAGTTGTATCCCAACATCATATTCTGGAGTTGGTCATGACAACAATTTCAGAATTATTTTAATCATTCCAAATTATGTCAGCAAACATGTAAGCTGAAAATGCTTAAGTTTGTAAGAAATTGAGCTGTTGATTTTATTAGTTGTGTTTGTTGCTAGGAGAGAAGCTTTTAAAGCTGCTTGTAGTGTTAATTGCACATTTCTTTCCTGTCTTGCAGAGAATGACATAAAATCACTGATGTGTTTGCTATAGTTTCCAAAAGCTAATGTAAGGGAATAAAATTTACTTAGCATGAAGTCAATCTTGCTACTGTAAAACACTTTTAATGTTAAAATATTATGATACATTTCTTCTGCATAAGAACAAAAATGGAAGGGGAAGTACGGAAGAAAACCAGACCTATTTAAATCCTATAATTTAAAAAGAAACAAAATTCCTATTTTTTTAATCAAATACTAGCCCACAGTAAGCAATGAGGAAACACTAGCTTTGAGCTAACTCTTAGTTCAAAATGTCCATCCCACAGCTGGATAAACACTTTATGCAGTGGGTGAGCAGCTGGCTCATGGGTCAGGCACAAAGGGTTACAGGGAATGGGGTGATATCAGACTGGTGACCTGTCACTAGTGGGGTTCCACAGGGCTCCATCCTCAGCCCTGTGATCTTCATCATCTTCATAAATGACTCAGAAGCAGGACAGGAAGGGATACTGAGCAAGTTCACAGACGATACAAAACTCGGACGAGCTGTCGGCTCCCTTGAAGGCAGGGAGGCCCTGCAAAGAGACCTCGACAAATTAGAGAACAGGGCAATTGAAGTTCAACAAGGAAAAGTGCCAGATTCTGCATCTGGGATGGGGCAAACCTGGATGTATGGACAGACTGAGGAATGAGATACTGGAAAGCAGCACCATGGAAAGGGGCCTGGGGGTCCTGGTCAATGGCAAGTTGAATTTGAGTCAGCAGTGCCCTGGCCAGGAAGGGCACCTATGTCCTGGGGTGCATCAGGTGCAGCATCTCCAGCCGGGCAAGGGGGAGGTGATTGTCCAGCCCTACTCTGCACTGATGTGGTCTCACCTTGAATATTGTGGGCAGTTTTGGGTGCCACAGTAAAAGAAAGATGTAAAGCTGTTAGAGAGTCTCCTTTGGACAGAGAGTCCAAAGGAGAGGCACAAAGATGGTGAAGGGCCTTGAGGGGAAGCCGTATGAGGAGTGACTGAGGGCACTTGCTCCGTTCAGCCTGGAGAAGAGGAGACTGAGGGGAGGCCTCATTGTAGTTACAACTTCCTCATGAGGGGAAGAGGAGGGGCACACACTGGTCTCTTCTCTCTTGTGACCAGTGACAGGACTTGAGGGAATGGCGTGAAGCTGTGTCAGGGGAGGTTTAGCTTGGATATTAGGGAAAGGTTCTTCACCCAGAGGGGGATTGGTCACTGGAATAGGCTCCCTAGGGAAGTGGTCACAGCACCAGCCTGCCAGAGCTCAAGAAATGCTTGGACAATACTCTCGGGCACATGATGTGAGTCTTGGGGATGTTCTGTGCAGGGCCAGGAGTTGGACAGGATGATCCTTGTGGGACCCTTGCAACTCAGCATATTCTGTGATTCTGTGATTCTGTGATTTATTAGCAGTTGTGGTTACAAGAAGGGTTGAAAGGAGGATCTGGGGAACAAGAAGGCTGTCAACCTGATCTCAGTGCTGGGTAGGGTCATGTGACAGATCATCTTGACTGCCATGTTGCGGCATGTGCAGAACAACCAGGGGATCGACCCAGCCAGCACGGACTTAGGAAAGGCAGGTCCTGCTTGACTAACCTGATCACCTTCATTGCCAAGGTGACTGGCTAGTGGATGAACAAAAGGCTGTGGATGCTGTCTACCTGGACTTCAGCAGAACCTTTGACACTGTCTCCCATAGCATTCTGCTGGAGAAACTGGCAGCTCATGCCTTTCACAGGTGCATTCTTTGCTGGATTAAAAACTGGCTGGATGCTGAGGCCCAGAGAGTGGTGGTGAATGGAGTTACGTGCAACTGGTGGCTGGTCATCAGTGATGTTCCCCAGTGCTTGGTACTGGCGTCAGCCCTGTTTTATATCTGTATTGTGACCTAGACAAGGGGTCAAGGGCAAGCTCAGTAAGTTTGCAAATGACACTAAATTAGGCAGGATTATTGAGCTGCTGGATGGCAGGAAGTCTCTGCAGAGGGAGCTGGACAGGCTGGATTAATGTTCTGAGGCAACTGGATGAGGTTCAACAAGGAGAAGTGCCAGGTCCTGCCCTTGGGTCACAACAACTCCATGCAACACTACAGGCTTGGGACAGAATGACTGGAAAGCTGCATGGTGGAAAAGGACCTGGGGATTCTGCTCAGCAGTCAGTTGTGCATGAGCCAGTGCGTCCAGGTGGCCAAGAAGGCCAATGGCATCCTGGCTTGGATCAGAAATGTGTGGCCAAGGGACTAGGGCAGTGATTGTCCCCCTGTACTTGACACTGGTGAGACCACACTTCAAGTTCTGTGCCCGGTATTGGCCCCTCACTACAAGAAAGACATTGAGGTGCTGGAGTGTGTCCAGAGAAGGGCAACAAAGCCAGTGGAAGGTCTGAAGCACAAGTACTTACAAGAACAGCTGAGGGAGCTGGGATTGTTGCTAAATACTTCACTTTGAGATAAGCAATCTTCAGAGGTGAGAGGTAGTTCCACTTTTAAAAATTATTCATTATATTCCATGTATTTATCAGTTTACTTGTTTCTTTGTGACTCTCTTCGTAAGATAGTTTGGTTTTACAATTTTAGTGGCATGTTAAGCAAGAAACTCTTGGGCCCTCTGAGGGCAAATGCACAAAATTATCCAGAGTAAATAATCAGGATGTAATGTGGATTTAGGCTTTAAGCTGAGTAACATTCTGTTGCTTGTTGTGGTTTAGGTATCTTGTTTTACATTATGCTCTCATTCATCATATAGGAGCAATTTCACAGCTGTCATTTCCTTTCCGCTTAAGCAAATCATGCCTGTGGTAGCCAAGGACAAAATTAGATCAGTAGACACCAGAGGTTATTTTTAAACTGAAAATTATTTATTTTCTAGATAAAAAAATCTACATCTGAAACCAGTGTATTTTTGACATACTTTCAGAAACAAATTTCTCTAAAATATTATTACCTCTGCAAGTATTTCAAGCTAACCATTTATTGCTATGCTGTTAGTTTGAAATACTCAAAGTAAAATTTTGTGTAGGAAAATTTGTCTTGTTCTATATTGTTTTATTCAGAATTTTTTAAGTTGTTCAGATGGACTTTTATGTACTTTTTTTGCTGCTATATATGGGATTTTTGTCAGTCTTGAAGACAAAAGATATAAAATCTCCAAACTTATCATGAATATGACCTGATTTATGCAAATTGATGTTTTAAACACTACAAGAGATCACTTCGTAGTAACTCATTTTAAGAATATATTTTTTTTGTAGTACTCTTCAGCAGAGGATCTCAAGTGACTTTACAAATAAAAATCAGTTAAACTTTTTGGTTCCAGAAGGTACACCACAGTCCTGAAACATCTAGCATTAGAGAATAACTCAATACTGCGTGTTATCCCCCAGGGATCAGTTTTGGGCCCGGTCCTGTTTAATATCTTTATTGATGATCTGGATGAGGCGATTGAGTCTACCATTTGCAAATTTGCAGATGACACCAAGCTGGGTGCAAGTGTTGATCTGTTGGAGGGTAGGAGGGCTCTGCAGAGGGACCTGGGCAGGCTGGATTGATGGAATGATCCAATGATATGAGGTTTAGCAAGACCAAGTGCCGAGTCCTACACTTTGGTCACAGTAACCCCCTCCAGTGCTACAGGATGGGGACAGAGTGGCTGGACAGTGGCCAGGCAGAAAGGGACCTGGGGGTACTGACTGACAGCAGACTGAACATGAGCCAGTGTGTGCCCAGGTGGCCAAGAAGGCCGATGGCATCCTGGGTTGGATCAGAAATAGTGTGGCCAGCAGGACCAGTGAAGTGATTCTTACCCTGTGCTTGACACTGGTGAGGTTGCTGTGAGTGCTGTGTCCAGTTCTGGGCCCCTCAATTTAGGACGGATGTTGAGATGCTGGAGGGTGTCCAGAGAAGGGCAATGAGGCTGGTGAAGGGTCTGGAACACAGGTCCTGTGAGGAGCAGCTGAGGGAGCTGGGGTTGTTTATCCTGAAGAAGAGGAGGCTGAGGGGAGACCTTATCACTCTCTACAACCACCTGAAAGGAGGGTGTAGCCAGGTGGGGGTCGGCCTCTTCTCCCAGCCAACCAGAGACAGGACAAGAGGACACAGTCTTAAGCTGCAGCAGGGGAGCTTTAGGCTGGACATTAGGAAGAAGTTCTTCACAGAAAGGGTAATTGAACATTAGAGTGGGCTGCCCAGGAAGGTGGTGGAGTTGCCATTCGTGGAGATGAAAAAACTGGATGTGGCACTCAGTGCCATGGTCTAGTTGAAAAGGTGGTGTTAGGTCATAATTTGGACTCGATGATCTCAAAGGTCTTTTCCAACCTAACTGATTTGTGGTTTTGTGATCAGACAATGAAGACTTCACAGATGCAACTGAAAAAATGAATAGGGAAAACCGGAATGTTTGAAGAGTAATGGAATATTTAAAGGGAAAAGTAACATCTATGATTTTCTTTCTGTAAAGATCATTGGCTCTTACTTTGTTTATGGCTTTCTATATTTCAGATATAGTAGAAACTGGAAACCATGTGCATTACCTCTAGAGATCTATAAATGGCAGCATCATCACTTTAAATCATACTCATATTAAAAGAGAGCATAACAACATCTAGGAAGGGACACTTCTATCTTTGTGTTTGTGATTGTTAGAAATTGCACTTCTGTATTTATTTTTTCCTAACTGTTTGCAATTTGTGATAATTAAGTCTGAAATATGAATATTCCCATATATGAACCAAGGCATAGAAAAAGCCTTTGCTACAAGATTGTCCAAAAATCCTGCTGGTGTCTTTGCCCTTATGCTTCCACAATCCTTTTCAATATAGACCTAATCCTAAATCTTTTATCAGTCTTTAAGGTAACCACTGGAGGAGTCTTTCTTTTAAGTGATGAGAATAGTCCATCCCATGGTTCTTATACTGTATCCAACCCACTGTATCCCCACCTAACATGCTGCAGGACCTGTAGCTGACTGATAGCAGGACACGAGATTTAGTAAAAAGTGTGATTTGAGAATATTCCCACTATACCATTGAGTATAGTAAGTCCTGGAGGACAAACTTGTGATTAAATAGGGTTGAGTTCTTAAATGTGTTGCATCAACCTTTTCCTGTCATAGATAATGTCCTCAACTCACTGCCTCTTGCCTGTTAGCTCCACAGGCTCAATCCCATAAAACTCTGTCTTCTACAACCTGAATCCTCTGATGTGAAAACACTGATCTGACACAGTGCATGCTCCCCTGAATGCTTTATGTTGCTATGCCCAGAGAAAAAGTATTTTCTTAAAAAGTATTAAACTACTAGTTAACATATTGTCTGACTTACCGTGTAAACACTTCAATGTTTATTTTGCTTTTTCCTGCTATTCCAATGCTACGAACTAGAAAAGGTAGAACCATGTGAACAGGAACATATTAGCTTGTACCCAAGGATGAATTTGAAAATAATTACTTCTGCCATAAATCTTGCGGTCCATATGGATAAGGTACAATACTGGCACTAGTATCTACAGGTCCATCTGCACAGAGCCTCATTTTACTGCATAAGGTAAAGCTTTGTAAACCCAGCCATCTGTTTTCAGTTTATTCCCCAGAACCTCTAAGTAAGACTGAGAAATAAAGATAAAATGTAAGGAATTACTCCATTTAATATTATTGATTGTAAAAAATAATGGGAAAAGATTAAAAATAATATTTGAATATTTTCTATGATCATTTCTGTTTCTAAAATCATTTAAAGTAATAAATACATCGTTTGACTATGGTAGTGGCATCTGCTAAATACTATGTAGTCGTAAAGACCTAATCCTCCTTCACCTTGCTGTAGAATGCAAATTCAACAAAGGCAACAGAATGACAGCACTACACAGTCACACTCCCTATACATTTTTTCCCATGATAGTAATGAGGGAAAATTTTTTTTTGACTCTTACAGTGATTTCCTTTTGGTTTTAGGAGAACCTATGGATGTTTTAAAAAATATTATCCCTCCCTCCTATGTCGGTGAACACAGGATTATAAACACATTTGGTAGTGCTTATTTAATAGCTTGAGTACTTTTGATTAGTCCCA
>VZTE01004600.1:0-11047 GCA_013397775.1 Eulacestoma nigropectus
GAAGATCCTGCAGACACCAAGGGAGCTGCAGCTCCCCCGTGCCCAGGGAGCTCTGCCCTGGCTGCCAGCCCCAAGCACCTGCAGCAGCAGCAGAAGCCCCGGTCCCGGGGCCTGGCAGGGGCACACGGGGAGCTCTGCTCCCCACGCTGAGCCACGGCTGGCTGGGGATGGCCGGGGTGGTGGAGTCCCCATCCTTGGAGGTGTCCAAGAGGTGTCTGGGTTTGGCACTTGGTGACGGTTCAGTGGTTCAGGAGTTACAGAGGCACTGCTGGGTGGATGGTTGGACTGGAACTTTTAAGTTTTCTTCCAGCCTTGATGGTTCTGTGCTTTGACTGAAACAAGCCCCAGGAACGTGGGTCAGTGTGGATACTGAAATGCTGCTAGCAGATGAATTTTCTAGTTTCTTGCATTAATTCTTTGAGAACCTTTCCTTTCTCACGCAGGATATGAAAACAGTAAGATAGTTTATGCAGATGATATTCACATCTGATGTTTTGCTAAGTTCTGTTTTTGGTACACTGAAAAATGTTTTACCGTGGATGTGATAGAACCTGAACCAATCACCCTAGGAGGTGTGTGAACATTGTCCAATCGCTTTATGGAACTAGACTATATAAAAATGATTGTAAAATTAATAAATAACTCATTCTTTCACTGGATTTGATGTTGCTGCATCTCTCAGTTCCTGGCTCTACAGCGACAGGTCAGGGCCCTCAGTGAGGCCTTTCCCTGCATCAGGGGGTGAGCCCTGGGCCGGCCAGTGCAGATGCCCAGCCCACACACAGCCCCCAGCAGTGCCAGGGGCACAGCAGGAACAGGGCTGTGCCCCTTTGGCACAAAGCAGGCCTCTCTGACTGAGTGCGTCCTCATATCTTCCCCGGTTGGGCCTTTTAAATGTCCTTTTCCCAAGGGCACATTCAGCCCAACACCTGGACACAAAAAACCTGGAGCCCAGCACTGACGTTCCACAGGCACAGGCTCTAAAGTGCTCCCTGCCTCACAGGAGTGGCCTTTGGGTTTGTCAGAGACTCCTGGGACCATAAAGATCATCTCATCCCACCAGACCATGTTGCTCAAGGCCTTCTCCAGCCTGGCTTTGAACACTTCCAGGAATGGGGCAGCCACAACCTCCCTGGGCACCTTGTTCCAGTGTCTCACCAGCCTCACAGCAAAAGACTTCTTCCTAATACATAACCCAAATTTCCCCTGTTTGTTTGTACCCATAACTCCTTATCCTATCGCTATGATTCCTGATGCAGAGTCCCTCTTCAGCTTCCTGCAGGTGGTTTCAGACACTGGCAGGGGCTGGGCGGTCTCCACACAACCTCCTCTTCTCCAGGCTGGGCACACCCAGCTCTCTCACCGTGTCTCCATAGGAGAGGTGCTCCCCTTAGCAACCTGGTGGCCTCCTCTGGGCTTGCCCCAGCAGTGCCATGTCCTTATGCTGGGGACACCAGAGCTGTAATCCCTGCTCCAGGTCTGGCCCTGCCTGAGCAGGGTCATTCCGCAGGGTCAGGATCCATGTCCGGCCGGTCAGTGCCAGCTGCTGTAACTGGGCAGGATTAGTGCTCACCCAGGATCACCGGAGTGTTCCCCATGGCTCACAGCAGCCTGACCTCATCCCTCGGGCATCTCTGCTGATGTCAGTCCGAGTCGTGCAAGGGCCACCTCCAGCCTGGCCAGAGGGTGCCCGTGCCAGCCTCTCCCGTCGCCAGGCAGGGGCAGCAGCCGGCCGTGCTAGCGCTGCTTCCAGCCTGCTCTGAGTCACTCGCCGGCAGAGTGACAGCTCCATTCCCGGCACTGGCAACTCCCAGCTCTTGGCAAGGCAGCGATTACAACGCAAACACCCTGGGAAGCGGCTCCGGGAGCTCTGCTGTCCTTCCCCTCCCAGGGGAGCAGGGCCGGTGTCCCCTCAGAGCCCCGGGCTGGGATGGGAGCAGCTCACACAGCTGCCCATGGAGCAACAGGCAAAGGTTTCAGCAGTCTGGAGAGGGGGTAAAAAGAGGAGTAAAAGGAAATTCTACTCTGAAGGTCACAAAATGCCCCTGTGGCTGCTTCTAAGTGAGATGTGACCTGCAGTGGCCCTGGGCACAGCACCTTGGGGTCTGGCTGACTTTGGGTGTCAGTGCCCAAAGCGTGTCCATGTTCCAGGTCCCTCTGAGCCCCCAGCAAAAGGCCAGCACACACCTTCAGCCTTCACTCCTCAAGTGCAACAGGTTCACCTTCTGCTCACTTCGCGCTTCAGGTGTTGCTTTCAACCGCCCCACTTGCAGTGTCCTGTCCCCTCCGCTCTGCCCCCCTTCCCGCACACACGGATCCCTCAGGAGGGGCCTGCCTTGTGTTCCCCTCTGCTCCCCAAATGTGCTGCACAGCCCACAGTGCTGGCAAAACCCATGGCCATAGCCCTTGGTGGCAGTGAGGTGACACCCCCAGCACCCCTGCAAGAGCCCCCGAGCTGCCACTCGCTGCCTTCGGGTGACCCAGGGGATGCTCCGCAGTGGGCAGGATCAGCTCCTGAGCCTGCCCTTCCCTGCCCTTGGGCCTTGGTCCTTTCCTCCTGGGGAGAGGGGAAAGCTGGCAGGGACGGGACTGCAGGGCAAGGCAAGTGATTGCTCTTGGACAATCCACAGCGAGGCCCAGGCAGCACCTGCCTGCAGCATGGCACAGGCACAGTGACACGGGCACAGTGACACAGACACGGCCACTCAGGGACAGCCACACAGGCACGGCCACACAGGCATGGCCACACAGGCATGGCCACACAGGCATGGTCACACAGGCATGGCCACAGGGGCACGGCCACACGGGCACAGTGACCCAGGCACGGCCACACGGGCATGGTCACACAGGCATGGTCACACAGGCACGGCCACAGGGGCATGGCCACAGCCACACAGGCATGGCCACACGGGCACGGCCACACGGGCACGGCCACAGCAACACAGGCATGGCCACAGGGGCACGGCCACACGGGCATGGTCACACAGGCATGGCCACATGGGCACGGCCACACAGACATGGTCACACAGACACGGCCACACAGGCACGGTCACACAGACACGGCCACACAGACATGGTCACACAGGCACAGTGACACAGGCTCGGCCACAGCGACACAGGCACGGCCACACGGGCACAGCCACACAGGCATGGTCACACAGGCATGGCCCTGTGGGAACCCAAGTAATTTCCTCCCCATTACCTGTTGCCAGACACGAGGCTGCTTTGAAGCTCTGTAGAGGTCGGTCTTGCAGCGGGGCAGCCCTGGGGCAGGTGCAAAGGCAGAGCTCCACGTGGATGTCCCGTACCTGCTCCCACAGGGATCAGCAGCAGAGCATTTGTAGGAGCAGAGCGGGGCCAAAGCTCTGTCCCTATGAGGCCTCCAACCACTTGGCTGCATTTGTCAGCTCTGTAGGCATCTGTCTCAAAAGGGTGTCACTGGAAATGACAAAAATGGGATTACTAACTGGGAGTTACCCCCAGTTTTCCATGGAAGCAGTGCATCAGAGGCATCTGGCAGTGCCAAGGCAGGCCAGGGCTGCCGGCAGTGCTTCAAGGCCTGCGGGGAGCTCCACATTAACTCCTCCACCTTCCTTGTTCCCCACGGGCAGGGATTTGAGGGCAGCTCCCGCTCTCTGGCCCCAAATGCACTGAAGTTACCCTGAGTGATGCCAGCCTGACTTCAGGTGACCGGGTGTGAAAAGGCTCGTTGAGGCAGCTGCCAAAACAGCGGCACTTCAGCTGCTTTCCTGCTCACTGGGATGGAAGGTAATGGGAAAAGCAGTGATGGATCAAACACAGCACGACATCAGGCTGCACCCTGAGTCAGGCTGAATCACACCGCCCCGCACGCTCCGTGCACGGGAGGGGAGAGCAGGCTTGGAATCCAGGGTTATCCTCAAGGCTTAGTGAGGGCCGGCTGGGGGAGAGGGGTCTGCAAAGGACAGGAGCAGTGGGCAGGGGCAGCAGGGCAGAAATAAACCCATTGCAGGGGTGGGAAGGATGCAGGTGTTTGGCTCAGGTATTTAATCGCTCCGGTGGTGCAATGAAGCACCGGTCAGATGCTTGGCTAAGTAGTCATCCCAGGGGAACCACAGCAGGAGCGCGAGGGCTTGGGGTGGGCATTCAGCACAGAGCTGGTCACCCCCCAGCATCCTTCCAGGCTTCCCCGGTTCCACCCCCGTGATTCCAGTGAGACTGGCAACAAGCATCAGCATGGAGAGCATCACAGGGTAGATCAGAAAGCAACCCCGAAGCAGCACGGCAGCAAGAAGGCTGCTGGGAGGCCGCCTGTGTCTGCCGGCAGCTCGCAGACCTTCCTACAGGGCAAGTGGCAGAGCCCTGTCACTCGGCGAGGATGCAGGAGACCAGAGGGAGCTCAAACCACGTCTCACCCCTCCGTGACTGCAGCTGCCTTAATGAGGACCCAAGGTGCCTCCAGGAACCATAATAATGAGGGCAATTAGCGCGGTACAAATGAAAACTTCCGAATGCTGCACTCTGCCGATTTTTTTACCCTGATCTGAAGCAGCTGAGGTACAAAGCCAGTGGTTTTGGGAAGGCTCTGAAGGCTGGTCCCAGCCCTGCTAGGGGACAGGCTGGCTTGAAGGTCACCAAGCTGTACCACGGTGGGAAGGCTGGCAGGGCTCAGCCTCACAGGCAGGGGAAGGCCCTGGGGACCGTCTGTCGAGGGGTTGTGCATTGGCACGAGTCTCCCTCTGCTCCTTGCTGGGTCTAAATCCACTTTCTCTGGCCCAGGGAGGGGTTTTCCAGCACACCCCAGCCCTCTGCTCTGGCCTGGAGTCTCAGAGTAGGCTCATCCACTCTCCCACGTACCCTGTGGCACCCCAGCACGAGACCCAAACATGGCCCTGTTCCTGCTTCCCAAACTTTTCCCTTATCAAGTGGCTTTGGAAGGATCACGTGCCTCTGCTGCATGAACCTCTCCCTCCCTGCTGGCCCTCCTGTCCTCCCCATTCTGATATTTGCAGAATCACTGAATTCACAGCTGTGGGGACTCGAGTGCTCCGTGCTCCCTCCTCCAGGCCATCTCTAGAGGGTGTCACTGTGTCCCTGCACCGTCCCCTCTGAGCCGGTTCCTCACGGTGCCCATTCCCGCTGTCCTCTCACCTGTGCTGCTTTCAGCTGCTCTCTGAGTTTCTACCACCAGCAAGAACCAGCACTTCCCCTTCCCGACGCAGCTCTGAGGATGCAGAACTCCCCAGCCAGCAGCTTTATCTTTTGAGGAAGAATACAGCTTTTTGTTCTGGAAACAAGAGGAACCACTCCACTGATCCATACCTGCTCTTCCCTTTGTGATCCCTCAGTACCTGTCCTTCCCCTTGGAAGCCTCATTGCCAGGAGCCTCCTGCAAACACGCTTTGCTTTGTGCTGGCTGTCTGAACACAGAGCCGGGGGAGAGAGGCCAGGGAGCTCCTGTTGGATCAGCTGTTGCCAACACACGTGGCCCAGGTAGAGCCTGTGATTTATTTAATATGTACAGTTACAATCATTTCATTTTGGAATCAGCCTCGTGAGACAGGTATGAATAAAAGGGTAACATTTGGAGGAGAAGAATTCCTGATTTGTGCTCAGACAGAAGAAATTCTCCTTCCCTGCTACCTTGGCAATAAGACAATGAGGGAGGAAAACAAAATCATTCACGTTCCCAACTCCCTCCTCTCCAGTAGCACCAACATATATTTTGAAGAGCCTCAGTGCAGGTTTTTACTGCAGGAAATAAACAGTGAATTGTGTCCCCCCCAAACAGCAGCAAGAGAAACATCCTGACTGCCTCAGCCTCAGCTCCTCACCTCCTGCTGAGCTTTCTGGCTTGACCAAGCCACAGCACGGCCACATTTGGCACCAGCCAACCCCTTCACTGCTGAAGGAGGACACATCCAAGACCTCCACATCTTGAATTCCAGGAGCTCCTGCAGTCCCTGCTTAACTGGGGGCAGAGGGTGCTTGGCTGGTGGGCTCTGGGGATTGCTGGAATCTCCCTTCACCAACCCAGTTTCCTGCACTGCCAGAGGCAGCCCAGGGTGGGCACAAGCAGCCAGACCAGGCATGGAGGCAGCTTTTAATTGATTTAAATTGTGCTGCAGCCAATTAGAGACCCCAAGGCTTCACACATGTTCACTGCAGGAGAAGCCAAAGCCCCTGGGTGTCATTAGCAAGTGGCTGCAGGGCTGAGGGACAGCTCAGGGGCTGTGCCTGAGCTGCTGTGCCTGAGCTGCTGCTCCCACGTCGATCCCTTCCCTCAGCAGGAGCTGGCTCTGTGAGGCTGTGGGGAAGGAGCTGCCTGGCGGGGTCACACACCCACGTGAGGCTGCCCTGCTGTGTGGCATTGTGATGGCCCTGCTGTGTGCCATCCCAATGGCCCTGCTGTGTGCCAGCCCGATGGCCCTGCTTTGTGCCATCCCAATGGCCCTGCTGTGTGCCAGCCCGGTGGCCCTGCTGTGTGCCATCCCAATGGCCCTGCTGTGTGCCAGCCCGATGGCCCTGCTGTGTGCCATCCTGATGGCCCTGCTTCACCCCTTGTCCTGCCCGTGACACCCAGCCAGGTCCAGGAGCAGCCTGAGGCTGCTGGGGCCACCTTGGCCCCCAGCAGTGGTGTCCCTGTGGGGACCCAGCCCCTCCAGGAGCCTGGGGACAGCACAGTCGCCGCTGTCCAGTCTGTGGGAGCCCCACTCAAGCCAGCCTAAGAGCAGGTGTCCGTCCTCTGGTGGCCTGGGCAAGCCCTGGGCTGGGATTTTCCTCCTCTCAGCACTCTCCAGAGAGCTCCAGGGCCCTCTGAGAACCCCTCACGGCAGTGCCCATCACACTGCACCAGCATCTGCTCTCTGGGTTCATTGTTAGAGCGAGTGAAGAAACAAGGACACACAAACCACGCTTCACTCAAACTCACGCAGTCGATCGGGGTGAATTCTGCCCCGGGTGTTTTCTCCTTGGATCATGTCACTCATTTTTCAGTCCATCAGCCCCGTGTGTTTTGCAGCCTTTCAAACGCTCTCCTGACCTGCAGCGAGGGGATCCAGCTGTACCCAGGGCTCACGTGGGTGCTTCGCTCCTTGCTGGGGGCCATGAGCTCCATCCCTAACCTGAGCCACCGTCTGGCCCCTTCCAGAACAAAACTCTGCACCCCTTGAAGCCAGAGACCTGTGTCCTTGGGTGAGAAGGATCAGGAGAGGACGAGGTGGGGAAAAATACGAGCGGTGAGCTCAGCACCAAGTGTGTGATTTCCACGGGGGCCCCTCAGGTGCTTCCAATCCCGAGGTTTTTTGGAGGGAAGGCATCGTTTGGAGTATTGATTCAAATGACCTCCACCATTAAACTTAGCAAGGTTTTTTTTTTAATTCCTCCAAGAGAACAGGCAATTCTAGCCACAGCATCATCCTGGGAGGAGGGAGAGGGACGTGGACAGCTTTGAAGGCACCCAGCTCAAAGCCCGAGTTATTTTCCCTCCCCACCTCAGCAGCAAGAACACATAAATTGTGTGTCATAGCTGCCTTTTCATCTGTCCCAGGAGTTATAGACTGCACACATAAGACAATTCATGTTCCTCTGCATAATGAGGTGAGTTTTATAAATCATAAATCTTCACTTAATATGCAGGTGGTGTTTGCTGCCAGGTTTAGGAAAACTGATGTAGTTGCCAAGTTCATGAATGTCATAAATCATTCATGCTAAGGTAGTCTGCAATTGCTCAATCCTTTGAGACAGACCAATTTCAAGGTGGTTGTTCAACACACAAACACGATCTTCATTGATTGTTTATACAAATATATATTTTCATTAAGTTTTTCCCTCTCCATTTTTTTTTTCCTTCTTTAGGTGCCAGGAGCGCTGCCCTGAAGAGTCCCCACTAGTGGCTTCTCTCCAGTTTCAAAATTCCATCAGAAATCTGTTACCAACTGCATAAAAATCCATGGATTTGTAATAAAACGAGCCTCCTAAAGCTCAGAAAACAGCCTGGATGTCTCCATAAATCCCGATGCATGTGATTAAAGAAAACAGAGTGTGAGAGCGCGCCTCAATTCATAACAGGGTCATTTTGGACATCCACTATTTTCTGCAAAATTGACATTAATTAGAGGCTTGCTGATCCCAGCAGGGTTTTCATCACTGCTCCAACTGTAGCTGCCGTGTGCACAGGAGCAGGTAATGCACTTCCCATGGGGAATACCTCGTGTGCTTCTGGATTTAGCTTAGCCTGCACACCCCGGAGCTTGCTGGGTGCTCTGCAGCCCCCTGGGATGTGCAGGATTCCATGGGAAGTCTCGTGGGAAAGCAGCTTTCCCCAGAGATCTGCAATTTTTAGTGGGGTGGAAAATTAGAGCTGTGTAAATCCTGCAGGTACCTGGGAAGAGCCTTCCCCCAGTGCCAGTCCCGAGGGGCTGAGCATGGACAAACCTGCCCAGGGCTGTGGGCGGGTCACCAAGCTCAGCCCTGGTGGGAGATGCTCCTCTTGGCTTCACATCTGCCAGCCCCAAATGTCCCCAGGAGCTCTCAGCTCATGGCCTTTGTGCCTCATCTTCCCCTCCCACCACCTCCTGGGCTTTGCACTTTGCTTTCTGGTTTTCTATGAGCACGTTATTTCTAGGCTGCTCTAACAAGGTGAAGGCTCTGTCCTGTCTTGGAAGTGTTCAGGGTCATCCAGGGAGGGCTGTCACCTCCCCTGCAGAAGCAGGGGTTGGATTATCGGAGCCTTTCACTTCCCCCCTGATTTACATCTTGGAGACATCCAAAAAACCAAAGCACAGTACTACTGGACAGAGTAGTAAATCAAAAAATGCTTAGGCTCAGACTCACCCAGCACTTGAGAGGGTCTGATATTGAACTCCACATTAATTTTGAGTGGATCTGGGAAAACCGCGTAGGTGGGAAAAGGCAGAGAATTTTGACTGCTGTTCTGTCTTCCATCATCCTTTCCCAACGTAATTAACTCATCACAAATAATTCAGGCACCGAGTTCTTTCTCTTCATTTTCCCTGTGATCAGCCAACAAGTGCTGAAGTTTCTCGAGTTTATTCCTTGTTTCAATCTACTTGCTGAATAATTGTTGCAGATAACTCCCCAAAGGAGAGAGGAGGCTGTTCCTCAGCGTCTCCCTGTGTGTGCCAGCCAGAGCTGGAGATCTGGGCCAGACTGGTTAGTTCTGGTCAGATTTGGAGTTTCCTCCCTTGATTTGATGAGCATGAAACCTAGAAAAGACTTCTAAGGGAAAAGATGACTTAAAAATTTGCCTTGCCACTAATGTGGCATTGGATTGGCTCCCAGCCTGCCCTGAGATTTCTGTGATTTCAGTGTTATTCTTCCCAATTCTCCTCTGATCTCGTGGTTCTCAGATTGGTGTAACACCCTGGTTTTCTTACACTCCTGCCTGCAGACCAGTTCTCCAGGATATGATTGAAAACTCAGCCCTGGTCATCAGCACAGCCGAAGGGAACATCCCCCTCCACTCCAGCAGCTCCAAGGTTTCCACCTCCTTGTTGTGAGGTGCCCTTCAGAGAAGCATCTTTCTCACTGGAGTGGCAGCTGATGCTTCCCACTAATCAGAGCTGAGATAAAACCTCAGGGAAGCTCCGGAGCTGCAGGACCTTCACGGCCATAACTCTTCCCTCTGGGAGTATTTATGTTCTCGAGACTGATTAAGCTGGGGTTGAGCTATCCCTCACGCTCCTTGAGGGGCTCGCCTCCTGCAGAGGGTGACGTCTCCTGGGAGCAGCAATCAGGGATCTGGGATGTCTGGGAGTGAAAGCTGAGAGCCCACCAGGAATGATCTGAGGTGAAACCTTGCGAGCAAAACTCTGAGCTCACCAAAATCCAGCAAAGTTATTTCTACCCCATTTGCAAAGGGAAGGAGCTTTTGGGGTGGTTTCTCTAAGGATGTGGAGGGGGGACTCAAATCTTCCTTCGATTCTTCCTCCTGGTCATAAACTAGAGACAGGGAAGATATTTCTGTGGAAAACACCACTGCTGGATGTCTCACCTCACTCAGGACAGCCCCCAGGGACAGGACAACAACGAAATGCAGCTAGAATTGGGGAAAAGGAGAGGAAAGAAGTTAAGAAAGTCAGATGAAAACAGGGAAGAGAAGAGTTGCAGGGTCCTGCTCCCTCGGGTCCCTGCTGCCGAGGCAGCATCCAGGCAGGCACAACAAACTGGCTGGGGCTGCCACATGGGATGTGATTAACAGGAAACCGCATTTTTCCCTAACATTTTGAGCAAAAGGGGAAACCTTCCCATAGCCTGGGGAGCTGCTCACACTCAGAGGGGTACCTGGGGCTTCCCCGGGTGCTGGCTGGGGCAGGTGGCTCTGGGGAACGCTGCCGTACCCCAGGGATGGAGGTGCCAGGGATGGGGCCAGCCCTGAGAGTCAGGCTGCCAGCAGCCACAGGCAGCAGCGCTTCTCCCTTCCCTCTCATCCCTCTGTACACGTCCTACTTCTTCAAAGCTCCTGACCACCCCAGCTCCCGTTCTCCCTCTCCTTTCTCCGAAGTGTGACATTCCCACCATCTGTACGGCTGCCAAACAAGCGACTTTGCATTTCCCTGCAGGGCTGCGCTTCAATTAAAAGCTTTTCTTGATGTTTTAACTTTCACCTCACTTAATTGAGGTTCCCTTTCCCAGCCTCCTCCTCCTTTTTAATGAGAGGCTAAAGTTCTGGTTAATGGTGTTTGCAACGGGCAGCGCCAACCGCGCTTCGGAGGGCAAAGGCTGCTCCCGGCCTGGCCGAGAGCTGTGGAGCCTGGAGCAAAAGCCAGGGGAAAAATATAGGATCCAGGCCACATACCCAGTGATCCTGCCCTTGCACAAGCTCCTGGGCTTCCTCACTCAGCCCTTCAGCAGCAGCACTGCTCCTTTCCCTGTTGGAAAAGCAGGGACCCAAGTGACGGAGCCCTGTTGGGCACAGCCAGGTGCTGCTCGGCCCAAATTTCCCTTTCTGGAGCACCACTGCAGCACTACCACCCCCAAATATTTTAGAAGCATGAGCTGGGTTAAATGTAGTGAAATTAAAAAAAAAAAAAAAAAAAAAAGACTG
>VZTE01004600.1:11256-101112 GCA_013397775.1 Eulacestoma nigropectus
AAAAAAAAAAGACTGAAAACCTCTTTAATTTGCTGCTAATTTATGAGCAGGTAAGCTGCTCCCCTGCCAAGCTTTTCTTCACAAAAAAAAAAAAAAGGTTAGAAACACTTCATAAAAAATATTGAGCACTTTAGAAATTCTTCAAGTCCTTGTGCAGGCGTGGGGATAATTTTTTTTGTGAATTATTCATTTTCAAAAAAAGATAATGTGTGTGAAACAAAGCACACGTTTATGTTACATCCAGCCTTGGCTGGCTTCGGGAGGCTCCCATTAGATACACCCTGGTGAAACCCAATCTTCTCAGGAAAGAAGGAATTGGAAGCTTCCAGGGAATTTCCCTCACGCTGCTGGGAGCTTGGGAGGACGGCAGAGCCCTCACTGAGCTCTGCAGGCCGGTCCCTCCCCACCCCTCTCCTGGCCCAGCCCTGCTGGTTCCTGCCAGCAGCCCCAGGTTGCTGGTGATGCCGTAGGTTCTGGCTTTTATATTTTTAAATCCTGCACTGCCCGGTGTGGGACTCTGGAGTTCCTTGGAGCCTGTTGGCTGCTGCTCTCTTGTGCCAGACAGACACAACAAAGCCTCTCCCAGCTCG
This sequence comes from Eulacestoma nigropectus, assembly GCA_013397775.1. Classification (NCBI taxonomy): domain Eukaryota; kingdom Metazoa; phylum Chordata; class Aves; order Passeriformes; genus Eulacestoma; species Eulacestoma nigropectus. The sequence goes on from VZTE01004600.1 coordinate 11,847, forward strand.
TTGTTCAAGGACGCTCAGGCTGTCCCAGGCCCAAAAGGTGCAAACCAGGGCCTCTGGAGAGGGAGAGAAATTGAAGAAATTCCATCATGAGCTAAAGTTTGAATTGGCGAATTGATGCTGATCTGCAAATGAACCAAACCTATCAAAGTGAGAAGAACTCGTGGCTCGGGGCCCATCTTGGGGTCCAGCTTGGATGTGGCCTTTGGCTCCCCAGGGTGCACCTTTGAAGGCCTTTCAGATAAACATCCCCCTTTATTCCCTTACTCCTGCCTGGTCTCTGTTTCTAGGTGCCACTCAAGGCATCACTGGGAACGGAGCAGCTCTGGACTGGGACGCACGGGAGCTTTTGGGGCTCGTTGCAAAGGGTTTCCTGGCTCCAGGGCTGATCCCTGCTGCAGGCACAGCCCCTCAGTGCTGCAGAAGGTCCCCCAGTTCCTCCCCAGAGCGGCTGCACTCACTGAGCCGCTCCCATCCAGGTGGTGCCAGATGTCCTTGAAACGCTGCCAAGGGAAGGGACAAATGTCTGCAAAATCACTCATCTCTTGCTGTCCCGACCATTTTATTTCTCCCCTCATGCTTGTAAAAGCTGGGACCCTCCTCGCCAGCTCTGCAGCAGTTTGAAACCCGAGCTGCTGCACTGCAGCGCTTCCGCAACTTCAGGTGCAGCTTTTATTTCTGGCCTTGGAACAATGTAAGAATTTCTGATCGTGGGTGCTTGGCCGCCTCTAAAAATCATTCATGTGCAGCATTGCATGGCCTCACAGCGCCGTGGTGTGGGATTTAGGAGAGGAGAGCAGGAGCTGGAGCGGAAGGGCGGCTGGGAGCCCGTGCCGGAGCCTCGCAGATGGACGAGCAGATGCTGCCACGGGGGGAGCCCGCGCCAGCGGGGCCAGCAGGGATGGGGCAGCGCAGGAGATGCAGCCAGGAGCAGGATTTCCCAGCCCCGAGGGCTGGACACTGCCCGCAGGGAGCCAGCAAAGGCAACTCTTCCGTTCCAGTGCAAAGCCAGGGGCGAGCTGGCTGGAGGAGCTGGCCCCCGGCTCATGCGAGGCGCGGGGATGTGAACACACAGCTCCAGCTTCGGGCAAATCCTGCAGGAGGTGCACGCATATCTTCGTAGACAATAATTTTGGTTAGCGGAGAGAAAGTCGGTTTTATTGGGGCTTTTAGGAGGACGTCTGCCAGCGTGAATAAATGAGTGCTCTCGCCGGGCTCTGGGGACAGGCTGGGCAGGGGCTGGGGCACAGCGAGCCTCAGTGGGCTCAGTGCACCTCGTGCCCACCACCCCCTGCTCCGTGGGGGCTCGAAGCCTGGCCATCACCAGAGCCACTGAGAAAAATGCTGTTTTACCTTTTACAGATCATTTAATGCTCTAATGAGATGCCTTAAAAATACAAACGAGCCGCCCGATACGGCGGGATGCAAACCTGTCTCCATGGCAGTGATTTTCCTGAAGACGCTTTTCATCTCTGGCTGCTGGAAGCTTCGACGTAAAAATTTATCGTGCGCCCTCCCCTAATAAAATGTGATGGTTTTACTGTACTTTTTATATAAATGTACATTTAGTTGTGAATTATACCGAGAGGCAGGCGCTGGCTGTGGTCGAGCCTGCGACACGCGGCATAAATCAGAGCTCCCTAGCAACTTCCCAGGACCACGGACTGGTGCCTGAGGGTGTGAGTAACTTCTATTGACTTCACCGAAAGTTTCTGTGCTGCCGTGAGAGAATAGGCCCCCAGAGACTCATTTGCTGTTGATTAAAAGCAGGAGACTGATAGCACCGGGCACACGGTGCAGCCGAGCGCTGTCGCTTCCCCCGCGCCGCTGCCTCGCCTCGGAGCCCGGCCCTGCTGCTCCTGGGAGCCCCAGAGCTCTCTGAAATGCATCCTGTTTCTGACCCAGAAAGCGCCTGTTCCACCTGTTACAGCCCCAAACACGCCCAGTGTCACCTCGGTGTCACCTCGGTGTCCCCCCAGCTGCCCTGCACTGGGCTGGTCCCCGTGTGTCCACCACAGGCTGCCCGTTCTCGCCCAGCCGCTGCCTCCCCGGGGACATCCCACCCTCTGCCTGACTTCCACAAGCTCCCGGGGCTGCCCCAGCAGCTCTGCAGGCGTGGAGAGAGGGGACAGGGGCTTAGGGGGTCACAGCTCCCGCTGCCCATAGCCGGCCCGGCCTGGCTGTTCTTGGCCAGCGTGTCCCGGGGGAGGCGGGGGGTCAGCAGAGCCCGTGGCCGGGGCATCAGGTGATGGAGCAGCTGCCTTTGATGTGATTGAGCTTAACGAGCAGCGCGGGACCTCGGGAGCTGCAGCATCAGCGCGATCAGCCGAGCTCTCCGGGGAGAGGGCTGCGCCCGGGAGAAGGGGAGATGGCTGGTGATGGAGCAGTAGCAGATGGTGTCTCTCAAGGAGAACGCTGGGACAGTAATTACAAGAGACAAGAGGAGAGCTGCTGGCTCGCGCACAAGAATTTGTCCAAGCAATCGTGGGAGGCACAAGACTCTCCGGAGAGCGCCATGGGGGAGGAAGACTTTTGCCAGCAGGCTCCCAGTGCTGCTGCCAGAGCCCCCCCAGCTCGCCAAGGGGGCACGGACGTGCCTGTGACTCCCTCTTCACCGCAACAGCCATGGGTTTCTGTGCTTCGGGCTCGCCTTTGCTTCCTCCCACTCTGCCTTGTCCACAGGGCATCCCAAACACCGTCCTGCCTGTCCCGACTTCCCGACAAGGCAAAGACATCACTTCGGTTCTCGTGTGGGACGAGCTGTGCCAGGAGGGATGGGCCGGGAGCCACTTCCCAGGCCCGCTCAGGGAAGGAAAAAGCAAAGCAGAGCTCACAGCTTGCCAGTGCTTTCTCTCCTTCTTTTGCCCAGCTGTGATTTTACGCTTTATTGCCCTTCTACCCCGTGCCCTCATTTTTTTACTCTACCATGACTCCTGATTCCCCTAGGAGAAGTTCCCTGCCCCGCAGAGAGGTTCGGGAGGAGTTTAATTAGCGCTGCTGTCCCTCGCCACCCGCCCGTGTCCCTGTCCCTGGACACGGAGGGTGAGGCCAGCCTGGGGTGCTGTCACCGGGAGGGATCCCCCGCCCCGTTGATGCTTTAGCTCTGCAATGCAGCCTGAGCAGGAGCGGAGACCTGCAGGTGACAAGGAAATCGGGGCTAATTAGAACTGCTAATTAGATCTCTGCTGAAACCCCGCCTCTGCCGTGTGCCCGTGGGCTGTGCTCCGGGCTGGGTCCCTCCTGCTCGGGAGGGTCTCTCTGCCGGTGCCGCTCCATGGGCTGCACGCACAGGAGCCAAAAAAGAACAATTTGTGAAAAAGGCACTTGGCGAGACTGAAGGATTTCACGTCGTGCTGCCGCTGACTTGGGCAGAGCCGCAGCCCCGGCACCAAGGGCACCGAGCCAGGAACATCCAGGGAAATCCATTGCATCTCCCATCGCTCCAGCTCAGGGCGCAGCTCCGGGTGGTCGGGATGGCTCCGGGCACGGCGGAGAGAGCCCAGCGATCCCCTCCTCCTGCACTTGCCGAAGTGGGGCCGGCAGTGCTCAGAGGGGAGCCCCTGCCAGGGCACCCTCACCTTGGGGCTTTGCAGGGAGCAAAGGGGGGATTTCATTCCTGCACGTTTTTCCAAAGGGCTCTGCAGCACGTCTGCCCGGCTCCGGCACCAAAACCTTTCCCAGAGAGCCCCATCTCCTCCATGGCAGAGGAGCAGCAGTGCCCAGGTCCCGGGAACCTCTCCTGGCCCGGGGCAGCTGGCAGTGCCAGCTCCAGCTTTGTTCTCGAGCTTCCCTGTCCTGTTCCCGCAGCAGCAAACCCTCGGGTCACCCCCGCTGCTCTGCAAGGGCGCTCAGCACCCGTATCCATCCCCTCCTGGCAGTGGGGGACCCTCCCTCCTCACAGCGGGGTTTAAATGAAACCCCCAGGACTGCAAAGCACAGCCCCGTGCCCAGCAGCAGCGCTCTGGGGTGTGCCCGGCCGTGTTTGGAAGCGGGGCCGTGCCACGGATCCTCTGAGGACACGGGGGAGCCACACACACGTTTGGGTTTGCTGCTGTCCCCACCAGGGCTGGTCTCAGTGCCCAGAGCAGATGCTCCCCAGGGCAATTTCGCTGGTGATGGGGAGCTGGGTGTGGAGCTGGAGCTGGGTGGTGCAGTCGGGGCTGTGAGGTGCAGTCACAGGATGGAGGGAAGGGATGCCAGAGCTGGGACCACACAAACTTCATGAAGTTCAGCAAAGCGAAGGGTCCTGGCACCTGGGTCAAAGCAATCCCAAACACACCTATGGGGAGCATCTCCTGCACTTGGGGTGCTGGGGGTGAGAGCTGGACCTGCCCTGACCCAGAACCCCCCTGCCCTGGGCAGATCCCCCAGTGTGGGCAGCAGGGGAGGGGGGATTCTGCCCCTGTGCCCCTGTGCTCAGGTGAGACCCCACCTGCAGAGCTGCCCCAGCCCTGGGGCCCAGCACAGGAAGGACCTGGAGCTGCTGCAGCCAGGCCAGAGGAGGCACCAGGATGAGCAGAGGGATGGAGCAGCTCTGCTGGGAGGAAAGGCTGGGAGAGCTGGGATTGTTCAGTCTGGAGAAGAGAAGGTTGTGTGGAGACCTCACAGCATCTTCCAGTATCTGAAGAGGCTGCAGGAAAGCCAGAGAGAGACTCTGCATCAGGAACTGGAGTGACAGAACAAGGGGGAATGGGTTAAAACTTAAAGAAGGCAAATTTAGATTAGATGTTTGGAAGAAATTCCTCCCTGCGAGGGTGGGGAGGCCCTGGCACAGGGTGCCCAGAGAAGCTGTGGCTGCCCCTGGATCTCTGGCAGTGCCCAAGGCCAGGCTGGGCAGGGCTTGGAGCAGCCTGGGACAGTGGAAGGTGTCCCTGCCATGGCAGGGGGTGGAATGAGATGTTCTTCAAGGTCCTTTTCAACCCAAACCGTTCCATAATTCTAACACCGTTTGCCATTTCCATCAGCACCCCCCACCTGCAGGACCAGGGCAGGCTGCACAGCCCTGATTTACTGCCACACTTAAGCCTGTGCCTAACTTTTAGTGCAGAGTAGATCCATTGACTTCAGTGGTTTAAGGTTCGACATTTGTGAGTAAGTTGCAGAACAAGGACCTACATTATTCATCTGAAACCCCGGGTAATGCATTCTTAGGAAATAACTACCAAACTCCACAAATCCCTGCTGAAAGGACATCCTAAAGCCCTGCCTGGATAGAGAGATTAGCTGGGATTGCTTTGTAAACACGGCACATACATACATACAAATATATGTATTTCCCTACCAGGCGCTGCAATTCAGCCCTGCCACGATCCCAGCTCTGCCTCCCCGGGAGGAGACGGGAGAGGGGCCCCAGCAGCCGGCAAAGCAGCACAGCACAGAGCAACCCTCCCCACAACGCAGCCAGGGAGGGGACGATGCAATTAAGCAAACTAACTGAAGTGCAAATGTAGGTGCTCACACCACGGACTGCCAGGCAGCGTCGGCCGTAACCGCAGCCGCAGCTCAGCTCAGCTCCTCTCATCGCAGTATCAAGATGATATAAAGCCGTGTCGAGTTAAGACACAGGCATAAAGTGCTGCAAGCAGAGCGTTTTATGTCCTTTATTCTGCTCCAGGGACCCCCTGGGAGCAGCAGAGCCAGCCCTGGGGTGCAGACCCAGGTACCTGGAGATGAGCAGAGCCCGCCCTGCTACAGCCCAGCTCCCGTGGAGCAGAGCAAAGGCCAAACCTGGGCACCCTGGCCACAAAGCAAGGAGCCCAGCTTAAATCCCTCATCCTCCCAGGATGAAGGGGAGGTCCCCAATGAGGCTGCTCCCACCTGCTCAGCACCCCCTGCCCCAGCAGCAGCAGCCCTGGGCACGGCTGTACCAAGTCAGGACATGCATTAACCCCCCTCTTGCCCCAGGATGGGGAATATATTCCCTCCAGGATGGATTTCGGGTGTCTGGGAGGGAAAGCAGCGAGGACAGGCAGGAGCCCCCCAAGGTTTTCCAGCCATGGGGAGCAGCCTGGCACGGGCAGGGCCAGCAGCGCGCATGCCTCGCTGCCGGCGGCCAGGAGCTGCCTGGCAAAATGAGCTGAAACGACACGGGTTTGAGCCATTTCATAAAATGTAATCGAGAATTATATCCCTGTTGTGCAATTCCAGCTGAGAGTTGGGGGAAAAAAAAAAAAAAAAGCCCAGAACTCTGTCGAAAGGTTCTCATTCTGCATTCAGCCTGATGAGCAGCGGGAGAAATCCCTGCCGCATCCACGCGTGTTCCGCGGCATCCCGTGGGATGTGCCTTGCACTGTGCACCTTCCCCATGCACTGTGCACCTGCTCCATGCACTGTGCACCTTCTCCATGCACTGTGCACCTGCTCCATGCACTGTGCACCTTCTCCCTGCGTTGTGCCGTGTCTGTGCTCGTGGGTGGCCCGGAGGTGCATGGATGGGGGTGTCTGTGCCCGTCCCTGTGCCTGTCCCTGTGCCCGTCCTTGCCAAAACCGGGAGCAGGTGGAGGAGGGCCACAAGTGGGACGGATCCATCTTCCTCGCCGCGCTGCTGCTGGGAAGATTCCAGCAGCGGGAAGCAGGGAAAGCCAAACGTTATGGATCCCTCAACCACCGTTATTTGTCCCCTTGTGCATCGCTGGTGTTTTGCATTAAAATATATGCTGTTAAATTTATGCCTTAATATATATATGTGTGTGTGTGTGTAATACGGCTGAGTTACAGTTGCTGTGGGAACTATAACTTTCTCTTTTCCAAGGGGCTGTTATCTGTCTTATTATGTTGTATCATCTGGAGGGCGGCTGGGAACAAGATTGCTGCTGTTAATCCTTCAGCACGGAGGGTGAGCAGAGGCAGCGGAGCCGGGCTGGGAGCCGGGCCGCGCCTGCAGGCGGGCAGCGCCGCACGCCCGCTGACTCCACTCCTCCGGGGCAGAGGATCCGGGCAAGAGCACGGCGTGACTCAGGTGTAAATCACCTCCGTGAGCTGCTTTCCTGCTCCCCTGGAGCTCTGCCGGGCTCTGGGCTGGGGACAAGCGCAGCTGGGCGTGGGCTGGGCCCGGCCACGCTGCTGCCACCTCCCGCAGGTGACGAACAGGGTGAAGCTGCTGCTCTCCCCACAGCGGGGGCTGGGGCAGGGGTTGGGTGGGTCCCGTCCCTGCCAGCCTGAGCCTTCGCTCTCGCCTGGGAGCTGGGAACCCGGAGAAGGGCAGATCCCACACCCCTCCTGCTCCTGCCCGACCTCCCTCCCGGCCAGTCGGCGTCGGTGGGACGTATCCAGAGGGGGAAAAGCCTGTCCATAGCCCCTTCCACACCCGATCCCAGCACGGCTCCACACGGGACGTGTCCTCCCGTCCCCTGGGGATCAGCTTCATCCCCGCCTGGGCAGCGCCCGGGGGCACCGAGACGCTGCTGCCACCCCCGTGCAGGCAGCAGTCATCCCCAAAATCCGGTTGCCGGGTCCCCCCAGCACCTTGGTGGGGTTTGTTTGTGTCTCGGCCGCCGCCGAGGTGGCTGATTAAAGGCTTTAATGGGCCGCGGAGCCGCTGATTTGTGGGGAGAGCCGCGGGCACGGCGGGGACAGGCAGAGAGAGGATGGGTTTGGTACCACGCTCCTCGGAACCAAACGCAAATTGCTCACCGAGAAACTGCCCCGGGGTGCTCGTGTTCGAGAGGCTAAATGGGCTTCTCGGCGTTTAAACAGCTTTTCCTTTTTTTCTTTTTTTTTTTTTCTTTTTTTTTTAATTTGCAGAAGCCGCCCGTATTCAAAAGCTTCAAGGCGCAGCATTTAAGGGAAAGGGAAGTAATTTCTTGCTGTTAAACGCTGCCCCACCGGAGCCCTCTCTGGCTGCTGTAGCAGCTACATCTCCTATGGGCTTCCAGAGAGATGTTTGGGTTCCAGGGATCCGTGGAGATGAAGCTCCCTGGCATGGAAAGGTGGCACTGGCTCCAAATGCCAGCAGTGGCCCAAGGAGCAGCCCCGAGCTGCCTGTGGAGCGGGACCTGGCAGTGCCAGTGCTGGAGGGATCCTTCCTCACACCTAAACACATCCAAGCCGGGGCAGGGCTGAGCTGCCAGCTCCCAAACCTCCCTTCAAGCTAGGTTTGGAGCTCTGGGGAGCCTGGATTTTCCTTTAGAGCATTGATGCCAGGCAGGCTCAGCCCTGCAGCCCATGATCCAGGAGCCGAGGGCTGGCCCAGGGGTTTCCACCTCAGTCACCTCCTCACATCTCCCCTCAGAGGGCAGCTTTCCCCACACTGAGGCATCCTCCAGATCATCCTGGCCTCCCATCACTCTGCGGCTGGGGGAGATTTATGCCAGATATAAATAATCCTCCAAGCGAGGTTGCAGGAAGGAGTTATTTACAGAGGAGGGACGAATCCCACTGCAGGGGGATGTTCCCTGCATGACAAATGGCTGAGGTGGCATTATTTTGAGTGTCCCCACTGCAAGGAGGTCGAGAGGCAGGGGATGGGGTGGAGACAGGGTAGGTTTGGTCCTTGATGCTGAGCCCCCAGGAACAGAGCCAGAGGAAGAAGGACAGGAGGTGAGGCTTCCCTTGGGCTTTCTCCCTATTAGTTCAGATCCCTCCCAGGTGACTTCTCAGCTTTCCTGCTGTCACTCAGCCTTCAAGAGCAAAGATTTCCAGATGAAATGAGGAGGAAAACTGATAGATCTGTGGCTTTGAGCCAGCCAGGGCTTCACCAAAGCCCAAATCCCTCTCACCAGAGGGGTGAGGGTTTCTCCCCACAGGGCAACACAGAAAAAATAACCTGTCATAAAGCCGAACACAAAGAGTTGGATGAAGCTGTTGGAAGATGAAGCCATGGCCTTCCTGGCTGCCCTGGTCACACTCGATCAGCCTGGCCCTACCTGTGCATGCCCTGCTCACTCCTGCCTGTGTGGCTGGGCACTGCCCAGGCTCCCCAGGGCATGGGCACGGCCCCGAGGCTGCCAGAGCTCCAGGAGCGTTTGGACAGCGCTGCCAGGGATGCCCAGGGTGGGATTGCTGGGGGATCTGTGCAGGGCCAGTCCCACGGGCACTGGCTGGCTTTGGGATTTGCACCACCTGGTTTGGTGCCACTTGCCTCTGCCCCTTGCCTGTGTTTTCTTCTGCCTGTTCCATCAGTCCTTTTCTTCTCTCCCCCCGCCCTCCCCCCATGTTATTTGTTGTAATTTGGTTTTCTGGCATTCTGCTGGGTTTTATTTTTCTTGGCATCGCATCTTTGGGGATTTCACTCACATCATTTCAGCCCAAATTTGCATTGACATCATTATGTTTCTTCTCTTCGTGCTGCCCACTCTTCCTGCGGAGCCAGCGCTGCTGCGATGCTCCCTGACAGGGTTTGGGGACAGCTCCCTGCCCTCATTCCAGGGTCTGCCTCCCGTGGCGTGCGGCTCCTCACGAGCACAGCTTGGCCTCGGGCAAGCTCAGCAGAGCCCGGCTTAGTGTTCCAGGGCTGAGATGGGGAAACGTTCCCGAGCCTGAGACAGGAGCGGCTGCGGGGGCTGGGGCTGGCTGGAACAGGGAGCTGCCCGTGGCCTTGCCCCGAGAGACTCAGCACCTCCTTTCTGCCCCCTTTTCCTGGTCACAGGATTTCTGCTCCAGCACCCGAGGAGGCGAAGGAGCAGGATCCCACCTGCAGAGCTGCCCCAGCCCTGGGGCCCAGCACAGGAAGGACCTGGAGCTGCCGCAGCCAGGCCAGAGGAGGCACCAGGATGAGCAGAGGGATGGAGCAGCTCTGCTGGGAGGAAAGACTGGGAGAGCTGGGATTGTTCAGCCTGGAGAGGAGAAGCTTTGGGGTGGCCTCAGTGTGGCCTTGCAGGGCCTGAAGGAGCTGCAGGAAACATGGAGAGGGACAATTTACAAAAGCGTTATTTACTGCTGGTATCTCCCTCCCGTTCTGGTTTGTCACAGCCCTGCGTGTCCCTGCCCAGTCAATTTGTGCTGTGTTTCACTGGGGTGTTTTCCCAGGGCTGGACATTAATCTTGGCATTAATGCATTAATTAAGGTGCCAGGGAGCTGCTCAGGCTGTCCCAGCACGTGCAGCAGGTGAGGAGCAGAAGGACAAACACCCTGCCTGCGGGGGACACTCCAACCAGCTTCTCTTTAAGGAGGGGTCACACGGGAATTTGGGTCTGTCCTTGTGATGACAGCAACTGCTCCTGTCCATGGCAGGGAACTTCAGAGTCATCAGTCAGAGGATCAGAGAATCACAGCATGGCCTGGGTTGGAAGAAACCTCAAAGCCCATCCAGTGCCACCCCCTGCCATGGGCAGAGACACCTTCCACTGTCCCAGGGTGCTCCAAATCTGCCCAACCTGGCCTTGGACACTGCCAGGGATTCGGGGGCAGCCACAGCTTCTCTGGGCACCCTGTGCCAGTTCCTGGACTCTCTCCAGCAGCTCCAGGTCCTTCCTGTGCTGGGCCCCAGGGCTGGGGCAACTCTGCAGGTGGGGTCTCACCTGAGCACAGGGGCACAGGGGCAGAATCCCCCCTCCCCTGCTGCCCACGCTGGGGCTCAGTCCAGGGCAGGGGGGTTCTGGGCTGGGGCAGGTCCAGCTCTCACCCCCAGCACCCCCAGGTCCTTCTCCAGGGATGCTCCAGCTGCTCATCCCCAGCCTGGATTGACCCTGGGGGTTGCCCCCCAACCCCACCTGCCAAGCACATCCTCCCAGCCTGAGCCCCCTGCAAGCATGAGCCAGGGATGGAGCCCTGTCCCCAGATCCCAGCACTTGTGAGCTTGGCTGGAGACACCAGATTTTACCCTCAGTCAGAAAAAAAATAGATATGGAGGATGCATGGAGGGAGCCAAGAGGGAAAACACGATCAGACACCCGGTGTCACAGGAGAGGCTCCAGCTTGGTGTCTGAGCAGAACAGCACGTCCCTGTCGCACCCCATGTGCTGCAGCCACCGCGGAGGAGCAGAGGGATCTGGGCACGGCACCCAACGGGGAACTGCGAGTCCCCACTTCCTCCAGCACAGCCCAGATCCACATTTAGACTCTCTGGGAAATGCTGGCTGAAAGGAAGCTGGCACGAAATTTCCATTTGCAGTCACAGGGGTTTGGGGAAATCAATCTCTGAATTCAGAGTCCTTTGGAAACCTCAGTCTGATGGCTTTAAATATTTACTGTACTCCTGCACACCAGATGCCAAAATTGCAGGGTACGTTCTCCCAGGCAGCCCGTCGGTGCAGGCACTGAGAGACTCCAAACCAGCCTGTGCAGGTGCTGATGAAAACCAGTCCCTGATATGATTGTGATTTGCAGTTGAAAATCTCTGAAGTGCTTTTGAATTTGGGAAAAAAAATCAGAAATAATTTTTGTGCCTGCAGAGCATTCGAGTCCTTCATGCTGGGACCAGGGAGGCCCCCGCCTCGGGCAGCTGTGCCCACCGCCTCCTGCTGCACGGATCAGCAACAGCAGTGCCCACCTGGGATCACCCCCTGGTGCTCCTCTGCCTCTGGATGACTCAGCTGGGAGGCAGAGGTGATGCTGGTCCCGCTGGTGGGTAATGGCAGTGCCACTCACGCTTTAAAGTGGCCAGAGGGAGCATTAGGGGTCTCTGGGATCCATCGTTTTTTCTCATAACATCACAACAGGTGACATCTATTTTTCCTCTTTTGAAGATGCCTTTGATGTCCCTGCCTGCTTTAGGGAGAGCCCTTATTCAAATCCTAAAAATTCAACGTGAGAGCCCCAGGAAAGCCCCTGCCAGGGCTCGGGGCAGCAAACCCCGCTGGGCATCGCTCGGGATGGACAAACCTCACCTGGTGCTGGGGGGCTGAGTTTTGGCTCTGCAGGGAGCAGGGTCTTGCTCCAGGTGTCCCTCAGGTGTGGTCAGAGCCTGGCTGCAGCCCGAGTGTGCTGCACACCCCACTGCAGGGACACTGCTGCAGGGCATGGGGAACACAGGGACACTGCTGTGGGACACGGGGACACTGCTGTGGGACACAGGGAACACTGCTGTGGGACACGGGGACACTGCTGTGGGACATGGGGACACTGCTGTGGGACACAGGGAACACAGGGACACTGCTGTGGGACACGGGGACACTGCTGTGGGACACAGGGACACTGCTGTGGGACACAGGGAACACTGCTGTGGAACATGGGGACACTGCTGTGGGACACAGGGAACACAGGGACACTGCTGTGGGACACGGGGACACTGCTGTGGGACACAGGGACACTGCTGTGGGACACAGGGAACACAGGGACACTGCTGTGGGACACGGGGACACTGCAGAGGTTTCCAGCGGGGTGGGTGGGTTTGTGATGAGCTCTGGCCTGGAGCCAGGGGTTTGTTTAGTCGGGCCAGCGCGGCCTCAGCTGCTGCCTGAGCAAACAGCCTGGGAATATCCCCCGAGGGGGCAGGGCTGGCACGTCCTTGGGCCACGCTGGCGTTTCACTGAAGTGTTTATTCCTGGCCCTTGGAAAGCCACTGCTGCTGCTGCTGGGCAGCTCCTCAGCATCGCTGGGAACAACCAGCAGCTCCACCCAGCGAGCAGCTCTCCAAATCCACTGCCTGTGCCCCTGTGCCCCAAACCACAGGGTCCTACCCCAGTCTGCAGCCCCCCAGAGGCTCCTGGCACATCCATGGGGACTCTCCAGGCTCGTGCAGGGATTTGGGAGGGCACACAGACCTGAGGACCTGCACCATGAGCTGCTGCAGCGTAGGGACAGGAGCCGGGGCTGTGCCCCTGCAGCCCCAGCAAAGGCAGAGCTTTTGTAGGGAGGATCTGAGTGAGCCCTGCTCTTCAGTCAGAGCCCTTGGGTCCAGGGGACCAGGAAAAAAAAAACAGCCTTATAAAAGACTAATTAGGGACGATCCTAGCTCCTCTATAGCCAGTAAGTTTTGCTATTAACTATTATCGAGGCTAGATTTTACCCAAGGAGATCTCCTGCTAAAAACCAGCTTAATTAAAGTGGGTAGAAAGCCCTTGTAGGTCTCCCTACTCTCACACCAGCACCCCAGGCAGGCAAGTTGCAAACACGCTGCCTTGCAGACCTGAAACAGGGATCAAGGGGAGATAAAAGGGATAGGGAGAGCCCAGGGGCTCAGCTTGCACATGGAGCAGGGAGATGGCTCCTTCCCACAGAGCTCAGCATCCTCCCCAGCCCAACATCCCATCCTTCCCACCCTGCACAAACATCCCCCTCTCTTCCAGATCCTGTCCTCACTCTCCCCCAGTCCATCAACACCTGCCCTCCCCCAGCAGCCCCTCATTTCTTTCTCTGATGTCTCCTCCTGCAGATATTTTAGGCACCTGTGGTACCCAGCTCTTTGCAGCCGGATGGAAGCAGGAGGCTTCTCTCTCATCTGTCAGGGAAGATGCAAACCAGAGCCAGCAGGGTACAGGCCAGATAAACTGGGAGAGAGTTTTATGTAACTGGAGAGAAAGAGCCAAATTCATCCTCACCCTGCCACAGACTGTGGAGTTGGGATGTGCCAGGAGCTCTGCCTGTGCTCTGGTGCCCTGGCTGCAGCAGCCTGGGGGTTTGGGCTGGGGGTGCAGAGCCCACCCAGTGCTGGGGGGCTCTGGTCCTCTCCCTCCAGGCCAGAGGAAACCGTGTTTCCCCTCCACCCTGGGAAAGCAGGAGCTCCCAAGGCTGGTGTTGCCACAGGAGGTTCCTGCAAACCTCCAGTTGGGTTGTTTGAATTCAGGTTTGGAGGAGAGATTTTGCGTTAATCAAGTAAATGCATCGTGTGAGGCATTTCCCATTTAAATGTCTGAAAGAGGTGCTAGCCCAGGGATCAGTGAGACGTGGGCAACAGGGGGTCCAGAGGGTTTGGGAAGCAGTGGGGCTGCTCCCGGGGTGTGAGCTCTGTGCTCAGTTCATGTGCCAAGCACCCACTGAGGGCAAGGCCTGGATCGAGGGCTGAACTGTCCGTGGGTGTAGAAACAGCAATTCTTCAAACTTTGTTCCAGAGGAGGGAAGGGAGGGAGCTCTGCTTTGCAGAAGCACGAAATCCACTGTGCATCATGGAGGTATCTCGTACAAAAACACAGAAATAACTGATCCAGCTCCAATTTCACGTGAACCAGGCATTTTTCTCCTTGCTTCCACCGAAGAGTCTTCCCTGCAGACTCCCAGTGCCATCAGCTGGGCTGCTCGGACTTCCACTGCACAATGCAATAAATAAGGGTGGCTTGAATCGGGGGCTGAGCTGCTTAGTGCAGAAAGGGCAGCCAGGTGTGCTGGGAGAGGTGTGAGAGCCAGGCTTTGGGGGACCCAGTGGTTTGTTTGGGATGAGCATCCCGCAGGATGCAGTTTGGCTGATCCCTGCCCTGGCTGCTCCTGTGAGGAAGGGCAGGGACGTGGCGAGAGCAAGGATTTCTTGCAGCAGTGGTGGCTCTTTCCAGGAAATATCCAGAAAACACCATTTCCTAAGCGGGGCTGGGAGGTCAGAGAGACTTGAAAACACAAAATAATTGCTGGAAAGGAATGTGAAAATGACAGCTCTTTTCCTGCCTGGTGTTACACTTCACCGCTCTTCTCCCTCCTTTCATTAATTCCTGTGACTTCACATATTTGAGGAAAGCTCCCATTAGTCACAGTTGCTTTCCCACTCATCCCTGGTGCCTTTCAGCAATAAGTCCAGGCTAAGTGGTGCCCACGTAAAACAGATTTCATGATGGCGAGAGTTTCCCTGAGTCTAACTACGACCTGAGCCTCGTTATGTCTGAGTGGTGTTACCTCTCTCTGAGAAGTCACGCTCAGAATGCAGAACTTAATGCTTTGGGACAGATACCTAATATCAAATAAATCCTTGTCCAACTCCACCATCTCCAGCTGCCAGCAAAGAGCACCGGGCCAGGAACGAGCACTGTCAGCAGGATGATCCCTTCCAATTATCTGGAGCTGATCTGGCAGAGGATATTTGTGCTGAAGTCACCCCCAAAGGAGCATCAGCTGTCTCTGCCACCTCTTCTGAGCTCCAGACTGCCCCAGCCGCGGGCAGGAGGCAGCTCTTGGCACGACGAGCCCGGCAGCTTCCGCACCATTTCAAAGCTCCAGGGTTCCCTACTTGCATCCTGTGCAGACCACATTTAATTCCAAAGCCTGCACGAGGGTTTGAAGTCTCCTTTCCCCTTTCCCAGGCGTGCAAAGCTCCTGGTGAAAGTGAATACCAGAGCACGGGCAGCTCAGCATCGGGAAACGAGGTGGGGAAAGCACCGGGAACATCTGAGGAGCCAGCTCTCGCCAAAGCCTGCCCGAGACGCTGCTCCAGTGATTTACCCTTGCCCTTGGTCTGAACGCGTTTTCCCCTTCCCAGCTGCGCGGAGCAGCCGCACAGGGGAGCAGGGCCGGGGGGGACAGAGCCAGGGGAAGTGCCCGGAGCCTGTGCAGCTGCCCGAGGCTGGCACTGCTGGCACACGGGGGGCTGTGCTGGCTCCCGGCGTGGCACAGGCTGTCCCCCCGCTCGTCCCGCTGGCAGCCAGCGCTGCGCTGGCCTCACACCCCGGCGGGCTCGGTGCCACCCCGGCAGAGGGGCAGCGTGGCTGGGCTGCGGGAGGAGCGGCGGCCGCATCCCCTGGCGGGGAGTTAGGGCAAGGTTTATGCTCAGGGATGTTAAACCAGCAGCTCCTGCAGGGTCCCGACCCCTCCGGAGAAGGAGCCGCGCCGCTGGGTGCGGGACAGGGTGGCACTGCCAGCGCCCCTATCGCCACCATTCCACAGGCCCGGCCCTCTGCTGCAGGAATCACTGCCCCAACGCTTGTAGCTCTTTCCCAAGAGCTCAGCCCTCCTCTGGAAGCAGCCACAGCGCTCCCAAGGCTTCCACAACGAGGGAGCGGCAGCATCCTTCCCTGCTCCAGCCGAGATCGCTGCAGACGGCCGCAGCTCCCCTGACGCTGTGCAGGACTCGCCTTGGCCGCTGCCGGTGCCGCAGCAGCTGCGTCCGGGGACTGACCCCAAAATAACAACAGGGACGCGCTGCGAAATTCCGAGATAAAACAACAATAAACACGATCTTTACTGCTCTCACTAAAAGCACTAACAGCAGCGCTTCGTTCGAGCTGAGCTCTAAAGCAGGGTTTTAAAGCCTGCCCGGGGGGATGCGTGCCAGCAGTACACGGCACCACAGCTTCCCCGGGCTCCTTCCTAAATACTGCACCCAGGGCCTCGGGGGCTGCCCGGTGCTGTGTGTCCTTCGGCGTGCTCTGTGTCAGTGTTGGTTTGTGCAATAAAAACCAACTGGTTTCGGGTCTCTTTGTGCCAATGTAGGGTTATTGTATTCCAGCCAAAAGGGGCAGACAAATACTGAGATCTCGCAAGCAAACAAAATCAGCACTGAAGCTTTGAGGTGCTGCTTGCCCGCGCTCCCTGCCCGTGTTCTGGGCCTGTTGTTTGGTGCGTGGCAAGTGAAGATCTGCTGACAAGTCACACCAGAATCCCACTGGCAGGGAAGAGGAGCTCAGAGGCTTTGCTGAGCATTAGCACTTCAGCTGGAACCTGCTCCGAGTATCCCAGAGTTGTGCTGTCCTTGCCAGGGCTCTGCCCAGTCCGTGTGCCCACATCCTGGCTGCTTCCTTGCCAGCTGATTTCGGCCAGTGCAGAGCTGTCCCCTGGCTTTCTGTGCCATTGCTCCTCCCTAACTCCTCCTGATAACACCAGTGCTAATCTTCATCCTGAGAGTTTTACTGGAAAAATGCGTCTTCCCTTCCCCAGGGAGCCGTGGCCCGTTGGCACAATACCCCAAATTATTTGTACCTGGCTTTTGTTTGCTAGAGCAGGCGCCCCAGTGTGAGTCCCTGTGTCACATCCCTTCTTCAGGTGCTCTCTGCATTTCTGAGCCTCGCACAGCGTGGCCACGGCTCTCTCCAGGGGCAAGCAAACAGAACAAGGCTTTAACCCAAACTCCCCTGCTTCACTCAGTCCCTGCATGGGTGTAATACTGGGTTTCAGTTTCCCAGGCTGGTTTTGAGGTCTTGTGGTGCACCAGGGATAGTGGAAGGTGTCCCTGCCCGTGGCAGGGGTGGATGAGATGGCAGATGGATGGTGGGCAGATGTTCAGCAGCTCAGAGGGGAGCTCTGTAGGAGAAGGAAAGGGGTAGGGGCAGAGGGGGGTGAATCCTCTCCAGTTTCTCTTTGGAACTGTGAATTCCATTCCGTTTCTCTGGTCCTCTCCTGGGAGAACAGAACAAGCTCCCCGAAGCTGGGGTGAATTCAGAGAAGAGCTGAGAGAAGGGATGAGGAGAGCAAGCCTTGCACAGCAGGGCTCTGGGCAATCCCAGATCCAGCCTCGCATGAGAAAAACAAGAGGCATTTGCCACTTCTACCAAAGCTCTGTGCAGGGCAGAGAGGAGGCAGGGTACCAAAATGTGCCCTGGTTTCCATTTTTGCTGAGAGGATAAGCAGGAGGAGTGGCAGCACCATGCAGAGGGAGAAAAGCTGTCCCTGGTGACTCTGCACAATCCAGGGCTCAGCTTTGCTCCTGTGCTCCAACTCTGCTGATGTCTTCAGCTCCTAATTTTCATGTACTGTTACCCCAGGGGATGGAGGGGCAGAGGCAAACCAAGACGCAGGTCAGCTCTCAAAGGTTACACATGACTGATTAAAGGGAAAATCTTATTTCTTCCTGTCATGGGAGCTTGGAGTTCAGCTCGTGCCATGGAGCCTGCTCTGGGGTCATCCTTCAGCCAGGAATTCCTGCAGAGGTAGCAAAGCTCCTGAGAATGAGGAGCTGGAAGGAGCCTTGGCTTCGAGGTGGATGTAACCAAGAACCTTCTGGAATCACAGTGCTCCCTGCCAGCTGGATCCAAACATCCCTGGAGGGCTCCTACCATGCCTGCAGGAAATAAACATGCTGCACACTCTCAGCACTAAAGACCCAGTAGGCCATGACCCTAAAAGAGTATAACCAGGGGATCTTCCCATCTTGTAGGATGTCATCAGCACCAGTCTGTTAATCACGGAATCCCAGAATGGTTTGGGTTGGAAGGGACCTTAAATCTCATCTCATCCACCCCTGCCATGGGCAGGGACACCTTCCACTGTCCCAGGTGGCTCCAAGCCCCGTCCAGCCTGGCCTGGGACCCTTCAGGGATCCAGGAGCAGCCACAGCTTCTCTGGGCACCCTGTGCCAGGGCCTCCCCACCCTCCCAGGGAACAATTTCTTCCCAACATCTAATCTACTTTCTTTCACTTTGAACGCATTCCCCCTTGTCCTGTCACTCCAGTTCCTGGAGCCCCTCTCCAGGTTCCCTGCAGCCCCATCAGACTCTGGAAGATGCTGTGAGGTCTCCATACAACCTTCTCTTCTCCAGGCTGAACAGCCCCAACTTTCTCAGCCTGTCTTTGTAGGAGAGGTGTTCTAATCCTCTGATCACCTCCGTGGCCTCCTCTGACTTGCTCCAAGCGTTACTGATGACTGTTCTTATAAACAGACCCAGCATCACCTTGTTTTTAAGGGCACAATTGCCCAAATCATCCCTTTGGTAGCACTCAGGTGGCCAAGAGCTGATAACTCACCCTGGGCTTTGCCTCTGGACTGGCACTGATCGCTCCCTGTGCCAGCTGGGCCTGGATTCTCCAACCCTCTGGCAAAGCAGCCCTGCTCTGTGCAGGGCTGGTGCTCGGGGACTTGGCTCCAGGGCTTGCCCAGGCTTCCTGCAGCTTTATGTGTCCTCGTGGGGAGCACGGGAAGACGAACGGGTCATTTCTCCGGCAAGTGCTTATTAAAAATGTGAAATGCAGGATGATTGCCTGCCAAAGGCCCAGTTACAACCCCTGCCCTGACACGGAGGGACGGGGGAGCCTCACCCAGCCAGGCTCAGCACAAAGCAAAGGGCTCAAATTCCCTCACTGCTGCGGGGTCACAGCTCCTGCCAGGGACTGTGATGGGCTCATCCTCCTCCAGTGTGAGCGACTGGCACAGGAGATGTCAGCACTCAGAAGTGGAATAAATGAAGAAATTAAGGTTGGAAAAGGACAGGGAAGCCTGTTAGATCTTGACTATAGATGTCATTGCATCTTGGTAGATACTCCGTGAGTTTCAGCTGCTCTTCCTTAACAAAGAAGCTGTACTGAGCCAGGGAGGAGCCCTGCTGTGCCCTCCCCTTCTGCACGGAGGGAAGCTGGGATTTCCCAATTTATTTCTTCCCAAGGGATTGTCCATTTCCTTGGCCAAGCCTCAGCTCACCATGATGCTACAGCTCAGGAGATGCTGCTGTGCTGGGTGAGGGCACTGGTTTATCAAGTGAGGGTCTGGTCCTGGGCAATGGTCCCTCCTCCTGGAAGGGCAGGTCTCCAGTGGCACAGGTGACAGCTGTGTGGCACTTTCCTGACAGGGATAAGAGGAGATAAACTTGGGCCATCCTCTCTCCCTGTTTGACCACCGTGCTGCAAAGTTCCAGGCACTTTTCCCAGGTCTGTGAACAGTCCCTGGCACAGACCCAGCTCCCACCTCTGGCTCTCCATGGATTTTACGGCTGCAGGTTCTGCTTTGCAGCCTCGCAGACGTCGCACGGTGCTGGACTTGTGTCTGCTCTGGAGGCACCACTTGGGGAAGGCTGCTGAGCTCAGCTCTGTTAGATTTATGATATGGTCAGGCTCATAAAACAGGCTCTAAACTCAGGTGCCTTAATTCAGGGCCTCCATTTGTCAGAGGGTGAAATCCGCGCTCAGCTCAGGGTCTGACACCCTGGAACAGCACAGTCAGCCCTGCTGGGAAGCCTGGAGTGGAGGGAGCCCCTCCCACACCTGCAGTGCTTAATGGCCTTCCTCAGTGAAAATCCTCCTCATCATCACTCCTGGAAACCCTCTGGGGCTGGCAGGCAGGCACTGAGTCCTTACACAGGAATAACCCTCCAGGATATGGAGTTTCCAAGCAGTGAAAACAGCTGGGTACACCGAGCCCTCAGATGCAATCACAGGGAAGATTCAGTCCTGGGAATAATAATTTTGCCATTAAATATCCTCATTTCAAGCTGGTGGCTCTGCTGTAATTGGGGTCTGACCCCCTGTGCCTCTGCCAAGCCCCCCTCAGAGCAGGCACACATCGTGCTGTGCCCCTGACACCCACAGCCTTCAGGTGCCTTCAGAAATCAGGCTTGGGAGTTTTCAGATTTTCTCTACAATATATTTTAACTTAAATGATACTTGATTTAGCTTTAATAATTTTGTCAAAAGTTATAAGGAACTTTTGCTGTGCCTGCAACTTTTTCCAGGATTAGATGCCTCACGCAGCTTGTCTGAGTTGTGATGGCACCCAGATATCTGTTGTTTATCCTGTTGGTTTTGGGTTATTTTATACTATTTCCAGCTCCTCTTAGCTCCAGTTTTGCTTAGCTTTGTGCAATTGAATGATTTTCCCCTCCATTAAGAAACCCCGTAGTACAGAGAGAAGTTGAAGCAAACCTAAATAATCACAGCACAACAAACACACAGCCCAGCAGGAGAGGGGAGAGTGTCATCCAACAGCAGGTTTTGACTAGGAATTTATTAAAATAACCCTGAATTAACCCAAAATGGAAGGGGGATTGCTCCCACTGTGCTCCTCCAGGAAGCTCCTGTGGGAAGGACACTGTGATGCCATGAAGAAGGGTGAGAATTAACACAGGGAAAGGGATGGGGATGTGGCACTGCTGTTTCATTACCATTTTTCTACTCTGCGTCCTTAAAGCAGCAGAGATGTCACTGCCAGGAAAGCTGCTCGGTGGGGCACAGTTTGCAGCAGCCTTCATCCATGCCAGAGTTTAATCATTTTCATTTCTTTGTGCCTAAAATTATGAGGAAAAGTGGCCAAGCCCCACCAGTTTGGGGAGAAAACACCCACACCCACCCAAGCAGATGGGTCTGTTTTTAATTTATAATTAAACTCACCCTCTTGGCTGGGAGAGAGAGCCCGTTTGTAACAGGAGAGGGAGCGGGAGATCCTCTCCAGGCTGTTTTCCAGCAAGGGGGAGTCTCATTCCTGCTGAAGGGGAGTGGGATGACGAAGCCATGAGCAACTGGAGAGGGATTTGCTGTCCTCCCGGCACACTCCGTTATCCCGACAGCTGGAATGGCCTCATTTAAAACATGTTTAGCTTTTTGTCCTGAGGAGCACAAATCTCTGTGACGGTGGTGCCATCTGTCCCTCCGAGCACGGCCCTGGTGGTGCCTCTGCTGTCCCTCCCCACGCTGGTTTGGGGCAGAGCCCTGTCACCAACCCGTGTGGTGCCAGCCCTGAACAAGCAAGGAATATTCCCAGACTCAAAGTTTTCCCAGGACAGAGCGAGACAACCATCACTGGTGCACAGGGCCTGCTGGAAGAGCTGTGCTGGCCTCTCCCAGGAGAGGGACTGTCCTTGGGAATGGGGCACAGCCGCTGTGGAGGGGCTGCCAGAGCCTGGCTTTGTGTGCCTGGAAAGCACTGCCAGTGGGGATGGGCAGGCAGCAGAACAGCAGGGAAAAGGGGGAACAGGGATTAGGGAAAAAGAAAAGGGAAAAAGGAGAAGAGAAAAAGAAAAAGGAAAAGGGAAAAAGGAGAAGGGAAAAAGCAAAGGGAAAAAGGAGAAGGGAAAAAGAAATGGGAAAAGGGAGAAGGGAGAAGGGAAAAAGAAAATGGAGAAGGGAAAAATACAAGCAAAAAAAACCAAACCAAAATAAAATTAAATTATATTAAATTAAAAGCTCAGCAAGGCAAGCTGAGCTGATCAGCATCTGCCTCCCCCAGCCCCTAACAAAGCCATGGCTGAGGGATTGTTCCCTGTGGGATGGGGCCCAGTGAGAGCCCCTGCCCAGGCACCCGTGCTCAGCCACCTTCGGCCTGGTTTTCACGGGCTGGGATTTGCAGCCACACACCCAGAGCTGTGCTGCTGCCCAGGGCACACCGGGTGAGGATGGGCTTTGGGCAGGGAGTCCGGAGCACGCAGGACACGCCAGCCTGGTCCCTGCTGGGTGACACTGCTGTGTTCTGGGGACCAACACTCAAAAATTGTACCCTAGGCACCCAAAATTCCTGAAGGAGAGCAAGAAAATGGGATTTCCCTCCTGGCTAAAGGCTCAGCCACCGACTCCCCTTCCCAAGACTTGCTTGGAAACCCAAGGGGACAAGAGTGCCTTTGGCAAGAGACTGCCTGAAACGTGTGGAGGGCTTTTCTCTAAATTATCAACATGATTTTTTCATTCTAAGCAAAACATCCAGAGTTTCCTTCCACCTCATGAACCTTGCTCCACTGCCTGGACTTTTCAGTCAAATATTTCTTCCAGAGAATGCACTTGGGTTAAAACAGCTGAATTACTGAGATGCACAAGTGTCCTTCTGCTTCTGGGTGAGCTGTGCCCGCAATGCCCCAAATCTCTGGCGCTGGTTGTAGTGGTGAGATAGGAAAATTCATCCCACTTCGTCATCCCCACACCTCCTCACCCCCATCCCCGCATCCCCCCATGCCGGTGCTTTCTCCCACCTGGGAAGGGCTGAGGCAGAGCATCCCTCCGGCAATTACAGCGGGAGATAACACCTCCTTTGCAACGTTGCCTTAAATTGACAACTGCGTGTGAAACAAGATAAGGGCTTGTACTAATGAAGGTGTAATTTATAAACTGACGGGGCTAACAGGGCTTTAAACGCGGCGCAAGAGCCCGAGAAAGGCAGATTAGAGCTCCGTGTGCCTGATCCCCTGTCACAGCTGTCCCCAGCGCAGCACAACCCGCCTGGCTCCGGTTATCGCCGCTGCTTCTGCTCTGAATCGACTGTAACTGATCAGTTTAAAACAATCTCTGAATTTCTAATGAGGTGATTAGCTGCAGAAAGGATTTCCTTGCAGAACACTTCATTGCTGTTTTGCTCACTGTCAGGGATCAGAATAAGGACCCACACTTGCATATTAATAGCAGCATTAGGTGCTCGTGCAGCCGCTTTATCAAGGATGTTATCACTCCCCTGCAATAATTGACGTGGAAAAGCCCCATATTTTTATTTTGCATGAAATACAACGTTCCAATTCCCCAGGTTTTGTTTTCAAAACCTGAAGTGTTTTTTATCATTTCTGGAATGCAGAATAACAACAGAACAATTTCCTTTAAATCAAAAGCTGGATCTCTTCCAAGTCATTTAACTTCCAAAAGTTTGAATTCCTTTTTTAAAAAAAAAATTAAAAATGAAATAGATTCAGTCTGAGCACTTCTAATGAGAATATCACAATTATACTTAGATTGCCACACGGGATTTCTCTTTACAGCAGCTTGA
The DNA here is from genome assembly GCA_013397775.1 of Eulacestoma nigropectus. Classification (NCBI taxonomy): domain Eukaryota; kingdom Metazoa; phylum Chordata; class Aves; order Passeriformes; genus Eulacestoma; species Eulacestoma nigropectus. The sequence continues at coordinate 35,021 of VZTE01004600.1, forward strand.
TTCATGGGGGAAATGAACTTGTTTAAAAGTAACAGTTTTTAATAGAAATGTTCTGCTGACTGTTCTCTTTGCATTCTAGCTGGAATCTGCTTTGGCACGCCAGGTCCTGAGGCTGGGATGAGCTCCTTGCTCCACACCTGCGTCATTCCAGCAAGTGGATCCTGCCCACAGCCTGTTGCAGCAACACAACCCATAGCAAGAAGGCCACTGCAAGGGTTAAAAGAAAAAAAATCAAACAGAAAAACTACTTAAAGTCTTGAAAACTTCCAAAGTCAGCACTTGAAGAAATATGAAATGCAATGAATTAATGAGAAAGAGAGAATGAATCATTAAAATTGCATCACCACGGCGTGTTCCTGAGCGCATCTCCCGTAATGTTCTCAGAGTCTGAACAATTGATTAAGAAAAACACTGCTGCACACTAAAAATTGGAAACGGTTAAGAAGAAACAGGATTAGCAAAGTCTTACAGGAAAGGTCAATTATTTCTCCCAATTCATTGCTAACCTGACATCTGTAAACAAATCACTGGAGGAACTCCCCGAAGACTACACCGTGTCCAACACGACATCCTAATTAATGACGATGCGCCATGCAAACACAAACACAGGCAGAGAGATAATATCTAAACCCAGCCCTTAAAAGATGCAGTGGAAATGTTCTCCCAGGAGGTTGTGGGAGATCAATAAAGGGGAAGAAGGTTCAGCAGAGTCGGAATTTGCCACAGGGTAAAGGCGAATAATCTTTGCGGTTATCAGAGCTAAGATGGCGAAGCGAATTAAATGAGTTTAGAGAGGGCTTAACGAGACTGGCTTAAAAATGAGAGAGAATTGGCTTAAAAATGAGAGAGGGCTGCAATCATCCCTCGTGCTCCTCGGTGGCAGAGGCTGAGCCAGGATTTTCCATGCCCAGCCTGGCTTTAGATGCTCTTGGACTCAGCGAGTGCCTCGCTGACCTTCGGCGTCTCTGGAGGCCGAGCCATCGAGCTTGTAGAGCTCTCCAAGGAGGTCCCTGATCCCGCCGTTGTTCCAGCCAAGCTCCCAGGCCCAAAGGTCGGGGTTTTTCTCCTCTCTGGCTGCCAGTTTGCAGCCGTGCACCTCGGTGGCATCCCCTGCACCAGCCAAACCCGCCGGCGGCCGGGCACGGTGCCTCCCCCAGAGCCCTCGGCGAGCAAAGCTGGATCGTGGAAGCTCATATTAAAGATTCCTCTTCATCAGCATCCCAATGATTAAATATGTATAGAGGCATCTGAGATCCAATTTATTTCTTTTGTGTTGTAAATTCCTTTTCTTGTCGGCTTTCTTTTTTTTGAGCTGCTTATAATTAAGACCTTCAGACAGAGCTCAGCAGGGCTGGAAAGCAGCCATGCTCCTGTTACATCCCACCCGTTGCAAGTGCATTCCCCTCTCTTAGTCAACCAAAAGATTCTTCTTTATTCAGCCCAGTAATGACTTGATTTCCTTCTTTCTTAATGAACACAGTGAACACTGCATTGAGTCACTCATGTGTAACTTGGTGGTTTTTCCCTCCCTTTGGAAAGTTTTCAAAATATTTATAAATTTTAAAAGGAGCAGAGAAAGAAAGAAAATGAAGTTGCATTGTGTTTATCTGGCTGGTGCTGCCCCTTCTCTTTCTCATCTGTGGAAACTGCAATTGATACCATTGTCCGGGCTGCCATGGGGCTCCCAGAGGTGGGGCAGTGTCCCCTGTCCCCTCTGCTCGTCCCTTCTGCCAAGCAGCCCTGCCAGGGGACCAGGCAGGGCTGCATGAGGTGCAGGTAAGGACTGTCAGACCCAGGTAAGGGTTGCCAGACACAGGTAAGGCCTGTCAGACCTAGGTAGTGACTGCCAGATACAGGTGAGGACTGCCAGACTCAGGTAAGGACTGTGTGACACAGGTGAGGACTGCCAGACACAGGTAAGGACTGTGTGACACAGGTGAGGACTGCCAGATACAGGTGGGGACTGTGTGACACACATAAGGACTGCCAGACACAGGTGAGGACTGCCAGACTCAGGTAAGGACTGTGTGACACAGGTAAGGACTGCCAGACTCAGGTAAGGACTGTGTGACACACATAAGGACTGTCAGACACAGGTGAGGACTGTGTGACACAGGTAAGGACTGTGTGACACAGGTGAGGACTGCCAGACTCAGGTAAGGACTGTGTGACACAGGTAAGGACTGTGTGACACACATAAGGACTGCCAGACTCAGGTAAGGTCTGTGTGACACAGGTAAGGACTGTGTGACACACATAAGGACTGTCAGACACAGGTAAGGACTGCCAGACCCAGTGCCAGTTGAGAGGAGACCCCACAGGAAACGTTTGGAGGAGAACAAATGCCTTGCAGGTTCAGAGCAGATTTACCAGGGACTGCTCCAAGGCAGAGCTCTGGGAGGGAGAAGCCTTTGGCTGAATTGTGCTCCGTGCGTGTGGATGGATTGGATGGAGCTCCAGGTCTGATCCAGCTCTTCTCCTATGCTGTGGGAGACTCAGCACCTGGAGCAGACCTGAACACTCAACCCTCAGCTGCAAACCCCAGAGCTCAGGTCTTCAGCAGGGCTGGGGGCACATGGGGCAGCGTGACCCACACATGAACGGGGTCCCCAGCATGGTGTCAGCCTGGGGAGACGCCTCCCTCAGCACGGGGGTTCCCCTCTCTGCTCACACCCAAGACAAGCAGCGAGGGGCTATTCCCATTCCCCTGTGCCCCACACTGGGAGTGGAAGGGGCAGCCCAACACACCCCGTGGCCCCTGACAAACCAGGCCACTCCAAAGCCCCGCATCCTCCACCTCCTGCCTCCGGTGGGTGTTCCGGGGGTCCCGCCCAGCGGGGGCTTCCAGCTCCCTCCGTGCCAACCCCTGCAAAATCTGCCAGCAGAGGCATTGCTCCCTCCCACGGCCCTGCAGCGAGGAGTGACTCCCTCCAGATGGCTGTAAAGGTTAACAAGGAATTTATTCGGAGTTACATACAAATCAGATTGTCTTTTTTTTTTTTTTTCCCCCAAGAGGGAACAAAAACAACCACAATTTCAAGCCCACACAGGCAGTGCAGCCTTCCAAGGTGGTTCAGTTGCCATAGACGACCGCAGGCAGCCGAGATGTCACACCGAGCCCGCGGCACCGCGGGGACCCGCTGTGAGTCAGGGGACGGGGGTGAGCCACGCTTCTGTCCCCCCGCTGGCACCGGCTCCAGCCCCGTCCTCGCCTCCCTCCCGGGATGAGCTGAGTGCCCGGGTGCCTTCCCACGGTGTTGGGAGGAGCTGGCTGTGCGACAGTGGTGTCTGGCCTCATCTGGCCATGGCTGGTGGAGATGGGTGGCCCAGGTGGCATCTGATGGGGGAGCTCCTCCATAGGGTGGAAAAATGGAGGAGCTGGAGATTTAGGGCAGAATCTGAAATCTGATGGTGGTTCTGCCATCCATCATGGACACTCAGCTTGCAGCTGCTCTGTCCCTGTTGCTCTGCTCCATCTTCCTCCAGTCCCCACACAAAATCATCATCCCACCTACAAAACCTTGCCGTGGCCAGCCAAGGGGCTTTTGGGGTGGCCTCACCACCCCGCTGGCCAACGGCTCAACCATCACCTCTGGGGGACCAGAACCACCAAACTGGTTGGGTTCAATCTGCAAATCACCCAGCACAGCTCTGGGCTCCAGGAGGAAAGGGATTTGTTGGTGCCCTTCAAGGCTGACTGGCAGAGCCCAGGGTCTGTGGTGCTGCAGAGGACCCAGCTGGACACTGCTGTAGATTTGGAAAAAAGGGAAATGTTTGTGTGTGGAAGCTCCAGGAGAAACACCACACATGCTGCAAGAACCACCTGTATCCACAACCCCCGGACACGACCCCAGCAAGGACACTGGGAACCCCCAGGGATCTGTTTGCAGGAGACCTGGGTGTGGATAAACAGCTCATCAGTGCCAGATCTCCCTGGGGAATGGTGCTACAGCAGCTCTGGGGGGCTTTGCTGACAGTGACTGATCATCTGCATTCCAGGCAGAGACATCTCGGGTCCCCCAGGGCTGGGACATCAATTGCAGATGTGGATGGAGTTGTTTTACCAGCCTGGTAAACTTCCCCAACATCTTTAATAAAACAAGGTTTTGGAAGTTTCAGGTAGAATTGATGTCAGCTATGGAAAGGTCACTGTGGATATTACCAGCCACAAAGAAAATGTTACACTCAAATGAGACCAACACTGTCATAAATCACAGCAGACCCCCTCTGCTCCACTCAGGTGAGACCCCCCCCTGCAGAGCTGCTCCAGCCCTTGGGGCCCAGCATCAGAAGGACCTGGGGCTGTTGGAGCGAGCCCAGAGGAGGGCACACAGATGCTCTGAGGGCTGGAGTCTCTCTGCTCCGGAGCCAGGCTGGGAGAGCTGGGAATGTTCACCTGGAGAGGAGAAGGCTCCAGGGAGACCTCAGAGCCCCTTCTAGTGCCCAAAGGGGCTCCAGGAGAGCTGGAGAGGGACTGGGGACAAGGAATGGAGGGACAGGACACAGGGAATGGCTTCCCACTGCCAGAGGGCAGGGACAGATGGGATATTGAGAAGGAATTGTTCCCTGGGAGGGTGGGGAGGCCCTGGCACAGGGTGCCCAGAGCAGCTGTGGCTGCCCCTGGATCCCTGGCAGTGTCCAAGGCCAGGCTGGATGGGCTTGGAGCAGCCTGGAATAGTGGAAGGTGTCCCTGCCCATGGGTGGACGGTCCCTACGGTCCCTTCCATCCCAACCCGTTCTGTGATGAAGGGTGATGGGACACTGGCAGGTGTCAGTCATTTTGTCCTGCTGCAGCCCCGGCAGATGCAGCACTGAGGGTTGCTCAGAGGCACAGAACTTCCCCATTTTTTGCCTGGGTTGCTCTGCAGGCCATTTCTTCCTCTCCTCCCAGAGAAAAGTTCATTTATCACCAGCTTCCCAGGGATTCCCCTGGGCTTATTAGTGAGATAAAGGCGAATGGAGAGGTTTGATTCTGGTTTGCCGAAGGAAAACACCCTCCCAGCTCTGTGGGGGCTCTAGGCATCATCTGACATTTTTAAGAGAAGTACTCCTGGTCAGATGCAATCCTGCCATTCTTGCTACACGGCCTCACTGTTCAAATAAAGCTGATGCCAGAGCTATTTGGATGCAATGGGCCTCTCCAGCCCTCCCTTTTAGGCGCCAATGCAGGAAACAAATGGATCCATCCCACCCTGGACACAGCTGCTCTGCACTGTAAACCTTGTGAGTTCAAGGCAGACCCTCAAAACAGCCAATATGTTCACCTGGAAATTTCTAAAGCTGTTTAACAGCATCTGGATCCCATGTTTTCTGTGGCTGAGCAGAGAAGAGCAGGAGGAGAAGCTGCAGTTAGCTATTAGCAGTAATAGGAACGAGCACACCACGTGCCACATTAGGAATATGCCTACAAAATGTGTTCCTGGGCTGTACATTCACAACATGTGTGGCTTCTTTTTTAGCATCGACGTGCAGCAGGATCCAAAATCTGGCACTGTGGGTTTTTTCCCCCTAAGCCTGTCCTGTTACCCAAATCGCTTTGGCTTCAAACATTGGTTCCCTTGGGCGTCTGTTATTCGCAGCCTTCCCGGTGCCAACTGAACAGCTTCCAGGAGCTCTGATGTCTCTCTTCTTATTTTATTTTTTTAATACTGTGAATCACTTTATTCCATCCACCTTCTGGAACAATTCCCTGGAGAAGACCAATTCTGACAAGCATCTGCTCGTGCAGGAAAGCCACGGCCATCCCTCCACTGGAATTTTTCACTCTTTATGGTCATTAAAGGCTCTTCAATCCCATTTACTGATGAATCTTGGGGGTAATGTATCAAAACAAGTTGTCCCTGCAGATATCTGTTGCTTGGATTGCCTGGAGCCTGTCCCCACTGCTCCCAGATGCTGATGCCCATCAGGACCATAGGCAGCCCCACAGGTTCTTCTCTCCCATCCCTTTCCATGGGTCACAGTTTTTCTGTGGGTCCACGAGTTGCCCCAAAATTTCCCCTAGACCCTATATGGAGGCTCCTTGGGAGAGGAAGGGAGTAGAGAGTGAAATGAGAGCTTTTTGTTAATGCTTCCAAATTATTTAGGCTATTAAGGACAAGGAGTGACCGTGAGGAATTGCAGAAGGACCTTGAAGTGGCCAAGAAAATGACAGGAGAAATGCAGTGCGGATAAATAGTGGCGCACGTGGGAGAAGCCATTCCCAACTTCAGAAATAAAATGATGGGCTCTGAGCTGACTATTAACTCTCAGGAACAAGATCTCAGGGTTATAATAGATAGTTCTCCGAAAACATCAGCTCATTGCTCAGCAGAGATAAAAGAAAAAATGCATCTCGAATGTTAGGGATTACTCAGAGAAGAACAGAGCAAAACAGCCCCAATCACGCTGCCACTGGATAAATTCCCCGTGCACCCACACACTGAGCACAGGTGGAAAGGGGTGTAGTAAAGCTGGGAAGGCTTCGAAGAAAGGTGGGAAGGATGATTAAACATGCTGACTGCGTTTAGGGGAGGCAATGAGGCTGCAGGTGGGGAGCTCCAAGGCTTCCACCCATGGTGACAAGCCTTTCCCACCCACTGGGAGACACAGCGACCTCAGCTCAGCTCCTGGTGCAGCAGCTCCTCGTCAGGGGGTGATTCAAACCCACACAGGTGCTTCTCCTGGGTTTTGGGTTGGTATTTCTGCCACCCCCTCCTCTTGCAGGGAATCGATGGCCACCACGCCTGGCACCCTTGGCGCTGCGTGTCCCCCGTGCTGGGCAGGCAGCATGGGCACTGGGGAAGAGGAATTGGAGCAGTTTGGCAAAAAGCAGGCAACGGATGCCAAAATAAAATTTAAAAAAAGGGGAGAAAGATCTAGCTTCACCTTCTGTTCTTGTAATTCTTCAGTGCAAGCAAATCTGGTGGGAGGAGGAAAAGGAAAAAAGGCAGAAATCCAGCCCAGTGATGGAGGCAGGAATGTTGCCCTGGGAGGAAAAAAACCTAAGAGAGTTTGAGGCTAAAGCCATCCACCCCCATTTGAAATGCCCAAGTCCAAATCCCAGCCCTAACTCTTGGGTACACCAGACACTGCGGGAATTTTCATCTTTCTAGAGGGGGAGGATGAGACCCAAAACCAAACAGCTCCTGGCATTTGGGATCAGGGCAGCAGAGGGCTGAAAGGAGAGGGGGAGAAAGAGAGAAGGATGAGAGCAAGGGAACACTTGTGCAAAGGGAACGCTTGTGCGAAGCAGCACTAAGGACAAATCCCCCCTGAGGCCACACCTGGGGCCTTGTCCCCAGCCAGGTGTCACGGCCCCGGAGCATCACCTGCATCGCCACTGCTGGTGCCAGCACACGGAACTATCAGCGAACACAGGTTCCCTTTGCCAAGGGAGAAACAGGTACTGGGCGTGAACATGTGTACGAGGGGACAGCTGAAAGCAGCATTTTTGCAGGATTGGGCTTATCTGCTGCTGGCGAGTTGGTGCTGCCCTCGGGAAGGATTGGGATTGCCAGGGAGTGGGAACTGGAGGCCTCCAAAGAGTCCCCCCTTCCCTGGATGTGACACAAGGAACTCTCCTTGCCTTGGCTGTTGTGCACAGGCAGAGAAAGCAGGTCGTGGAGACAAAAAGAGAGATGCAGGAGTGAGAGCCATGCCCAGAACATGCCCCCGGATCAGCGGCACGGACAGGCCCAGCCTGGCACTCTGCTGTTTGCTGGCCTTTGATTAATGCATCCCCGAGGTCCTGCTGTCTAAGCTCAGGCACTACCAGGGTCCCTCTGCCAAGGACAGAAGAGTCCTGTGGAACACTGGTGACATTCTCAGCTCTGGAGGGCTGGGTACAACACACATCTCCATTTGGCATGCAGGGGGGAGCCAGGGATATTTATTGCTGGGGCCACTGTCTGGTCCCAGCATGGAGCCCACGCGCCCCTGGGGGAGCGGGACGAGGGCTGCTCACTCTGCCCTTCACAGGGGCATCTTCATCCATTCCCATTATTCCTTCCTCGGATCCCTTCCGGAATCCCCGTGGCTGCCAAGGAGGAATCACGGCTAACAAGAAATTACGGCGAAGTCACTTTGTCCCCGTATAAATTATTAATTTTAATCACATGAGGAAATAATAGACTCCTCTGCACAGAGGCCTTGGCCCATCAGACAGAGTGTCCTTGTGGATGCAGGGACTTGATTCACCCTCCTCGGAGAAATTTGCAGAATTTGACCATATTCTGGAGCAGGGCAGAAATTCCCACCCACTGCTAGCTCTGTCTGACTTCCTACCAAAACAAGTTTCTTGTGTGTGGGGTGAATTATCTCCCCTCGGCCTCCTCCTGCCAGAGGCCTGCCCTGAAATCAAGGGAGGTCCTTTGGGAGAAGATGCTCCTCACTGTGTGGAATCCTGTGAGGACACAGGGACATTTTGCTGTGCTGCCCCTGCCCCGTGCCCCCTCCCCGGCAGCAGTGCCCTGCAGGACACTGCGGGGTGGCACCGTGGAGGAGCTGAGCCGACGGAAGCGGGGTGCAGGCCTGGTGTGTGCATGGAGGCAGGCAGGGCCTGTGGCGCTACCGCTCGCTCAGGGCGCTTCAGCTGGAAACCCCAAACTAATATCAGGTGGCTAAACCCACCCAGAGCCTGTAAAAAGCCTTCACTGCCCTCAGCCCCGGAGCTGGGATATCCATTCAACATTCCCGGCTCCCTTCCAGTATTTATGGCTTTAACCAGATCTGCGGGGACGAGCAGCGGCTCTCTTGGTCCGTGTCTGGAGTGTGGCAGGAGGGAGGAATCACAACCCTGCTCAGCATGACCAGACTTAAGGAAAATCCAGACATCCTCTTCCAAGCTGTGCTGCCCCAGGGCCGCGCTTCCCGTGGCTGCCTCACCACGCACAGCCAGGGACACAGGATCCTCCTCTCTCCCTCTCCTTTGGCAAAGCTCCTTTAATTACTGGGCTCCATTCACAGAACCATCTCGCTTCCCCCCTGTGTCTCTCCACCACCCCGTTTTCTCTGTTTCTTGGGGATTTCACAGGGATGAATATGGGATTAGGAGCGAGACATTGTGAGCTGAACTGAATGTGTTACTTAATGAACTGTATGAAATATTAAACCACGCCTGATATGAAGCACGATGAATTCTGTAAGAAAGAATATATTACACTTGGGGAGGGCTGGAGATAATCAAATCTAATGAATGGATTTAGAATCAGAACACAGCGAGCTTAGAGCAGTGAAGTTTGGTTCATTGTGAGGCTGAATTGTGTGTGACGGCCGTTCAGGGCAGGTTCTGCCACTGCGTGTTTTCTCCTGTTGTGAATGACATTATTGTATTTTTCCATTTAACATAAATCTATTTTTCGGAAGGCTGCTTCCACCCGAATGGCATCAGCAGATCCCATTAATCACGGTGCTCTCAATCACTCAGAATTATTTAGAACCTCTTTTGTATGTCTCTGGCACTTTCCCCATATATGATTAATCTTAAACTAAACCAACTAAATAAATAAAACTGCGAGGATCCGAAGAGCATCCCTGTGAAGATCTTATTTAAGCAAGACATGCTGACAGCTTAGGAGGCTGAGAAGTTTCTGCTCCTGGAAGTTTCAGGAGGAGGAAAGAAGCTTTTTAGTCCAAAGCAGGAGGCTGAGCTTGGAAAGGAGCTGAAGTCCTGGTCTCAGTGGGGCTTTCTGTATTTTGGGATTGATTCCCTTGGTCACAGCCCATTCCATTTGCTCCTGAGCCTCTTGTACACCTACAGGAGACACGTGGTGGGCCATGGTGGCCCTCTGCCGTGAGGTGGCTTGTGCCAAGGATGGGGCATGGAGAAGGGGCTACTTTTGGGCTCCCCTCTGGGATTCCTCAGCAGGGCTGGATGCCAAACTGAGCCAACCTCAGGAAAAGAGAGACAACACCGCTGCTCTGGCATGTCTGTACCTCTCCGTTTCCCAGGTGACAATTGCTATGGCAATGCCACCCCCTGCCACCTGTGAGGAGCCAGCTACACCCCAGCAGAGCCAGCCCTCCAGAAAAATCCAGGAAATCTCCAGCTGGACTCTTGGATGTGCAACAGCGCTGCTGTTTCTGCAGCCAGAGCAGAGACAGTGAAAGGTGAAGGAATTTAAAGCTGGAATGGGCTGTGCACCAGGCAGAGCCAAAATCCTACCTGGAACCTCCTGCCAGAGACACACCTGGAGCTGGAGAGAGTTGGAAAGAGTCACTTAAGTCCCCGTGCCATGGCCAGGGCATGCTGCAGTGAGCAAGATGAACTGTGCGTGTTGGAGAGAGTCATTCCCTGACGGAAATCCCGGGGTGTTCGATGAAGCATGCCAACAGCACGCACCCATACTTTAACCCCAGTCCTACATCTTTGTATTAGCTGGTGATAAATTTTTATTGCTGTTATCCACATCTATATTTGGGGCTTAGAAAGATCATATACGTGAGTCACAGCCACCAGGACTCTGAGTTTCCTGTTCCCCTCAGCATGTTTCCCGTCCTCTGCCGAACGTGGGGATGCCGTGTGCTCCTGCAGAGCTGCCCAAGGAGCCAGCTCAGCCTTGGCAAACAGCAGATTAAACCATGTACTCGCCAGGTCTGGGGAACCAGGGCTAAAACAAAGATCTGGTGTAGGGCAAACCCACAAGGATTGCTTTAAACGTGCAGCGTGGGGTGATCTCTGAGGAAGGGCAGCTGCTCTGCCTCCTCTCCCAGCAGCATCCCTCCGCTGCTCAGCTGGCTTTGGCTCTCACTAATAAACTAATTGATTCAGCTTGGCCGTCCAGAGGTCTGAGTAATTTCAATATTGAAGCTCAGCTGTAATTAATTCAGTCAATACAGTCAACACAATCATGGGAGAGCAGGGACAGCAGTGCTCAAGTCCCTCACTCAGGCAGAGTGCAGAGAGGGAGACACTGCGCAGCTCCAAGGTGGAGCAAACACTCCAAAAAAGCTTGGCCATGACACCAGGGACCCCTATCTACCCAAAAAACATCCACAGGACCCCAAAGAACGGAGCTTCATCTGAGACACCCCTGCAGCCCAGCTTGAACAATAAATACGTGCTTAGTTTGAAGTGGAAATTTTAGAGTTTGGAGGCAAAATAATTTAAAATTCAACAACTTAATAGCCCTGAAATGGGGGCAAAAGGCACGTGCCTTGTGGGGACCCCGCCCAGGCAGACCCTCACTGCCATGTTTTCCCCTACCAGGTGCAGGGAATTGTCCCAGGAGCAGGAGGCCACCCTGGGCATGCAGGAAGGCAGGGCAGGAGCTGAACGAGCGCCTGTCATCTCTGGAGTACAACTCCTGAGCCAGGAGATGGATTTCCTGGGGCCTGGTGAAGCCCCGGGTGCTGGGCCCATGGAATGGCAGCACCGCGTCTCGGCACGGAAGCTGGGGAGGAGGAAGGACTTTTGCCGGGAGACATAAAGGCAGCTAATAAATAATAGAGGGCAGTGTTATTACTTTTTTATCTTACAGAGTCAGACCAGCTTATGAAAGCCAGGCTGGTGCAGAATGCTAATGGGGCAGCCTTGGCAGGATGGAGTTACGGTTCCAGCCCCACATGGGAGTGAACCTCCCTCCCCCGGTGTGCAGAGCCTGGCTCTCTGCAGAGACTCTGCTCCTGCCCCAGACCGTGCCTGGCCACGGGGTAGAGCCTCTTCCCAGTTCCTTCCCTGGTTGTTATTCCTCTGATAAATACCAAGGACATGGGAGAGCCTCGGGAGGCCGGGACAGGTGGCTGGGACTGAGTGTGACCCGTGCTGAGTGAGACACAGGCTTGTCCTGCTGTGTGAAACCACCATGGGGATGGCCAACAGCCACGGACTGGGAACCCCTCTGTCTGTTATCTCACCGTGGTGCTTTATCTCTTTGTCTAATTAGACAGAGCAGGGGGTTTCTGGAGGCCAAGGGTGGTGCCCACCATCGCTGAGGCGGTGGTGCCTTGCCCTGCCCTGTCTGGGCTAACACGTGCTGCACCGAGCCCTGTGCTGGGGTGTCAGCTCTGGGAGATTCCCAAAATCCCTGGCAAGGGCAATGCACTCCCGTGATTAATGCTTCTTCCTCTTGCTTAGATGAAGGGGAACAAATGCATCAACAGAGGAAGCACAACAGAGCAGCTGTGAGGAGGCATCGGGGAGGCTGGGAAGCAGAAAAAAGCAAGCAGTCAGGTGTTTGGCATGGGAGTGTTCCAAAGTTCCATGAACCAAAGGTAAAACATCAAAACACTAAAGGCTGACTTGCAAAAACCTCCCCATCACTTTGTCAATCCCCTGCAAAGCTGTGGGTAACAGCCCTCGCTGTGCCTGGCACTGGAACATCGGCGCCTCGGCGGTGTTTTGTTCGGAGTCTGGGCAGCAGAACAACAGGAAAGGGCAGCAAATGTGTTCTGACTTCAGTGCTGCTGTTATCCCCCAGCTCTCCGCCTCCCCTGCAGGATGGGATGCTCAGCTCAGCGCCTTTCATCTGAGGCTGGGTTCAGATAATTCCCCAGACCTGCTTTTGACAAACCACTATTCCAGTGTGCTATTTACAGAGGGTAGAAGGCACTGTATTAGGATCCTGCAGGGAGAAAAATACTTTGTTTATCCGCACAGGAGGCACAGCTGATCCTCAGCAGCGTCACCATGGCCCTGTGCTGGCGCTGGCTGAGGTGACATTCCTGTCACTGCAGGACCAGCCTGGCCCTACAGGCTCAGAGCCACAGCACCAGCTTTTCCATGGCAGCCTCTCCCTTCCGGTGCAAACTGGAGCTGTGGGTGGTGCTGGCAGGGACGAGGTCACACAGGGTTTGCAATGCCACCTCTGGCACTCAGGTGCCCCATACCCACAGCACAGGGCTGGCTCCTGTCTGTGACAGTCCTCGCCTCACAGGAGCCCTTCCCTGGCCCCAGGGATGTCCCAGGCTCCTGGCACTGATGCTCTCTGGGATATCCCAGGCTCCTGGCACTGATGCTCTCTGCTCTCTCCCTCAGGACACAGGCTAATGCCAGCTGCAGGGACACTTGTCTGTCAGCCCAGAAGGACTGCAGGGCTGCTATGGAAGCACCGTCTCCCTCTGAGGAATTTTGCCTCCTGCCTTTGTACGCACGGCACACACAAGTCAGCAGGGCTATTTTTCTAATTATTAGATTTTATTGGAAATCAATAAGCAAATAAGATGATTTTTCAGTCCTAATGCCTCCATAGCTCTTCTTGCAGGGCCCAGGTATCGCCAAGCCCCCCTCTGAGAGTCTTCCAGCGTGGTGATGAATGTCCTTGCCTAACTGCTCAGGATGTTTGCTGGCACATGGGGGTGGATTAAGCTGTGAGGACGAGATGGGGTTAACTCTGATGTGGAGATGAAACCCGAGGTAATTATCTCCTGAGTTCTGCAGGAACTGGGGTGCTGGGATCTCTACAAGCCCCACTGCCTGCTCAGAAGGACTCGTGGGCATCTCTCGCTCTGAGAGCCACCTCAACTGTCTCTTAATTTGAACCCTGTCAACACAAGAGCTAAATGAAGAGTTGTTTCTGTGAGAAGGAGCCCTGAGAGAGACGTGGGTCCTCAGGTGGCTCATGGGTGGGGCCAGTGAGCTCTGCCATGGATGCTGCATCCGTGGGCTCCAGCCCTGCCCTCCTGGCACATCCCAGCACCTCTGGGCACAGCTGGGGAGAGGACATGGAGGGCAGGTCCCTCTCCTCCAGCAGGGATGTTTTTCTAAGTATTGGACCTACTGGAGATCAATAAATGCATAGGGTAATTCTTCATCTTATTGTATTGGAGAACAATAAGTGTACTTCAAATCTTCGCCATTTATCAGTGGAAAGAATGAAAATAAAATATATATGTTGATGCTGCAAGTTTCAAAAGTCTAGCCTGTCTTTGTTGAAGCAGTAGAAGAAAACACTGAAATAGAAGTAATTAGGGAAGGAGGGAATCATGGGCAGCCTCAGCACAGCAAAACCCATGAGAAGGCACTTGCCTCGCTGTTCCAGTCCCCTGGGCTTGCTCCTGCTCACCCTGGCTACCTAGGGAATGCCAAGTCCTTGGATTAGGAGCACGATTTACAAAGAGACCTTGTGGAATGGAAAGAAAAAGGAAAAAAAAAAAGAAAAAAAAAAAAGAAAAAAAAAAGGCTGGGCTGATTTAAAGAAACCTGGAGTGAATAAATTAGTGGGGGAGCGGAAAAGAGGAGATGGAATTACACGGGAGCGTTACATAAAAGCAGCTGATGTCTGACTCTTGCAATTAATTCAAATTGGGCTGAGCCTGGGCTTTGGGGAAGAATAACTGGTGGGCGGTGGTGAAAGGCAGAATGAGCAGTCGTGCACCAAGCTGGAGGGTGGTGCAGGGCTGTGCTCCCCACTGGGGCTGGGTTTAATGAACAGTTGTGCTCGGGACCTGTAAGGATATACCAGGGAAACTCCTCAGTGTTGGGGGGGCTGGAAGGATAAAGAGAGGGGCAGGGGCAGAGCAGAAACACGGAGAGGGAGATGTGCTTGCAGCTCTCTGTTGGCTCCCTGGCTCACAGGCAGCCTTTCTGCTGGTCTCCCTTAATCTGGAACAGCGCCTGAGGGTGACCTCGGGGTGTGACCTGGGGCTGGAAGGACCTCCTGGGTCACCAAGCCCCTGCCCTGCTCTTGCAGCCGTGGCATCTCACGGGCATTGCCTGTGTCAGTGGCTCCTCCTGGGTCCAGTGAGCCATGGCTTTGCTGGCCAGGGCCACACTCCCGGCCACCAGCGCTGCACGCGGGCCCTGAGACACGAGAACAGGGAGTGACCTCAGCTGCAGCTCCTATAACCTGGAAAAGGCTGTAGGAAAGGGGGGATGGGGCAGCGGTCACCCACGAGAGGCCATTGCACGGCGGAGCTCAGAGCCAAGGGCACGGCTGAATCCTAAGGAGCCTCGTCACCTCTGAGCACCAACACCTGTGATGGCCTCGCTCCCCGTTAGCTCCGGGGCTTTGGGAAGAGGCTCAGGGGCACAGCAGGGTCCTCCCACGACAGAAGCATCCCCTGGATCTCAGGCACTCAGGGACTCCCCAACCCTGCCAGGCTTCCCGTGGTGACTGCCTGCTCTGCAGACACTTGATCCATGTGCGCAGGATGGCTCCCACTGAACCTAACGCTGCCAATCCTGCTCATTTGTGTTCCCAAAGTGCCCAGTTTCCTCCCAATCTCCAGTCCTCCAATTGCTCTAACCTTTGGGTGGCCTCTGCTCCCCAGGGCAGAACCATACCCAAAACCTGCCCATTCCCGTGAGCTGGAGACAGAAACAGGCACAAGATGATTCTGATGACCGAGAAGTTTTGTGCAGGGATGGCTGAATTTGGGGTGAACCCAAGGCTTGTGAGCAGAGCCCCGTGGACTCCAGCAGCCCCTGGGCTGGTGCTCCAGCCCAGCTCTGAATTCAGGACAGCACTCCCGCGATTGGAGCAATCTTCTGCATCCTTTGTGTTTGATAATCTGAGATCTGTGGGAGTCTCTACTTCATAATCCATATATCTTGTGACCCTCTGGAAGCCTGACAACTATTTCATGCTCGGATGGCTCCTTGCTCATCTTCGTCTGTGCAAGAGGAGCGTGTCCTGACTGGCACAGGAGTAGCTCATATTTCCATCATGTCCAGACAGTGATTAAATGTCTTCAGCCAAGCACAAGGCAACTTTAACTGGGTTTATTCTCTGGGGACTGGGAGGACTGGGAATGAGGCCAGAGGAAGATCCAGAAGTCCTCAGGCCAGGCAGAGGCTGGAAAACAATGCTTAGAGACAGGTTTGGCACCTCCAGCAAATCTCACCAGAGCCTGCTGGGAAATGGAACTTGTCTGAAAATCAGGATTGCCCCAGGTGCCCCAGGGTCCCCTGGGCTGGCAGGGTCCCTTCTGGGTGGCCAGGCCAGAGCAAGGGGTCTCTGAGCCTCTCGCACCCCTCCTCAACCTGTGATGCCTCCTGGGGGGGTTAATCAGGGTGGGGAGGGAAACTGAGGCACGGCCGGACCCATCTACTTTCCTTGAGCTATTCTTGGTGTGACTGTGCAATGTAAAGCCCCCCACGGCTCCACCCTGCTCCTGGCACTACACTCTGGCAGAATTTCTGGTCCCACTATCCAGCACCACCCCACCAGGTCCTGCAGCTCTCCAGGCTCAGCAGGGCTTGGAGCAGTGCCCAGGCAGGAGCAAAGGCAGGTTTGGCTCTGCAGGTACAAAGATCTGGCCACAAATAAAACCCACTAATAGAAAAATGGTACAGAGGGAGCTGGGCTCTCGGGGCCAGGCTGGGAGTGAGAGCAGTAAATTGGAGGATAAAGCAGTGGCTGCTGGTCAGCCTCTATTTCACCCTTTCAAGCTGCAGTAAAGAGGAAATGCTTTTTTTCCCAGATTCGTGCTATCATCACTAAACCCTGTGTATGTAGAGAGCGTATTTCATGTCCCCATGGGCTTTGCAGTCAATTGAATGCTTCTAATGCTCTCCCGCCCTGCTTCCCTTGCATGGATGCTAAAGCACGCTCTTCCCTGGGATCGGGAGCCAGGCACGCTGCCACCGGGATGGGCGTGTGAGCAGGCACCAAATACTACGGAAATAAACCATTTAAAGTGAAATTATGGCTCTGGGCCCCCTTCTACTTCTGATTTCCTGGTGTTATCCCAGGTATTTGTCCTTCAGGGACTGTTGGCATCCTGAGGCACTGTATCAGATGCACAGCCCAAGAGGAGAGACCAGCGTTCCTGAGGATGATGCCACGGGCTGCAGAGAAACCTCAGCACGTCACTCGGAAGCATCCAGGAACATTTTGGCTGCGCACGGTGTTCTGCAAACACAACCTGTGAATCCACAGAGCAGCACCAGGAGATAAAACCAGATTGTATTTCAATATTTTCACAATTTTCAAGGCAGTTCCTTGAACGCCAGGGATGGTGCAGGGTTTGTGAACCCTCTCCCTCTCCGTGCTGCTCTTTCCAAACACTGAAAAACTCCCGGCGCTCCCCACACAGCCACATCATCCCTCCTGTGGCTGCTGCAGGTTAAGACCCACTGAGAAGTGCTTTTCCAGGGGCTGGAACAGGGCTGGTTGGCACAGCTGTTGTAAGAGGTGGGATTGTGCCTCCCACCTCCACCTTCCTGCAGCTCCTGATGGCTCCTCCGACACAGCCCCGCTCCTGCAGGGAGCTGGGGGGGAAAATCAGACAAGGGTCACAGGAAGATCCCAGCGACAGCCCAGCAGGAAAAATTCATTTTCCCCTCCAGTGGCAATAGCCCAAGCCTGGATTTGTGGGAGTAGACAAGAACACACCCCAAATTCTGCTGCCACAACCCCAACTCCACGGCCACCTGCACTGCCTCTGGATGGATTTGCAAAGACAAAGGAAAGCAAGGGAGAGGAATGCCAGGAATACACTCATACAGGAAGTAAAGAGAGGCCTGGCTCTTTTTCCCACCTGCCAGGCCTGCTCTGAAATTCTCTTTATTTTGGTAACTCAATTTTTTCCTTGCTCTTATGAGAACAACATGGTGAAATTCAGCCTGAGGTGCCCCGTGAGGGCTCCTACACTCTTGGGTTTCCACAAGGAGCTGGAATCTCTTCTTGTAGAGAGGTCTGATGGTATCCTGGGGTGGGAGATGGAGATGAGACTCCAAAGCACTGATCCACCTTTCTCCATCCACCTCCTCCATCCAGACCTTCCCAGCCTCCTTCTTAACCTCCACCCAGACCTTCCCAGCCTCTTTTCCATCCTCCATCCAGACTTTTCCAACCTCCATCCAGACCTTCCCAGCCTCCTTCTTAATGTTCATCCAGACCTTCCCAACCTCCATCTGGATCTTCCCAGCCTCTTTTCCAACCTCCATCCAGACCATCCCAGCCTCCATCAAGACCTTCCCAACCTCCATCCAGACCTTCCCAGTCTTCTTTCCAACCTCCGTCCAGACGTTCCCAGCCTCTTTTCCATCCTCCACCCAGACCTTCCTGCTGTCCTCCCCAGACCTTCCCTCTGCCCTCCCCAGAGGTCAGAGTTTGTCCAAGGACTTTGGTGTTGGCCATCGGCCTTGGAGGAGCTGTTTTCCCGGGAAAACGGAGCGTCACGTTGGCTCCATACATATGTCTGGTAGAACCATGAAATATTAGAGAAGATTGAGATTTATCAGTTCGGACAGATTGGCCTCTTTCGCTGGGCCTATAAAAGCTCTGAATGATGCCATCCATCACGGGCTGGACAGCAGCAGCTCTGACTGAGGACCAGGCAATTTTGCATCGCTGGGGCCAAGTGCCAATTCCTTAAGTAATCCCAGGTTTCATTACAGAGGCAGCCGGAGGAGGGCAAAGCTTTGAATTTTTTTTTTTTTTTTGAAGTCAGCTGCAGGACACTTGCAAGTTACGATGGAATTGATGGTGGGTGACTCGTTAAAATTAATTATAGCCGTAATTAAGAATATTCAGGAAGAAAACCACAGGAAAATGATCCATGGAAGAATATTTTCTATAGTAATATTTTAAAATGCAGCAAAAATTTGCAGCTGCTTTATTAATTTAAATAATAAGCCTTGTATTTTTCTTGCATGGCTTTGGAGAGTTTCTAATGGAGGGGGCTGCTAGATGAGGCATTTCAGAGGAAATCAAATAACCTCATAAATAAATGAGTTTTCTTTTTTTTCAGGGCATAACTGTATTCATTACAATATTCATAGAGTGTCACATTCCGGGGGAAAAGAGGCAGGAGGAGCCTCCAGGCTGCTCCTGTATCCTAAGGACAAACTTCTCCGAGCTGCCAGCTTCTTACCGTGACCCCGTCCTGCCTGTGCCTGCAGCAGGGCAGCTCCTGCAAAACCTGCAGGACAGAGAGACAGGGACATGGGGACATGGGGACACAGGGACATGGGGACATGGGGACACAGGGACACAGGACACAGGGACACAGGGACATGGGGACTTGGGGACATGGGGACACAGGGACATGGGGATATGGGGACACAGGGACACAGGACACGGGGACACAGGGACACAAGGACACAGGGACACAGGGACACGGGGACACGGGGACATGGGGACACAGGGACACAGGGAGGTGGCTGCTCCTGACCCTCCCTCAGCACCCACACCCCGTTACCCTGAGCGGGGATCACACCACTCACTGTGGGGTTGGCATTTTCAGCACTTGGGGGACTTTGTAGGAGTGAGGTGCCACAAACACCTGCCCCAGGAGCAGCTCCACAGCACAGCCAGTGCCCGGCACGTGGCACTGCTCGTGGCTCCTTGCTGAGCACTCAAACCTGCAACATTTGGATTGTGGGGACACAAGCAGGAAAATGAAATTTTTGAAATGATTTTAAAGGACTAAAGCTGCACTAAATACAAATGGCGGCTCAGAATCCCAGGGGATCTTCCTTTAACCAACTTCTGTCTCGGTCCAAAGCACACAGAGCCCGCACAACCCCTCCCAAAAGATCTCCAGGTTTTGGACACCAAGAACCAGGTAATGGCTGAGGGACCTTTTCTTCCTGTGACACCAGGAGGTTACACAAATAACAGCAACAGCCTCAGCACCACCATCAGCTGTTGGGGCTGTGCCTCGTTGATGGGTTGAAGACACACTCCTGGGAATGGTGGGAATCTCTGCAAGCTCTGACTTTCCTCCGTTGGGACCCCAACCTCTAGAGAAAACCCAAAATGAAATCATCACAGCACATCAGAGTGGAGGAAACCAGCATTTGGGCCCTTTCTGGATGCTGGCCCAGCATTTGTGTGTGCTCCTCCCTGCCAGCCCCACAGGGACACTTTGTAGGGCAGAGGTTTCTGCCGACCTTGGATTGCAAACTGCTGGAAAATTGATACCACGGAATTGCTCTCCAAAATTTCCTCAGGGACATGCGGCTTTTCGGCCGTGAGCTGAGTGCTGCAGTGAGCCAAGAGCCCCCAGCTCAGGATGCTGCTGCCCAGGTCTGTGTGTGCCCAGGTCTGTGTGTTATCCCAGGGATAAAGGTCTTGGGGGTGCCCAGGGGAAGGGAAGCCTGGGCTGTGTCCTGCACATCCCAGCAGGGCAGAGGTTTCCAGACCCTGCTCCCTCCACGCTGCTGCTCTGAGCTGGGCAGGTTTCTGCCCTCACATCCCACCCCTCCCCTGCAGGGATGCCCCTGCTGCTCTCTCGAGTGCCTGAGGAAAATTACAGGCACAAAGGTGACAAACTATAGCTCCCAGAGCATCCACACCAAGAGGTTCAGGAATTTTAGATGTAGTTGGATTTTTCTCCGGTGGATTTTCAACAGAGCGAGCCCTGCTTTTCTATTCTGCACATTCCTCTACTCAACAGCCCAATTTCCTCCTGACAAAGAAATTCATTAAGAAACTTTCAAGTCGGTCCCAACCATGGCAGTGAGTTGAAATTGCTCAAATCATCTCCAGAAAACCTTCTTACAATACATCCATCTCCCTCTGCCTTCGCATCCCCTTGGTAACTGAGTCGAACTCATAATGACCCACGAGCCTCCCGCCTGTTTAGTCCAGCTCTGGCATTCCCCACACCTGTCACAGCAGAAATATATTCTCCCAAATTTATTTCTAGGCAGTATTTCTGTCCTCAGGTTGTTTCTCTCAGCCACTCTCTTTCATGTGATAATTGTAGGAGAATTTGCAAAGCTGAAAAAACCTTTCCCCAAGATTCCTGTTCCCGTGCAAAGTGGGCAGGTGGAGGAAAGGAGGGACTGGAGCAGAGCATCCACTGCTCTGGGAGGGTCAGGTGATGTCCTGCAGGCCAAGGAGAAGCAGTGGCAGATCCAGCACAGCCATGAGGATGAGGAGCTGGCCTTGCTCAAACCATGGTCCCCGAAGGGCTGTGCTGTGGCTCATTAGCCAAAGAAGAAAGGGCTAATTTTAGACTGGGTGGCAATTAGAAAGCATTGTATCATCTTCCTGAGCTAAACCAGCCAGTCACAATCTTTGGGTAAACCAGCAGTTAAATGAGGGGCTGACGGGGAGTTATAACAAGGAAAGACAATGGCATCATTATATTGGGATTTATCTTCCTGAGACAGGATTGTTCTCATTATTCAGGAGCGGTGTACCCAAAAGCCACTAATAAGGCTCCCTCCCAGGGTGGAGATAAATCCCAAACCTTTCTGAGACTTTTGAATGTAAATGCTCTGCGGCGTTCAAAGTGCCCTTTGATTCCAGCAGGCTCATCCCTCGTGCCAGCACTGCCGGTGCTGCTGGAGGCTAAACGGGCTTTGGGTTCTTCATGGGCCAGGACAGGCAGTGATGTTTTGCTGGGACAAGGGGGCCAGGCTCCTACAGCTGAGAGACATTTGGATCAGCTCGGGAGGGAGCAGGGGAGTCCCACCTGGATGGGACTCAGCCACTGAAATTGCCGTGGCTGTGGTGGCCACAACTGGGATCAAACACCCGCAGGGGACAGGATATCTCCGTGGGACACAGAGGCTCTCAGTTTGATACAGATCAAGGGTAATTGGCAAACTGTTTTCTGAAATGCAGCAAGGAAGGAATTGGAGAGCTTCAGGCAGGGCAGAGAAGTTTGTAGGGTGATAAAGTGGCCGCTGTGCCCCGTCCTCCCCAGCGAGCCGGGGGCGGCAGGAGGCTGGGGATGGCAGCTCGGCTCTTTGGTGTTTTGTGGCACAATTAAATTGCATCGACCAAAAGAACTCCTTCCCTTCCCTCATGCAGGAAACTGCGCTTCAAAAATGCATCAGATGCTTTCTTTTTAACGCTACAAAATACCAGGGTAAGTATAATATCCATCCATGGGTGGGAGGGCCACCTTGTTTCGATTGCTGTGCTCTCCCCTTCAGCCTGCTCAAATGAAGAAAAATTCCTGATAAAAGCCATAGGTGTTGGGATAGATTCGGAAAGGCAAATCAGTTCAGCAGCAAGGTGGGAAACATGAATTTCTGGGTTTGCATTTAAAAGGGCTCAGGGTGCACAAGCAGCCTGGGGCTGGTTCCTGGTGTCCCCACCCCAACACCAGCCAGCTTTTCTGTGCGTCAGTGAGATGGGTGTAATGATGGGGTGTAACTCAGGGGAAAGGATGGGCTGCCCACTTCCCAACCTCCGGTGCAAACCCAATTCCCTCAACAGCACCAAAGTTGCCAAACCCCAGTGCTGTGGCACAGCCCATCCCACCCACCCAGTCTGGTGCCCACTAGAGCTGCTGGTACAGGACAGCTGGAGGAGGAGCAGCCCAGAAGGGTCTTTTCTAAAGTGCTAGTGAAACCACGAAAGACCTTTTACTGCAGGGACTGGACAACTCATAAATGGGGGTGTTCTGCCCCGGAGCTTGCGTAGGGTGGGAAATGCTGGCAAATCTCTCATTGAGCTGAGGTCAGGGTCATTTTTAATAAGAAAAACACATTTACTGATGGCTTCAGGATGACCATTGTGACAGACCTGCAGGAGGCACACGGGGTCAGGTGGGATATGAGATGGAGCTGCTACTGATGAGATTGTTTTCATTGCTGGAGCCTTTGTGGAGAGCAGCCCTGCCCAAGCAGCCCGGTGCTGAGGAAGGGATTTCTTTTGTGGTAGCTGGGGCATTTTTCTGGGCTTTGAAAGTCCAGAGTGCCACAAATTTGATGATAAAAGCTCCCTAACCAGTATCTCTGCTTCCTTCTCCCATGGCAAACAGGCCTGGCAAACCCTGGCTATGGGACTGCAAGTGCTGAGTGCCAGGCACCCACGTCACAGCTCCCTCGGGCTCAGCATCACCCACATTCACCCAGTAATTAAACCCCATGGTTAATTTATCCAGTGCTGCCTTGGGATCTCCCCTGGAGCAGCAGAGCATCCAGCCCCAGCCCCTGCATCCCACTGCCCAGTCCCCTGGGCTATGCAGCACTCTGCTCTCTCCTCCAAACTGTTTATCTTAACAAACCCATTTAATGATTGCTGGTTTCTATTTCACCATTCAGGAATCAAAACCTCTTAAATAAATATTTAATGACTCCTATTGGTTGCAGGGATGATAATGGGGCTGGTAGGCACAGGGAGCCACGCACCCACAGATAAAACCTCCGGCAAAACGAGGGCTCTTGTTTTATTGCTCCCGATGTTATAAAGATTGACTTTGCTATTAGAGCTTCCTGGAGGATTTCTCTGGGATAAAATCTCCAGCTAGCAGAATTTAATCAGTTAGAGATGAGAAATAGATTTCAGGTGGCACCAGCTTTTAAACAGGTGTAATGTTGTTTCTGCAAACACGGTGCCTGCTCTGCTCATAGAGCACTCTGCAGACACCACCTGCCAGTCCTGACCGTGCACTGTGGGCACAGAGTGCTTTGGTGCCCACCCAGAGGGGCTGGGAGTGTGCTGGTCCATCCTCCATTCCCTATGGACCTCAGGGAAGCGCTCCAGCCCAGGGACAGGAGAGCAAATTAACAAGGAACTAATTAACAGGAGGCTGGCACTGTGTGGGCTTCAGGTACAGCATGTTTGGACAGGAGAAAAGCTTTATTTAAGGGTAAAACCACAGGGGCTGGGTTTTGTGGTTTGCTCCATCTCAGCTCTGGGATTTGGAGGGGCACAACCCCTCAGCTGCCCCCACTGCCAGAGAGAGGTTTTGGGTATGGTGTGATCTGGGAAGGGAAGGGAAGGGAAGGGAAGGAAAGGAAAGGAAAGGAAAGGAAAGGAAAGGAAAGGAAAGGAAAGGAAAGGAAAGGAAAGGAAAGGAAAGGAAANGGTGCACAAGCAGCCTGGGGCTGGTTCCTGGTGTCCCCACCCCAACACCAGCCAGCTTTTCTGTGCGTCAGTGAGATGGGGTGTAACTCAGGGGAAAGGATGGGCTGCCCACTTCCCAACCTCCGGTGCAAACCCAATTCCCTCAACAGCACCAAAGTTGCCAAACCCCAGTGCTGTGGCACAGCCCATCCCACCCACCCAGTCTGGTGCCCACTAGAGCTGCTGGTACAGGACAGCTGGAGGAGGAGCAGCCCAGAAGGGTCTTTTCTAAAGTGCTAGTGAAACCACGAAAGACCTTTTACTGCAGGGACTGGACAACTCATAAATGGGGGTGTTCTGCCCCGGAGCTTGCGTAGGGTGGGAAATGCTGGCAAATCTCTCATTGAGCTGAGGTCAGGGTCATTTTTAATAAGAAAAACACATTTACTGATGGCTTCAGGATGACCATTGTGACAGACCTGCAGGAGGCACACGGGGTCAGGTGGGATATGAGATGGAGCTGCTACTGATGAGATTGTTTTCATTGCTGGAGCCTTTGTGGAGAGCAGCCCTGCCCAAGCAGCCCGGTGCTGAGGAAGGGATTTCTTTTGTGGTAGCTGGGGCATTTTTCTGGGCTTTGAAAGTCCAGAGTGCCACAAATTTGATGATAAAAGCTCCCTAACCAGTATCTCTGCTTCCTTCTCCCATGGCAAACAGGCCTGGCAAACCCTGGCTATGGGACTGCAAGTGCTGAGTGCCAGGCACCCACGTCACAGCTCCCTCGGGCTCAGCATCACCCACATTCACCCAGTAATTAAACCCCATGGTTAATTTATCCAGTGCTGCCTTGGGATCTCCCCTGGAGCAGCAGAGCATCCAGCCCCAGCCCCTGCATCCCACTGCCCAGTCCCCTGGGCTATGCAGCACTCTGCTCTCTCCTCCAAACTGTTTATCTTAACAAACCCATTTAATGATTGCTGGTTTCTATTTCACCATTCAGGAATCAAAACCTCTTAAATAAATATTTAATGACTCCTATTGGTTGCAGGGATGATAATGGGGCTGGTAGGCACAGGGAGCCACGCACCCACAGATAAAACCTCCGGCAAAACGAGGGCTCTTGTTTTATTGCTCCCGATGTTATAAAGATTGACTTTGCTATTAGAGCTTCCTGGAGGATTTCTCTGGGATAAAATCTCCAGCTAGCAGAATTTAATCAGTTAGAGATGAGAAATAGATTTCAGGTGGCACCAGCTTTTAAACAGGTGTAATGTTGTTTCTGCAAACACGGTGCCTGCTCTGCTCATAGAGCACTCTGCAGACACCACCTGCCAGTCCTGACCGTGCACTGTGGGCACAGAGTGCTTTGGTGCCCACCCAGAGGGGCTGGGAGTGTGCTGGTCCATCCTCCATTCCCTATGGACCTCAGGGAAGCGCTCCAGCCCAGGGACAGGAGAGCAAATTAACAAGGAACTAATTAACAGGAGGCTGGCACTGTGTGGGCTTCAGGTACAGCATGTTTGGACAGGAGAAAAGCTTTATTTAAGGGTAAAACCACAGGGGCTGGGTTTTGTGGTTTGCTCCATCTCAGCTCTGGGATTTGGAGGGGCACAACCCCTCAGCTGCCCCCACTGCCAGAGAGAGGTTTTGGGTATGGTGTGATCTGGGAAGGGAAGGGAAGGGAAGGGAAGGGAAGGGAAGGGAAGGGAAGACTGAGGCTGGCAGAGCACGTGGCCCCAGCCACAGCAGATGTTCCCATGGGCTGGGAAGTTGTTTTACCTGCTGGCCTGTGATCACAGCAGCTTTGAGCTAATGGCCCTGGCAGCCTCCTGTGAGGAGAGGCTCCATCTGCACCCAGGCCAGGCTGGGGACCCTCGTGGTGGCAGCTGAGCCATGCAGGACTGGATGGCTCTGCCCAGGGAAGGCTGTCCCAGCTGGGTGCTGGGGTGCTCCCCTCCTCCTGTCGCTCTTGCCTCCATCTCTGCCTTGACCAAATGAAGTTCAGCTATTACACAGTGTCAGGAGATGAATTCCATGAAATTATAATTACATTCCCCTTGCCTGCTCTGGGCAAAATGCAAAAGGTCATCCTTTCCCTTGCTGCCTGAACTTTAACATGTTAGACCACTTACAGACACTGCCACGGTGGTTACACGGGGCCAGGCAGAGAGGCTGCACAGGCACTCACCACTTTGTCCTCTTCTGAGGCTTTGTCTGGGGACAGCCAGAGCCACGCTGAGCTTTCAGAGCCAGGCTTTGCTGGAGGGCTCAGCACCCCTGGCAGGGAGAGGCCAGACAAGTGATCCATTCCCTAAGCTGGAGGGCCTGCAGGTGTTTTTGAGGGCTGCCACACCAGCACACAGCAGCTTTCTCATCTCCCAGCCTGGAAATTGATGACTTCAGGAGCAGCAATGCCTGGGAAGGTGTGGGCAGTTGGTAGCACAGGAGAGCCCAGAACCACATAGAACATGGGGCTGTGCATCTCACAGGCCTCTGTGGAGGCTTTCCCCGCTCCTTCAGCCTCCCAAAGTGAATCCCTGAGGATAACTGCACTGCTAAAAGCCTTTAGGTACCTTTCAAAGACACGTATGAGCAAACACTGTGGTTACCCACACGTCCTGGGATGAGATGCAGCACTGACCACCTGAAGCAGATTTGCTGCCACGGTGCCTCAAGCCAGCCCTGGAGGATGCTTCAGGCACACCTGTGAGACCCAAAACCTGGGGACAGGGACCAGGACAAGCCATGGGGTTGGGGGTAGGGGCAGAGTGCAGGGCTGGGTCCCTCAGGGCAGACACAGACCCCAAGCTCAGCCCCCCTTGAAAGGTGAGAAGCCAATTTCCTGCTTTTCACAGCAATTTTCTTCAACTCCAGCGGCTAC
This sequence comes from Eulacestoma nigropectus, assembly GCA_013397775.1. NCBI lineage: Eukaryota > Metazoa > Chordata > Aves > Passeriformes > Eulacestoma > Eulacestoma nigropectus. Next base: position 61,520 of record VZTE01004600.1, read on the forward strand.
CAGCTGCTCTACTGATTGTAAATAAATACAAGGGGAGCTTGGCCCAAAATAGAAAGCAGAGAAACCTCCCTAGCTCAATAAACTGTAATGAGCCCTTGCAGGCAGAGAAGCTGCAATTGCAGGCCCAGCTCTCTCCACAGGATGCGGGCTTGGCCGGGCTCTGGCTGGCACCCGTCCATCGAGGTCCAGCAAGGACAGAAGAAGGAGGCTGGCCCCAGAACCCTCTCCTGGGCTGTCCTGCTCCTCTCCCTGCTGCTGCTCGCAGGCTGGTTCCTCTGGATGTGGCTGAGCCCTGCCACACCCCCGGGGGCTCCTCCCTTTGTGCCCTGCCCTAAGACGAGGCACATCGGATTTCCAGCTCCCCACAGCAGAGATGCTCACTCAGAGCACAGCCCTGGGCGCAGCCGTGGTCGGTTCCATCATAAAACACCATAAAACCCCCAGTCTGGGTGAAATGAGTGCCTGCAAGCACATCCCTTCTCCCTCCCCCCATTCTGCCAGGTCCTCTGAGGCCACGGCTCCTCCTGCACCCCCTGCCAGTGCTGGGATACCCCTCTGTGCCTGTGCCACAGGAAAAGCCAGGTCCTCTCTCCCTCCAGTTCCTGAAGGAGCTCTGGGAGCTCTGTGGCTTTGTATGCCTGAAGGCTCCCACCGGAGGTTAAAAGGGATTTTCCAAAGCAGCCAACAGATTTGAATGAGACCCCATTTATAGCTGGGTGAGATGGGGGTTAGCCATGGGAGCAAGTCACCAGGAGCTGGTGGTGTTCAGGAAAGATGGAAAAGGATTTTTACAAGGACATGGAATGACAGGACAAGGGGGAATGGCTTCCCACTGCCAGAGGAATAGATTATATAGATTATTATATAATCTAACTGCAGGGTTAGATTATATATGGAAAAAATTCTTCCCTGTGAGGGTGGGGAGGCCCTGGCGCAGGGTGCTCCAAGAAGCTGTGGCTGCCCCTGGATCCCTGGAAGTGTTCAATGCCAGGTTGAATGGGGCTTGGAGCAAGCTGGGATAGTAGAGGTATCCCTGCCCGTGGCAGGGGTGGGACTGGATGGGCTTTAAGGACCCTTCCAACCCAAGCCATTAACAACGAAATTAAATTAAAAATTTGTTTTCCATCAAGTTCCAATGTCCTTGTCAGCTGGGACCAACTTTAGCCCAGCACATGTCAAGCTACCGATCCTTCCTGGATAAAATCTATCAATGTCTGAAAAACCAGCACCAACCTAACAGCTGCCACGTCTCTGCAAGGGTCTGTGGATCCAGATCCTGCTTTGCCACTGCCCTGTGTGTGTGAAAACATCCACTGCCCCTGCAGAATGTGTGGGGCTCCTTTAGGGAGCCTCTTAAAAAGCCTGGGAATCCTAAAGCAGCTCTGCCAGCCCTGCCCCAGGGAACCTTCACTTTCCCCTTCTAAAAATCCCTCCCTAGGAAACATTTTAGCTCTGGCTCAGAGATGGTTCCCAGGGCACTGGGGGCTGGGAGTGGGCACTGCCACTCGCCCAGCTGTCACCAGCGGGTCCCAGGCAGCAGGGGCTGCCCCCAGGTGAGAGCTGGCACCCCAGGGCACACACCACCTTGGCAATGACCTCGTTCTCCAAGGAGGAGATGGTCCCCAGGGGACACCTGGCCCCGACAGCCAGCCCAGGCCAGCCCATCTCAGCCCAGGCAGCAGTGCCAGACCCATGGGGCTGCCACCAGCAGGGAGGCACCAGCAGTGTCCCATCACAGGCTCTGGAGTGACAGACACGAGCTGGGGAGCAACTCCTCCCTCACAGGTGACCCACAGAGCCCAGTGTCCAGCACGCTGCTCCAGGCACAGCTCCACAAGAGCCCCTCAGCACCACAGTGACCCACACAAGGCCGCACAAGGACCCCTGCCTGGCCTCTCCCTGCTCTCAGTCCTCGTCACATTCAGGGGGTGGAACATTCTTTCATCTTCTGCGGCTCCCTGTGATCCTGACATGCTCCCAGGAGATCCTGTGGCCCCACCAGCCTGGGACCAGCGAGGCCACCGTGCCCTCTGGCCACTCCATCACTGGCAGCTCCATGCTGGCCTGGCACAGTACTTTCAGCTGTTTGTAGTAAATTCCTTTGAGTTTGTGGTTTGCTGTTGTTGCTCTCCTTTAATAACCTCTAATAGGTTTTTCTCCTTAAGATAAGACCTCAGTAGCAGCGGTTTGGCATCGTATCAGCAGCATCAGGCATTCTCCTCTGCTGTAGGTACACTGAGATAAAGATTTCAGAGTCCTTTGAGCTATGGTGTAGACCTTTCCACAACAGTAAATGGTGATATTTCCATTCAGTAATGTATTTATATCTTCCCAGTGAGGTCAATAACAGAGTATCCCTTGAGCTGGGAAAAATGATGAGTGATGTCTAGTAATTACAGAGACCATAAGGCATCCGTGAATCTAATTTTGACATTAAAAATCACGACAAGCACCTCCATTGCCTGTTCTATTTGCTGGCTTGGACAGTGAGGTCCAGTGCTGTGCGAGGAAGGGATGTCTGTACACAGGGCACGTTTTGGGGTTGTTGGAATCTAAAGCAATTAACTGCTTTTGCCTCTCTCGGCTTCCTGGCACTGCGCCTGACCTTGCATACGATTCATCTTCCTCACTCCTCTTGGATGTTTGCAAGTCATCTTGCTTTGAGCAATGTGGGCTGCAGCGGGGATTGAAATGTGCGATGCTGCCGTCCTTCCCCTCGTGCTCAGCCCGAGCCAGCCGGCGCGGGGCCGGAGCTGCACATGGCAAACAAGCGCTAAGAGCGCGCTCCGACGATGAATTGCATGGAACGACTCTCCAATGAGGTGCATTTTGCATTTCAAACACCATCACTCCAAATGCCCAGCTGTCTTTGCCAGAGGAACCGATGGAAAAAAAATAAATTCATTCCCATTTCGCATAAATACCCTTGTTCATATTTCATTTTTGGAAATCCAACGCTTTTCCACCGCAGTGAGACCTTCCCAAGCCAGCCTTTCCAGATGCAGGGTGGAGGAAGCCAGCAAGAGCTCCAGCAGCTCCTGAAAGCCAGGCTACTCAATTTATGCCACTTGTTTGGAAATCTGGCTAATATATTGAGATTTTGGTAAACAAAATGCACCTCATGGTTATTTTCAAAATGGGTTATTTTCAAAGTCATCACGTATTTCCAGATTTTTGTGGTATTTTTCATACTTTCCCCTAAAAGTCATTAGAGATGTGACACTGCTTTTGGAATGATGCAGAATCACAGAAAATCGAGCTGGGAGGGACCTCGAGTGTTGGCCCTGCCCGAGGGTAGGGTCAGCTCTCCATTCATCCCGGGAGATGTTTCTCCAAACTCTTCTGAAACACTTCTAATGTTAGAAACTCCAGAGCCCTCCCCAGGCAAAACAACCCCGTGCTTAATTGTCCTTTCTGTTCCACGGCTGGGAATCGCCTTTTCTGCAGTTGCAGCACTAATTCCCATCCTGAACCTCTGCAGCCCGAGCAGCGAATATTCCATCATTTGGATCGTTAGGGAGAACACTGGCTCGTATTAGACTGAGGATGGATTCCTGCAGAAAGTCACTCAATCCATCCTTTTATTTGACAGCCAGTTATTGATTTCTCTTGTCTGGTTTCCAACCATGTTTTGCGTCTCTTCCACAGCAGTTGTGTGGAGACCTGCTCACCAACCTTGCTAAGAGGAATGTCATGGGAAACACAGCAAATTCCTGGCAAAACCAAGGCATCCAGCATGCCTGGCTTCTTCTCAATCCAGAATATTTAGTCTTGTCACACAGGGAAATCAGATTGGCTTTTTCTTTTGGGGAGGATCTCTTTTTTTATTTTAATTTAGGAAATATAATCTAGAAATTTTTTTTTTTGGGACCTGGATTTAAAGCAGTCAGATTAGAATGTTAATGACAATTCTCCAAGCCTCCTTCTTTTCCCCCTCTGTAAATACAGATTTTACCTTTGCCAATCTCCTGGAGCGCTGTAACAGCCCAGATGGCTTCTGCCCATTCCTTGACTAACCAAGGATAAAATTCTGGCTTTGGCCACTTTGAAAAGGCTTTATTTATCTGCCACTGATCCTTACTGCCCTTCATAGTCCCTGCTGATGGCACAGCATCTCATACCCTGAGCTGCCTGGTTCCATCCCTTCCTGCTCACGCCTTGGGAATGTGACCTGGATTTCTGTTCTTGCAGAATTTCCTCCTCTCCCAAAGGTCAGTGATGGGCTGGACCTGAACTGAGACAGCCCCTGCTACAGCTCCTGTCCTGTCTCCTCAGGCTTGGATGGTTCTATTTGCCCACAAAAAGATTTGATTCACCTCTAAACCTTTGGCTTTTAGGAAAAAAATTCTTCACCGAGAGGGCTGTCAGAGCTGCCCAGGGCAGGGGTGGAGTCCCCATCCCTGGAGGGATTTAAAAGCCGTGTGGGTGTGGCACTTGGGGGCACAGTTTGGTGATGGCCTTGGCAGTGCTGGGGGGATGGTTGGACTTGGTGATCCCAGAGGTTTTTGCATCTTAAACATCTCTGTGGTTCTATGATTGAACACAGGTCAGCAGCCTCACAATGTGAAATATTCACTCATCACCCTCAGTTTTCCAGTAGGTCCCACATCCCCTTATTCTTTAGAGCTTGTGGCAAGCGTGGCCATTCCTGACACAGAGAGCAAAACCATCTCCCTTTTCCTCTGTTTCTCTTTCTCCCTCTTCTGGCACCGTCCCAGGCACAGGGATCACTTGGCCTCAGCCACGGGCTTCCCAACTGTGCTGTCAAGAGCTCTCCTGGAGATCTCTTTGTCACTGCTTGTCTGGCTGCTTCATCAAAATCTCTACAAAAGTGGACTGGCAGCACTTCCCCAGTCCTACAGGGGAAAGGTTAAACCATGGACTGAAAAAAGGATTGACCAAATCCAAGAGCACAACCCCACAGTCCTCATTTCCTCAGTCTCGTCCACCTCAGGAGGGTTGATCAAGGTCCTAACACATGGATTTTGGTTGCAATCTCCTTTTTCACTCCTTGCCAGGCAAAAAATGATGGAAGCCGCTCAGTTGCTGTGTTTTGTCCTCTGCCATGCCAGTCAAACCAACAAATCACTGTCAAACGCATCTTCTTCAGGGGCTGGTCACATTGACACGTGCAGAAGATATTAATTCCAGGCAGCTCATCATCCATTTCAGTCAGGAGAGATCCTGACAGCATGTGCTGTGGGAGGTCCATGGCTGGGACAGGGTTTTGCTGGGTGAGCTCGGGATAGGAGCCCCCAGGATGGGGAGAGAAGGGGGAACAGCTGAAATCCGAGGGCTCGGTGCAGCTGCACACGGAACCCAGCACATCCAGGGGACGGGGACAGCTGGGGTGTGGCACCAGGAGTGTTTATCACAGCTGGCAACATTACAAACAACTAAAGGACAATTGTCCTGACACTTTTTTATGGCACATATTCTTTTTAATAAGCATTTCTTTTATAATTGCATCTGTTCCCCAAAGGATTTACTGCGGATTAGGAATCCCATGCAAACACGGGGAAGCAAACTGTGATTAATTATGCTCAGCTGGCTCAAGGTGTGCTGTGGGTAGACACACAGAGGATGAACACGAGAAAAAATGCAAAACAAAGTAACTGGGCTGGTTTTTTTCAGCAATGAAGCTCTGAGAAGGGGCAAAGCCTTGAAAACTGCAGAGTTCCCAGGCAGTTCGGATGACTGCCTGGGCTTCCCAGCCTGCAGCTTCCAAAAACACCAGGTTGGAACAGACCAGCCAGGTTCAGGAACACTGTTCACTGCTTAAACCCAGTGTTGCCTGGAGCTGGGCTTAGATGGGGGACGCAGGAAGGAGAAATATGGGAAAGCTGAGACCTGACTGCCAGGAAACAACCCAGGGGGACGGTCCTGCTGCATGGTGGTGATTGTCACTGAGAGCCCCTGGAAGCCAGGGAACAGTGACATCCCTGCTTAGCCCCAGAAGGGAGCAGAGAAAGGAGCAGGACGAGGCTCCCCAAGCCCCTGTCTGTGTTCTGCAGGGCCCAGGGCCACGGGAAGGAGAGGCCACGCTGGGCCAGGTCCCGTTAGCGGCACAGTCCCCGTGGGCACCTCTGCCAGCTGATCAATAAACCATTCTTCTACTCAGCCCAGAGCCCTTTGTCACCGACACGCTGAAAAATCCCCTGCTCCTCAGGAGAGGGTGCCCCTGTCACCCGAAACGGCCGGAGAGCACCAGCATTCCTGAGGCCTCCTGTCCGCTCGTGGCCTCGCTCTCCTCCTTTGGCAGCAGTCACCTCTCTCCCTCTCCTTCCCACGTTGCCAGAATAGATGCCACAGGAATATTTTATCAGGAAACAGGGGGGATCCCCTCCTTCAAGGGGCCCCTCTGTATAAAACCGGGCCCTGGGGGCTCTGAACCATTGTGCAATTAGCACCACGTGGAGAAGCAGCTGTGAACAATTCTGCAACCACCACCAGGCTGAGGTCGTGAAAGCTCAGAAATTCCTTCCCCCACCCTGCAGAGTCCCCTTAGCTGGACTGGGACACTCACCTGTGACCCCCAGCTGAGCCCAGGGTGTTTGTGTGCACATGACAGTGCCCAAATGACAACCTGATGGTCATCAGCTGGACAAGGGCAGATCTCTGCTCTTTGGGGAGAAGGATGCTGGTCCCTGTGGCTTCCTAATCTTGAAAAAATGGCACAGCTTTTTCTAAAACTGCTCCAATTTTGTTTTCTGAGCACTGCTGAGGCTGCTTTCTGCATTCCAGGTGTCCTCTCCTCTGAGAGGAGCACTCTGCCCTGCACAGTATGGGATAAAACAGCAAATGGGAAGCAACAAAAGGGTTAAACACAGAGCTGGAGTTCAAAAGCTGTTTGATCCAAGCGAGAACATCATTTCAGGATGGGGAATTTCTCCCTCTAATAAATATATATGGCAAGGAAAAACTGCTGCCAGTAGAATTACTCATGATGTTATAAATGAAAATGGATTTGGGGATGCTGGGTTTCTGCACAGCGAGAGAGACTTTTAGACCATTAAACAGGAGACATTCATATTTTATTTCCATGCATGCAGCACAAAACAAGGATCTCAGTTCTCTTCGATCTGAATGCCCAAGAAGTGGGCACAGTGGTTGGTTTGAGCATCAGGAGAGACACAGCTTTACATGAAATAAAATTCAAGAGAATGAAGAAATATAGAGAGACCCTCACTCGCTGGCTGGTGCATTTCGTGTGGGATCATTTGTCAGGGCTCAGCTGGGACACACCTGCAGGAGAGGCTGAAGTGCCCATGTTGTGTCCAAGGCACAAAGGACTGCAGTTATTGCTGATAAATAACAACAGGTAATGGGAACCAGGTGCTGGTTGCCCCACTGATTTTCAAGAGTGGAGAACCAGTGCTCACTAGGGCTAAGGACCCAGACACATCACCAGGCAGGTAGAAAAGAGAAATACAAGTGAAAAGCCAGGAGGAATGTATTTACCCCCTGGCAGGGTGGCCCTAGGTGGCCTGGAGGCAGCAGGACAGGCACTGCTGGAAGGGTGGAGGACTGGATGCTGTTTGCAAGATCTGTCAGCTGGGCACTGAATTCCAGGAGGAAAAAAAGAAAGAAATGAAAGCGAAAGGCAAACAGCTTAAATGAGCCCAGGAGGCACATCTGAGCTCCAGAGCAGGGACAGGGACAGGCGTTCCGGAGACTGTGCCTTGCAAACACTGAGCAATAAAAACCAGGTAAAAACTCCCCGGGTCCCGTGGAAGCACCGAGTGTGAGTGAGCTGGGACGAGGTGGCTGCCGGCCAAATCGTTCTGCACCGTGCTCCCACACAGCCACATCCACGGGAAAGCTGGCACTGGCTGCTGGCAGTGCTGCTTGAGAGGAAGTGGGATCAGAGGACCAGACCAGGAGAGGGACCAGGGCAGAGGTGCCATCCACGATTTGGAGCTGGAGAGCTGGCTGGGGGCAGCTCTGGGCACAGGGGAGACGCTGTTGGTGAGCACAGTGGGGTCCAAACCTCTCCCCTTGCCCAGGAGAGCTGGCTTTGCCAGAGGCTTTGGGAACAAAGGGCACCAGAGAGGCAGGAGGAGCTGGGAGAGGCGGGAGGGAACCGGGAGAGGCAGGAGGGAGATGGGAGTGGCAGGAGCCGGGAGAAGAAGGAGGTGGGTGAGGCAGTAGCAGGGGTAGCTCCGTGGTTGTCTCACTGTGGTGACAGTGGCCCTGGGCCGAGGCAGTGGGAGACAGGGTGAGGCTGAAGTGGTCTGGGACCCTCCCGGCCACCACAGGCACCAGCGAGGTGACCGAGCCTCTGCCAGGTGGCTGTGGCAGCCCCACACAACTGTGTGATCAAGGCCCAGAAAGAGGAGAGAGGGAAAAGCCCAGGAGGGGTTCAGGGCTCATGGCTTTGTAGGTAGGACCAGTCCGAGCTCCTCTGAAGTGTTTCCCCAAATGAATGCTTTCTGAACGTGACCACATCATTCAGAAAAGCACCCAATCTTCATCTTAAAATCACAGGTGAAGGGGAATCCATCACGAGCCCTGGCAAACGGCTCCAAGTGCTGATCACCCGTCCTGTTCCCCTGGATTTGTCTAACTTCACCTTTCAACCATCAGATCTTTGCACGTTAAATTGAAAAGCCCTCTGTCAACAATTTGCATCCTTTAACCTTCCCCTGGAGAGCTGCAGTCACTGCAGCGTGAGGAGTTTGCTTTAACCTTGAAACTGCCTCTGAAATGACAACACAGAGAAACTCGGCAAAAGTTAAGGAGGACAAGCAGGAGATTTGGGCCTTAATGAAAAAACAAATACTAAAAAGTGACGTGGAAAAGGCTTTCTGAAAGAAACCTTTCCTTGGACACGAAGCCTGGGGACACGCTGCAGACACCGACAGCTCCTGGCTGTGGTACAGAGCAGGGTTCCTGGGGCTCTGGGGACCAGCAGCACTCGCTGTGCTTGAGGATGTGTTTCAGCTGCTGCTGGTCCTGCTGGTGGCTGGGGACAGGGTGCTCAGGGACCCTAAGGAGATGTGCCAGGGAGGCACTGGCTTGTCGGACCGGGGGAGGGAGAGCAGCACATGGTGGGCTGTCACCCAGCTGGGGGTGAGGGTGACAGCCAGACATGCCAGGAAGGTTTTACAGAGAAGGTTTTACAGTGTAAACCCTTCAGAGCTGCTGTTGGATGCAGAGGCTGGAGAAGCCCCGCCACAGGCTGAACTCCCCAGTGCTGCCAGTTCAGCCACTGTGATGGGAAGGGCCAGCATTCCTGTGGAAATTGCCTAACCAGAGGCACCAGGTGATGATGAGTGGCACTGGGGGAGACAGGGCCACGCGAACAGCCCGGTGGTGGGTCCTGTCACAGCCCCAAGGCTCTGCCCTCATCCCACATCCCCTCCCATGGGCAGGCAGGAGGGGATGCTCTGCCCTGGGCATTTCCAGCTGCTCCACTCCAGCCTTGCCCAGGCTGCCCGTGGGCAGGGGATGCCTGTGTGGGATGGCCCCAAGCAAACCATGGTTTGGGTTCTGTGGGGCTCCCTCCCTGACTGCCACGCTGGGATTGCCCTTTGGGGGACTTCAGTGGTGCCCTGGCTGTGCTTCCTGCTGCACTGAGTCATTGCCAGCTTGGTTGTTAATTCAGATTAGGGCCGATGTGAACACTGGCGTGATATTTTCCGGGATGATTTCAGACTATTTACTGCTGCCTGTTCCCATGGTGATTAATGCAGTGCCACTCCATGCAATCGTCCTATTAAACACCTACACACGGGGCTGTTTCCACCGGGGATGAGCTCCCCTCGCCCTCAGGAGCCTTTGCCCAGCTCCCCTTGCCACAGGTTTTCCCTGTGCCCCGCGCTCATCCACATCCCCTCCGACTGATGCTCTGCCCCTGGAGAGCTCCGCAGCCGCTGCTGGAGGGACTCGTTTTACTTTGCCGTGACTTGGCACCCCCGGGGAGTTTCCCCAAAGCCCCTGGAGCGCACAGAGGCTGGCGGGAGGGTGAGAACCAGCTCAGAGCCGCCTCTCCGTGCTGATCCTCACCGGCGTGAGGAGCTGAGATGCTCACGGTCCTCAGGCCAGCAGCGAGCACCACCTTCAACCTGCTCTTCCAAACTGCACCTTGGCACTGTTGAACACCCGGGTGCAGCCCCAGGGTGGCCATGGCAGGGCCTGGTGCAGCCCTGGCTGCGGGGCTGCTCCCTGGGATGCTGCACGGCCCCGGGGCTCTGCCCCGCTCCGCACCAGCCAGTCCCCTGCCCTGTCACACGCAGCATTTCGGGATCAGTTTCCCCCCAGCAGCCCTGATTTGGTATTTATGAGGCTGCTGCTGCTCCTGCTCCCGGTGCTGGGTGGTTCCTGGGGGATGAGGAGGCAGCAGGGGGCTGCACACAGCACCCCGGGCAGGATCGCCCCCAGAACAAGCCCGTGGGCATCTGTCAGCAAGGCGTGGCAGGGGTTGTGTGCAGCCCCCAGGGGGAGCGGCTGCGGAGGCCGGGGCAGCTCCTCACCTCCCTCTCCCAGCCCGCACACACGGAGTTTCCAGCCCCTGGGGCAAGTCGCTGCTAAGGGTTCGCAGGAGCAGCCCAGGGGCGTTGTCGCTGTGGGGGTCACCCACCCACAGCAGGGTTTTCCTGCGAGAGGAGAAGAGCCAGGAGAAGAAAACCATCTTCTTCCCCGGGAAAGCAGCCTCTGTGTGAGCCCTCCCTGAGCGAGCACGGAGGGCACCGTGCCCTGCTCCTCCTTCACCCCACGCCTCTCAACCACTCCTGGTTTCAAGCAGAGCACCCCGTGGCCCTGGCCAGGCTCTGCAGAGATGCCTGAGCAGTGCAGGAGCTGCAGCAGATCTGTTTTCCAACCTCTGGGAGATCTCCTGCAAGAGGTGTCTGTGCAGGGAGGCTGTGCAGGAGGCTGGGCCACGACACTGGGTGCTGCTGCCTGCTCTGCGTTTTGGGAACACACCAAGGGAGCTGCTGCTCTTCCTTCTGCAGCCTGGACTTGCTCCCAGCTCGGCAAACCCTGAACATCCCAATCTACACACCCCAAAGAGGGGATTTTTGGAGCAGATGTGAAACCCAGCTGCACAGGACCCCAGAGATGGGGCACAGCTGAGCCCTGCCCTCCTGGAGGGACAGCAAACGCCACGGAATCGTGGCTTCATTCAGGTTGGAAAAGAACTTTAGGATAATCAAGCCCAACCATTAAATCAGCACTGCCAAGCCCACCACTTACCCGTGTCCCTGTGGCCACGTCCATCTCCTCTGCGGGCCCTGGCCAAGCAGAGGTGGAACCTTGCTCAGAGGACGAGCTCCTTCCTGCAGGCACCCTGGCACCCTGCCTGGCACAGCTGGCCAGGGCCACGGCCTTCCCTGGGGATACTGGCCCCTGGCAAACCCCCCAGCCTTGTGAATATTGATGTGCATCCCAAGGAGCCATCTATTTCATCTCCAACTATTGTGTTTTTCTGACATATTTATGAGTCCTCTGTCTCATTAATCTGGTGAGCATTCCTGAGACTCTCCTTTCATGCTAGAACAGCTAAGGGCAAAAGCCTCTATTTATCTACTCAGTGTCAAGGAACCTTCCTCAGGAGTCAATTGGATGAAAGGTTTTCACCTTTTAAAATCCTTAATCGAGGTTTTCCAGCAATGTGTCTGGTGTGTTTTAGGTAAAAGTCAACTTTCTCTTTATGGCACACCCGGGGTTCAGTTCTTTTATCGCCCTGACAAAATAACATTCCCCTGCTCTCCCAACGCCTGCCTTTCTTCCCCAGCCCACATCACCCTCACAGCATTCCAGCTGAATAGGGATCTGTCATGGTAACAGCCTTCTGGGAGAGCCTTTCACACAAAAACCCAAAACAAAGCCCACCACAAAAGAAGCCTGGAGTGGCTTGATGCTCAAATCCCCTCGGGCAGGACTAACTTGGGTGCTCTGCCCTTCCTGACCTCCCACGGGCTGGCACCCTCCATGCTCTGCCAAAGCCAAGGTTTTACCAAGCCCTTGGGCTGATTTGGGGTGGGGCTGCTGCTCCAGGCGTGCAGAGGAGGAGGAGGGACACCTTCCTCCCCATCCTGGAGCTGGGCAGAGCTGGGTGACCAGGGCAGGTCCCGTCTGAGCGCTGGGCACAGGCCTGGCTGTGTTATTGATGGCACCAGCCTGCCCATCCATAACTCTCCGTGCCAGCCCGGCCAAGTGCTCCTTCCCAGGGCCCTATAAATAATGATAACTGCTGAGGTCTGGGCTGATTCCCCGTGTGAGGCTCCTTTCCATTAGAGCACTCTCTAGTAATTGCTTTTCATTTACCTTTTTTCAGGGGTCTTCTTAGCATTGTATCTAAATCAATATTGTAGTTAAAACAAAAATATTTCACAAAAGCCACAGAGCAGTAAAAACAGGGAAGCAATTACAGGAAACCTTCGAGCATTAGCACTGAAAAGGAAATAAAAGAATAAAAGCTTTCAAACACCCATTTGAAACATTTACAAAAACATTTCAGTGCAGCAAACGAGTTTTTGGAGCGTTCCCCTCTGGGTGGGCCACGGAGTTTGTGTTTCACAGTTTCAGTGCACGCTGGGATGAAGCACATCAGGCACCGAGCTCTGCTCTGGGACAGGGACCCAGGGAATGGCAGGAGCTGGGCCAGGGCAGGCGCAGGCTGAAATCAGGGAAAGGTTCTGCCCCCAGAGGTGCTGGGCACTGCCCAGGCTCCCCAGGAAATGGGCACGGCCCCGAGGCTGCCAGAGCTCCAGGAGCGTTTGGACAGCGCTGCCAGGGATGGACAGGGTGGGATTGTTGGGGTGTCTGCAGGGACAGGAGCTGGATCAGTGATCCCTGTGGGTCTCTTCCAGCTCAGGATATTCCATGATTCTGTGGTTATTTCTCCCATGTTTCTGCCCTCCCTTTCTCCCTCCACACACGTCCATGCACGGCTGTGCCCATACGCAGAGCTTTGGGCTCACACCTTCTTTCAGCAAGATTCAGGCTGAGCCCAAGCACTCCCCTTGCAGCACTTGCCTGTTTATCTCTCACCTCAGCCCAAGTCCGAGCCCACACCAGCCATCCCTGTGGTATCATTCACCTGCAGTGTGACTCCAGCTTCACAGCCAGCCTCAGTCAGAGCCTCAGCACCACATTTCCCCTCCTGACACACCACAAAGGCCCAAACCAAGGCGAGTGCCTCTCGGTGAAGCCCTACCCAATTATCTGATCAAGCGAAGAGAGGGAGCAAACACACAGGGAACAGATGGGGCTGGTGATGGCTTGAGAAGTCAGTCTGTTTGTCTACTAATTATTTAATGTATGAGACAATTTCAATACTTAACCCCCTTGATCCTGGGAGTTGCTTTGCTGTTAAGTATGGGAGTCAGGCAACGCGCTGCTCATTAGCATTGAGCACCCGGAGCTCGGGATTAGCCGGCGTTGGAGCTCGGAATTAAAAATGAACAGGAGTCAGACAGCGTATTCATCATCCTCGAGGAAGATGTCAGCTTTGGATATCCCAGCCATTATCATAATTGCCAGCGATCTCCAGCCATAAGTGCACATCCAGCAGCGAGGGGCTCCTCCTGCCCCCAGAGCTTGGCTCTGCCGCCTGGCCCTTCCCTGGGACAAGGTCACGGCTGTTTCGGGGAAGCCCTGGTGCAGATGTCACCCCTTCCCCAGGAGAAGGTCACGGCTGTTTTGGGGAAGCCCTGGTGCAGATGTCACCCCTTCCCCAGGAGAAGGTCACGGCTGTTTTGGGGAAGCCCTGGTGCAGATGTCACCCTGATGCACAGCACTGCTGGCCATGGGCAGGACCCTGATGCCCCCTGCACAGATGATCACAGCCAATGTGTGCCCAGACAGGCATGGAGAGAAAGGGGCTGTTGGCTCCACAAGTGATCACAGGATCATGGAAGGTTCAAAAAGCCCTCTAAGGTCATCATGTCCAACTATTCCCCCAGCACTGCCATGGTCACCACTAAACCCTGTCCCACACTTCCTGAGTGGCCCGGTGCGAATTCTTCCCCTTCACTTGATGCCTCAGGTTCTGGCTTTTATATTTTAAAATCCTGCACTGCCCGGTGTGGGACTCTGGAGTTCCTTGGAGCCTGTTGGCTGCTGCTCTCTTGTGCCAGACAGACACAACAAAGCCTCTCCCAGCTCGTTGTTCAAGGACACTCAGGCTGTCCCAGGCCCTAAAGGTGCAAACCAGGGCCTCTGGAGAGGGGGAGAAACTGAAGAAATTCCATCATCAGCTCAAGTTTCAATTGGTGAATTGATGCTGATCTGCAAATGAACCAAACCTATCAAAGTGAGAAGAACTCATGACTTGGGGTCCATCTTGGGGCCCATTTTGGATGTGGCCTTTGGCTCCCCAGGGTGCACCTTTGAAGGCCTTTCAAATAAATATCCCCCTTTATTCCCTTACTCCTGTCTGGTCTCTGTTTCTAGGCAGCCCCTCAAGGCATCAACTTCACAGCCAGGGGGTCATGCAAATCTGCAGTCCATTGTTTGTCAGCTGCTTACACGGGCAGCTCTGCAGCAGGATGTGCTGGGCACCACAGGGAGGGACTCCAACGCCCCAGCTGCATCCAGGGCACAGGCTGGGAATCAGCACTGAGTGGCTTGCTGGGAGTCAGGGCAGGCACACAGACATCCCAGGAACTCCTCCCCATTTCCTTGCCCTCACTGAGCAGACCCGCTGGCAGTGTCCTTAAAGCATCCCAGGGTCCTGCATCCCAGGTGAATTCCCAGCTCCCGGAGCCAAAGAATGGCCAAAACACAGCTTGGATTGAAACAAAAAAATGTTTCTGCTGTGTATAGAGGCTGCTCAAGGCACCTGCCCAGCTCACATCTCCCCACAGCCAGGTAGGGTGTGGGAAGGTAGCATCACCTCACCCTGCACAGCGGGGTCGGGGCAGCGTCGCCTCCTCCCAGCGCCAAGAGGGTCCCAGCTCTCCCTGGGTTGGGAGGCACAGATTAGGCTCCTGTATGGCAGCATGTATGAAACCATCACTTCCCTTCTGTTTTATTAAAGTCAGCATGTGGTTTTTATGAGAAGAGATAATTGCAGAAGAAAAGGTCACTGTTATCTGTGCGCTGCTGTCAGGGATCACCAGAGCTGTTTATTGCATCGTGCCTCGGCTGATCCAAACCCGGCAGCCCAGGGACCAGCTCAGGGCTGCTGCGGGCACAGACGCTGCCTGGGACTCTGCTCACACTTCTCAGAAGTGTTTTATCCCTACAGTTCCCAAAGACATCCTGCCAGAGCAACATTGACCCGTCCTGGGCACCGAGGTGCCTTTGCCAAGGGGAGGGGTGAGACCCTCCTGACGGCCCTTGGCTGGTGCCCACGGGGGGCTTTTTGATCATCTTGTTCTAACTTTAGCAGCTAAATGAAACAGAAAAAGCTTGTTTCTTTGATTTAGGACTCCCAGACTTGGTGGGGACCCCAGCACAGCTCGCTAGAGGGGAAGGGAAGAGTCTCGGGGTGCCTTGTCGTGCCTTGGAATTGGCCAGCGAGGGCACCTCAGCTCGATGGGTCCGAGGCAGAGAAGGGTCACAACGGACCCACCCAGAGCAGCCCTGTGTCCACCCTGGGGCTCCACCACAGCCCGGGACAGGGCAGGTTTGTGGGGGCTGTCTCCCCGTACAGCACAAGCATCTCCTGTCACCACTGCCCTGCAACGCTCCTGTCTGCCAGGAGCTGGGGACTCCATCCCCACGGCTGTGACCCCGCGTGCCCCACGCACCCACCCTGTGGCCACCGCTCTCCATCTGCCAGGGCAGCAGCAGGGGAAGCCATTCCCAGCACAACATGGGGGCACTTTTGGGAGAGAACTGCTCCTGCCAGGGCAGCAGGGGTACCACACTCGTGGGGGGAAGGCAGAGGTGCCAAGAGCCCGTCCTCGTCCCAAGAGCACCTGAATCCTGAAGTCAGGCTGATTGCTCCCTCCTCCCATGCTCTCCAAGGCTCCCTGGGCTCCACCTGGCCTTGTCCCATGTGTCCCATGGGCTGTGCCACGGCACAGCAGCATTTGCTGGTTTCCCAGAAAAGGGTGGCTTTGTGCACAGGAGCGAGGCTCAGGATTTGGGCACAACTGGAGGAGGAAGGGAGGGAAGGGCTGCAGGTGTCCCCTGCTCCTGGCAGCACCTCTCACCCCCTGCTTGCCCAGACATTCCCAGTGTCCCACAGATGCTGTCCCCTAGATGCTGTCCCCAGCCCCACAGATGTCCATGCCATGGGGTGAGAGGGTGCTTCCATGGAGATGCTGTGCAGCCCGTGGGTGTTCCACAGCCCTCACTGGGGCAGAATCCTCACTCAGTGACATTTTTGGGGTCAGCTGTGGGCTCCTGGAGGACATCAAGCAATCTCAGCTGTCACCCACCAGCAAAGTCCTCCAGAGAGGGCACATTTTGGGCACCTTCCCTGCCTTTCCCCTGGGATCTCGCCCTGATGTGGTGCAGTAAGGGGCCCTTGTTCTTTCCTGACCGCGCTTTTCTCCTGTTGCTCAGCGGCTGAGGATTCGTGCCAGCACCTCTCTTCCCTCTCTCCCTCCCCAGCTCTGGCTGTTCCCCTCTCCTGCCTCCCCATGCAGGGCTGCAGCCCAGTCCTGAGGGCTGGCTGGTGTGGGGAGGCTCTTCCCTCAGCCCTGGCTCCCCTGCGCGCTCCCTTTTCTCCTCCGAGCCGGCAGCGCAGGTGAGAATTGATTTGCAGTGAACCGGTGCCCTGCCAACGCCTGACTCATCCATTCACTGCACACACATCCCCCCGCGCTCATCAACCATCCTGCTGCGAGCCCGGAGTGCCGGCAGGGCTGAGGAAACGCTGCCAGCACCCCCGGCCCCGCGGCAGGGCTGGCGAGGAGTCACAGCGCACCCGGCAGCGGCACGGGGGAAACCGGGAACCAAAACCCAGCGAGCGAGAGAGCAGGGCTGGGAGGGAGGAAAAGGTGCTCAGCAGATCTGCACCACGGAACGGTGGAAAGCTCCAGCCGTGGGAGCTCCTGCTCCAGCTCCCAAAATGTGGGATTTAACAGCACTGTTTCTGCCGCTGATGGATGTGGAATTGCTGGAAGTCACCAAGCGGCATCCCTGAGTTTATCACGCAATGGTTTGGGTGGGAAGGGACCTTAAAGCTCATCCCATCCCACCCCTGCCATGGGCAGGGACACCTCCCACTGTCCCAGGCTGCTCCAGGCCCCGTCCAACCTGGCCTTGGGCACTGCCAGGGATCCAGGGGCAGCCACAGCTTCTCTGGGCACCCTGTGCCAGGGCCTGCCCACCCTCCCAGGGAGGAATTCCTTCCGAATATCCCATCCAACACTGCCTTCTGTCAGTGTGAAGCCATTCCCTGTGTCCTGTTTCTACAGGCCCTTGTCCCAAGTCCCTCTCCAGCTCTCCTGGAGCCCCTTTAGGCCCTGGAAGGGGCTCTGAGTTCTCCCTGGAGCTTTATCCCAATGCTCCTGCCCATCCATTCCCCGCCACCAGCCCCTCCTTCTCCAGAGCCACACTCACCCACCCACCCTCGAGCTCAGCTGGGGCCACCCCAAATCCAATGGTCCTTAAAGCACTCTCAGAGCCATCACAAGGGTGCAAGATCCACTGGGGCTTTCACTAAGAGCATCCCTCGGCTGTGAGGGTGGGAGCTGGAGCCCAGAAACTGGAGAGGATGAGACTCGAGGACAGGATGGAAAATGATGCTCTGGAGGGAGGCAAGAGATGGGAACCCAATAATCCATCATGGAACAGCTCCTCCAGCCCACTTGGAGGATGGAGCAGCCCCATCCCCACTCCCTGGCTCTCCATCAGTGCACACCAGCTCTATTCCACATGAATCTTAGATAATTAAAGTAAAGCAAAAAAATGTGCCTCTCATTAGTTAATATACCCACAGTGCTCTGCAAAAAAAATACAGTCCCTCAACAGGCCTGTTCCAAATAATAATTCAAGTTCTTTCAAAAGCAGGTCAGCAGCGCTGAGTAATAAGTTCATTATAATCTAATAAAGTTCATTAGTCCTTGAGAAGCCGAAAATGCAAGAGCAGTATTACCAACAAAATCATCCTCTGGCAGGATCATTTCTGGGTGGGGAAAAAAAGGATTTGAGATAAAAGGAAGCAAAAATAGGCAGGAAGAATTTGAAGGAGGAGAAGACATTGCTGGGAGAATTGGAAACACCTGAAGTACATCCAGAGAGCTGCAGTAAAAGTGCTGGGCCTCACACATGAAAGGTAAAAGCAGCTATTAATAGCGGGGCAGTCGGGATGGCAGAGCCTGGCCGTGGCTGCACAGGCACGGGCAAAGAAAAATCCCTGCACAAGTGATAATAAAAGCCCTTAATTCAATGTCAGCGGGGGCCGGGTTTGAAGGAAAAATAGGAGGAGAGGCGTGATTCAGCTCGCAGCCGCACGGGGACATCTGTATGCAGGTCCCTGCGTGCACATATTGCTCCTGCAAAGTCAACAGGAGCAATGAAGGGAAGCAAACAAATCTCTGGGAGCCTCGAGGCGCTGCCGGCGCGGCCAGCCCGGCTCTCAGCTGGCACCAACCTTGGGCACGCGGCTCCCCTGGCACCTGTGGGAAGCCATCCCGTGGATGTACCCGCAGGATGGGAGCTGCAGGTGTCAGAGCTTTGGGGAAGCACCTCTTCAGGGAAATAATCCCACAGGAAAGGGGGAAATGATGGCCCCGGGGCAGGAGAGGCGGTGGGCACTGTGGGGTCACACCCAGCGCAGCTACTGTGTGAGTGTGGCTTGTTGTCCTGCTTTTCCTGCATCCAAATTAAGTAGGGAACAGGGATGGGGCTGCAAATCTGATTTGTTGTGCAGCTGGGAAGCAGCTCTGAGGCAGCTCCTTGGAGGGAGGGATGCTGGGACAGACAGAGCCAACAGAGCCGCTGCGAAGGGCAGGGGCAGCACGGACTGCTCGCAGCCCGGGCAAGGATCCCGCCGAATCTGCAGGAATAAATCCCCACTAATGAGAGCCAGGGACAGTGCAGACACAAATAACAGGGCCAGGAGGATGTGTCCTTTACTGCAGGTTTTGTGGTTGGTCCACCGAGACTTTGCACTCTGCAGAAAAATTACTGGTTTGTCTGAATTTCCACATTTCAGGCAAACTGGGGAGCGAGGCTGTCCTCCACGCGTGGAGAGAGGGCACCGAGGGCAGAGGCCTGTCCTGGGGGGCAGTGCCCCGGTACCCAAATGTTTCCTAAAGCCTTCCTGGGTGTATGGAGCCCCGGGGAAGAGGCTGGTGCTGCTGCCACCCCGTGAGGAGCAGGAACAGGGGCTCTCCGGGCTGCAAGGATGCTGCTCCTTCCCCTGTTCTGCCTTGTTCTGGTCTTCATCCTCAGGGAAACGGGATCAGACATTGAGAAGAAGAACAGCACCAATTTCTCCAGCACATATTGGCTAATTTTTTCTCTTTCCGCCCCCAAAACAACAGCTATTGCTGCCCTCAAGGCCACCCAGGCTGTGGCCAAACGAGGTTATGAAAGCTCACTTTGCTTGAAGGGAACAGGGATAAGGGGGTGGTGCTAAAAAAAATACTTCACTTGAGACTTCATGTTTCAAGCCCTTAAAATGTTTTTTCCTCTTTTTCTAGTGAAAGGCCAACACACCTTAAAGAAATAATTGTTTGTGGTTATGGACAGCTTTTATTGGTGCTTAACTTGACCCACGGGTTCATCCCTCGCCTGCTGCCACAGCCATGGGACATGAGGTGCTCCTGGTCCCCAGGACAAACCAAAGGACCGATAAAAAGCCGTGATTACAGCAGTGAGCCTGGCTCTGTCAGCAGGAAAATCCATCCGACACCCGCACGGCCGCAGCAGCAGGAGCCGCTGCCACGTCCCGGGCAGGACAGAGCTGCTGCGGGGTGAGGAGCAGCGAGATCCCGGGGGTGGGACAGATACAGTCCAACGCCGTGCCCAAACAGTTGGTCTGAGCCTCAATAAATAAAAACGCTCTGCATACCTGGCACCTGGAGTTATTGAAGAGCTTGCGTGAGTGCAGGCAGAGCCTCGGGCAGCGTTAGTGCCCACTGGGGATGCTGAGGCGCTAAGAAAAGCCTCAGCTTTTACAGGGAGTGTCGGGACGTGATTTATGGCCAGTGCCAGGCGGGAGGACCGGCCAGAGACAGCCCCTCTTGCCGTGCAGCACGATTCTATACTGCACCAGGCTGCCCTTGCTGTGCCCTGAAAGGCAGAGGGAATGAGGAGCTGCATCCCATTCTCCTGGTGTCGCCCACATCTCCCATCGCCCGAGGCAGCCCCACGGAACACCTGGAACCGGGAGCAGAGCTCTGCACCAGCCCAGCACACCCTGGGTCACAGCTGCACAGACACCGACTCCCTCACGGAGAAACTCCATGGTGTTGGGGGAGAGGAGGCTGCAGGGAGATCATAGAGCTCTTCCAGTGCCTAAAGAGGCTCCAGGAGAGCTGGAGAGGGACTTGGGACAAGGGATGGAGGGACAGGACACAGGGAATGGCTTCCCACTGCCAGAGGGAATTCAGAAGGAATTGTTCCCTGGGAGGGTGGGGAGGCCCTGGCACAGGGGGCCCAGAGAAGCTGTGGCTGCCCCTGGATCCCTGGCAGTGCCCAAGGCCAGGTTGGACGGGGCTTGGAGCAGCCTGGGACAGTGGAAGGTGTCCCTGCCCATGGCAGGGGGTGGAATGAGTTGAGTTTCAGGTCCCTTCCCACCCAAAGCACCCTGTGACCCGATGAATGTCACCACCAGACACTTCAGTGACCAGCATTTCTCTGTTGGGGCCACTCTGCACCTGCTGGAGCCAGCACTGGGATGTTCAGTGCCGAGGATGCAGCATCAGCCTCGTGTTCCTCACCCGGGGTAATTTGTCTCAATCAGCCACAGCAGAGAAAAATACAGATCTGAGGGAAGAACACCACGATCTATCCAAACTACAGGAGAACATATTGGGAAAGAGCTTGAGGTAATGAACTTGGAGATTGATTCTCTTAACCAATGCTGTGATGGGCTGCAAATTAAAGCCAGAGGGATGGGGGAAAGGCTGGAATTATCAGAATTTTGTGAAGCTGAGCGAAAGCATGAAGCAGCAGAGAAAAATGTAACGATAATTAAGGATAATGTTTGAGATTCTGATTTCAGGGACACTATGTAAATTCAAAATAACTCCAGAGGAACAAGCTGTATTTCCTCAGAGGCAGCCCAGCATCCCTGGCTCGTGCACAGTTATCTTTGGGACCCAAGGGAGAAGGGAGAATGTGTTTTGTGGTTGTTTCCTGCAGTCTAGATGCATTACCAGGAGTCAGAAAAATTCAGAGCTAAACATTTTTCTGGTAGAAATTAGTTATTTCTCAAAACCAGGAAGCTCCACAGGGATTTTGATCAAGTTAAGCCAGAAACCAGACAGGGTTAAGATTGCCCTTGGAACAGATTCCCCAGACTCCCACAGCCCACAGAGCCAGGGCAGAACTTTGTGCCCCTCCAGGGAGAGAGATGGGTTTTTTTCCAAGTTGGAACAAACCTAAAATCTAGAAGAAAAAAGCCCAGAGGGCACAGATGCCTCCAGAGACACCTGCTCTGGAGCAGCTCCCGACAGACAGCACACCTGACACGGCACCGCCGTGGGACACAGCCGCTCGACAAGTGATGCAAAACCCAGCTCAGAATCACTCAGCAAATGATGTTAGGAGGCAAACACAGCTTATTCCAACCCAAATATAGCTCCAGACTGCACAAATCAAGTCGAGTTAAAAGAGAAGGACATCTAAAGGTCCAGGAGCAGGATCTGAGGAGGAGGGGATGGGAGATACAGGCTCAGTGGGAAACTGTCCCGCCTTTGAAGGCAACAGGAGTTTAGTCTTTGACTGCAGCAGGGTGAGGACTTCACAGGTGTCTATAAACAGATCTGAGGCAGCTCCTCAGGGAGTGTGGAGAGCACAGGCTCTATCCTGGTCTCACCCCAGGGAGCTCGGACAGTGTTTGAGGGGCAGGCAGGAGCCAGCCCCGTGTCTGGGCCAGCAGAAGCAGCTCATGCACCCCCACCCCGCTGCAGAGCAGTGCAGTCACTGCCCACGGCCCATTTGGGCTGTGTCTGGTGCTTTGCCACCACCAAGGATCCTGTTTAAGGTGCCAGGTTTCTGTTCTCCTTTGCCAGCAAGGATCACAGAATGGTTTGGACTGGAAGGCACCTCAAAGCACACCCAGTCCCAGCCCCCTGCCCGGGACGGGGACGGCACCACCAGATCAGGCTGCACAGGGCCCCACCCCACCTTGGGGGGAACCCATAACCACCTCACACCCCTCAGCCCAGGGATACCCCACAGGCAGCACCTGCCCCAGGATGGAGAACCCTCCCTGGTTTGCCCAGCACTGGGCTGGCAGAGCTGAAATTGCCCAGCCAGGAGACACAGATGGACCAAGGTCAGAGCAGAGCTGGGGACCCAACACCCCGGGGCTGTGAGGAGATGCAGGCATTGCTGTGGGGAGGAGATGCCTTGCCTGGGCTGCCCATTTGAGATGAGATTTTCGAGGCTGGGATGTGCTCCTGCCCCAGCCACTGCAGTGAAATAGGTTTCTTTTTAGGCTTTGAGGAAGCACACATTCAAATTTTGCATCGATTCTTCAAGCTGGAGAGGTTTGGCCAAGTCCCCATTAGGATCATTTGCTACTCCGGTAATAAGAGGGATGTATGCAGAAGCAGATTTCCATGTGACATTACAATACTGGCAGAAATCCTTCTGCATTTAGAGCAGGAAAAAAGTGTTTCCAGTTGATATCTCGGAGAGAACTGGCACAAGCCCTGCGACAAAAGTACCTCCAGCTGGTGCGAGGTGGCTGTGCCAGGAGGACTTGCAGGTCCTGTTCTACCTTGTCTAGCAGGGGCCGTGCCTGCCCCGTGAGCAGGACAGATGTGGCACGTCACATGGGATCAGCTCGGAGCTCAGAGCACTCACAGCAGCCCTGCCCCAGCAGGGCCTCGCAACACAACTGCGCACGAGGCTCCCAGCAGCGGGAACACCCAGCAGCGGGAACACCCCAGCAGCGGGAACACCCCAGCAGCAGGAACACCCCAGCAGTGGTTACACCCCAGCAGCGGGAACACCCCAGCAGTGGTTACACCCCAGCAGCGGGAACACCCCAGCAGCGGGAACACCCCAGCAGCAGGAACATCCCAGCAGTGGTTACACCCCAGCAGTGGTTCCGTGCTGCCCCCTCCGAGGTCAGCACAGGATGCAGCAGCACTTCAGACCTGTACCTCAGGAGGTCCTGCTGCCCTGGAGCTGTTTGCTTTCCCAGAGCTAAGGATGCCTCTCGCAGCCCCTCGGCTGACACGACCTTTCCCCAACACTTACCCAGGCGCTGTGCGTACTCGCACTGGTGTTTCTTCCCCCAAAATCTTGCCAGTGCCAAGGGAATTAAAATAATGATAAAATCTTTCCACAGCTCCACAGCCCTGGATGGTGGAAGAACAGACATTTACTGCTTGGATTGATGATTGGAAACAAAAGGAAAAAAGTCTCACAACACCAAAATATGGGGCTGTGTTCCAGTTTCTGCAGAGATTGACCTTGCCTGTTGGTGGGCAGGAGTGACTCTGCTTGGAGCAGGGCTGTGCATTAGGCAGGAGGAGCAGGACTATCCTGGCCTGTCAGGAATTCCAAGCAGATGCCACTTGCCAAGTCTGAACAGGAAGGACAGAGAGAGGAGGAAGAGAAGCTGGTCCCACCATGGGGACCCAGCCTTGCTCCAAGGACACAAGGCAAGCACAGTCCTGGATCCCTGCAAGGTCAGGAATGCTGTTCAGGCAGCGAGTCCCTCCTCTCACAGCACTGTATGAAACACTCCCTTGCTTTATAACTCCTGGCACAGAGGTAACACTTGGCCTCAGATCCCCTTTTAAATTCCTCACACTCTTTGATTTTCTGCTTTCTGTGTCCAGGGCCAAAATTGACCTCATGCATCACAACCCTCTGGTTTGTGCTGCCGAGCAGCACCTTCCCTGCTCCCTGCTGCACCTGGCTGGAGCTGCTTAACATATTTCTTTTGATCTGGGTTTTTCAAAGAGCAGTGCAAGTTTTTCAAATCCTAACACACATTCAAGACCAACAGAGCAATATTTGAAGTAGACAGGCTGTTGTAGGAATCACAGAAACAAGGAATGCTTTGAGTTCGAAGGGACCTTACAGATCATCTCGTCCCAAGCCGCTGCATGGGCAGGGACACCACAACGGGTTCCTGCAATGGACAGCAGGGCTTTGCTGGCACTGGGTAACTGGGCACCCAGTTGCTGGCACTCCAGTTGTCTGCTCTCTGTGCTGGTCTCACAGGGCTGTGGGGGGATGCAGTGCCTGGGCAGAGGCTGCTGTGAAGGTGGGGCAGAGCCTGGGGCTGAGGACGGCTGTCCCGCCTTGCTCTACATGGTGCTGACCACTGAGCCCCACAGTCTGCATCACACCCCTGTCCCCAGCCTCAGTTTATCACCCTCTACATCCTAATTTACACTCAGCGTTTGCCAGAGTTGAAAACAGCGCAGAAAAACAGCTCTGAAAGCAGGAGCGAGTGTGGGAGTTTGATTTGAAAGTCGGGGATGGTGTCAGCACTCACAGCTCTGCCGTGACTGCGGCAGAACAAGGTCCCCTCTGAAGGGCAGGTGCCCCCAGCCAGCCGCGCGCTGGCACTGACCGGACCCCCGAGCACGACAGGCCCTGCTGGGCTCCAGAGGCTTCCTGTGGCACACGCAGGGCAGGAGCTTTCCCGGGGTGGGGAGCAGCCCTGGACATGAGCACGGGCAGTTCCCTCGCCCACTGCACCCTTTGCCCACCAGCACCCCGTCAGTGACCGACACCGCCTCAACACACCGAGGAGCTGGGACCAGCCTGACCCTCACTCCTGGAGCGGGGCCGGCGGAGGCTGC
Organism: Eulacestoma nigropectus; assembly: GCA_013397775.1. NCBI lineage: Eukaryota > Metazoa > Chordata > Aves > Passeriformes > Eulacestoma > Eulacestoma nigropectus. Next base: position 86,371 of record VZTE01004600.1, read on the forward strand.
GGAGCTGAGGAAGGGCCTGGAGCATCTCCGTGCCCAGGGAAGGCTGAGGGAGCTGGGGCTGCTCAGCCTGGAGAGGAGCCCCAGCCGAGAGGGGCCCCGAGCCCTGGGTGTCCCTGGCTGCAGGGAGGGTCCGAGCAGGGCCCGGGCTCTGCTCCGGGGGCCCAGCAATGGCACAGAGCAACGGGCAGGGCCTGAGCCCAGGAACTGCCCTGCACAGGAGGCAGAACTCCTGCCCTGGGCAGAGCCCAGCCCTGAGCAGGTTGTGCAGAGAGGCTGTGCAGTGTCCCTCCCTGGGGACATGGCAGAGCTGGGTGGGCACACTGCTGTGCCCTGGGCTCTGGGATGGCCCTGCTGGGGCAGGGAGGTGGCACCAGGTGAGCCCCTGTGGGCCCTCCCAGCCTGACCCAGTCTGGGGTTCTGGGATTCAGAGGGATGGCACTGGCTTAGTCATGGCTGTGCTTTGTCCTCTGGAGCCACAGACGGCTTCCCCAGGACTTCCCCTGCAGGAGTGGACACAGTGCAAGCGTCCACACCACGGACAGGACAGGCTGTCCAATGAGGTTCACCAGCCCTCAGCTCCAGAGTTTGTTTCCCCAAAGGAAAATGCCACGTGGAAATAGGTTGACTTTCCTTAATCCCTACCAAACACAGCAAACTTGGGCACTGAGTTACCTGGAAGGTGCCCACAGGGGGACACTCCAGGGCTCCTCCGGGACGCTGGATGTGTGTGGGCAGGACACACAGCCCTGGCCTCGGATTCCAGGGAAATGACACTCGAGCCCTCAGGTTCCTGCCCCAGTCCTGCCAGACCCGACCCAAGGGAACCTGCTTGCCCTTCCCTGATGCACAGAACTGTGGTGTTGCTATGAGAAAAGTGTTGAAAATAACTTGGCTACCGGGATGGAGTATTGGGATGGATGCAGAACAACCCCATTGGTTTTGTGCTCACTCCAGCACCATCTCCTCTGTGGGCCACCAGCTCCACCACCTCGTGGATGAGCTCCCTGTGCCCTGTCCAACCCTTGTTCCTGACTTCCCCTCCTTGCAGGGTCCAGCCAAGCGATCCTGTACACTCCGAATGCGTGGCTTGGCAGAAGTGCTTTGGAAACCACAAGACAGAGTGGGAACAGGAGGCAGATCCGTGTTCCAGGGCTGTGCCAGCGCCATCCCCAGCACTCTGCAGTGTGGTGACAGGGCTGCACATCCCACACCGCCTCCCCAGCTCCGGGCTTGGGCTACACGTGCTGTGTGTGGAGAGGGGACTCATCAGGAGCCACGAGCTCAATTACCCCCCTCCAAACAACCCAAGGCTTTGCACAGGCTCCTTTGCAGCAAAACAAACAGAGCTAAGGCTGAAGGGATGCAGGGCCCCAGCGCTGGCCCTGCTCGTGCCCACAGCACCGTGCCCAGCTCCTCTGAGCAGAGGGAGACAGGGAGGGCCAGATCAGCAGCTGTGAACACACAGTGAGAACACAGCGAACCTGCTTGTGTCAAGCCTGGCACCTCGAGATCATATCAGGAGATAATAATTTCACTTGGCATGGTCTGGAGGCAAACAGAGCCAAGGTTCTGCAGAGGCTGTGACAATGTGAGCACCAGAGGCAGGATTTTCCAAAACACCCATGAGATATAGAGATAACTCCCTCATGGCTTTTCAGGATACCCCTAATCCCCAGCCAGATGCACAAGCAATCATCTGGCACACCAAGCCACAGAATCCCAGCTCCTGCTCCATCCCCAGGCTCAGCCAGACCCCAAACTCGTCACTTTCTTCATAACGTTCACCTGCCCCGCATTCCTGAGGCACATCCCTGTGAACTCAGGACATGGCAGAGGACACAGTGCTGGTGACAGGGCGTGGGGAGGCTGCCAGGCATCCACACAGAGCCCAGCCCATATTTACATGTGCTCCCTCTGGAGCCTCCCCCAGCACCCCCTGAACCCGAATCCTAATCTGGGACCCAGCACTCCTCAGAGGGGCTTCACCCTCCTCAGAGGGGCTTCTCTGGGCCACAAAGACACTCCCTCAGATGACAGGGGAGCAGGTTTGTTGCTAAATATGAGCTTTTTGGTTGCAACACAGCAAGAGAAGGAGCCAGAAACTGTCGCACGAATGATGGGGCAAAAATGAGCCCCCGGCCCAGGGCGCAGGAACCAGCACTGCTCCGTCCCTCTGCCTGCTGCGTGTGCTGCCATGGCAGGGACAGAGGAACGGCTGCTGGTCTCCCTTGGGATACCCACACGCTCACGATTTCCTGGCCACACTTCGATCTCCCTTTCTGATTCAAGAAGTGATTTAGAGCTTTGAGCAGATACTCGAAGCAAGCTGAGGGCTGTTCTCAAAGCAAAAAGATCCCCCAAAGCCTTCTCCTCTGGCAAAAGGACAGGTTTGCTTTGACTGGAATGGAATTGCTCTTTGGACTTGCTTCTTTGTCATGTTTTATGTTTTCCAAGCACTGCATAGGATTAGCTGGTTAATTAATACTTAGTATTATCCTCACAGATGGAGAGAGCTTCTAAGAACTCAAGGTAAAATATTTTAGCAATACAGATTTGTGCCAACCTAAATTTATACTCTTAAACATAATGAGATTAGTAACAAGGGGGAAAAGAAACTAAGATGAGAGTAATAAAATACAGATCCTTTCTATGCACACTCTGGTCTCTCTGCCTTTGGAAGTCCCATCCTCTCCATGCACAGTGAGAAGGTTTAAACTCGTTCATTTGTTTTTAATCAAGCCCATGTCCGATACAAATCTGCAGGATTTGTGGCCATTTGTGCCACTGTCCCCAAGCAGTCACTGCCACAGCTCCCAACAGGGCTCAGCACAGCCCAAGCATCCCACGTGGGAGGGCAGAACAAAGCTGGCTCAGCCACAGCACATTCCCACCTCCAGATCTGAAGATCTTACAGAATTTTCCTACTCTAAACCAGATAGAAAAATAAAATAAAAATCACTAAAAGGCATCCAGAGGGGGTCAGTAAACATTTCATTTGGAAACAGTTCTTTCCATGCCAACCTTTTCAGCTACTTTCAGCAGAAGTTTCAGTTAAACTGTTTTGACAGAGATTTTGAAGGTTGCATCAAGATGAAAAATTCAGATTTGCACTAAAAAATGTAAAAATAAGGTATAGAATTGAAGCTGGATGCAGCTCAGGTTGGGTTTGCTTTTGGCAGGGGGGGCAGAACAGATGATCCCCACAGCTCCTTCCAGCCTAAGCTTTTCCATGTTTCCACGCAAACTATTTTAAAACGCTTTCAAATATTTTGTCAGGAAGAGCCTTCTCAAAAAATAGCCTTTTCATCAACAGTTAACCTCAGCAGTGAGAGAGCACTTCACTGGAGAAATGCCACGCAGCTCAGGGGGCTCAGTAACTTCATGTGCTCTCAGCTGCCTGGCTCAAGCTCAGCTGGGACCTGCTCCCCATTTGGCTGTGCTTCCCTTGGGATCACACAGCCCTCTGCTCTGGTCGGTTAGAGAGGGAAAATCCCGAGCAATCGGACAGGGATGGATTTTATCCCGTGTCCCACGTGCACCCAGAGCCAATGTGATGGGGATGGCACCACACTGAGCAGCTTTAGGGTCTGGCTGAGGACCTGGAGGTGCTTCCCAGGGGTGCAGGGGCTGCCCACGGCCTGCAGACCAGACCCACTCACAGCTGCCAGGGCCATTTGCCCCCCAGGAATGTCACTTATAGGGCTGGTGGGATTTAGGGGGCACAGCTAAGAGCGGGTGTGGGAGAGGGAGAGCTGCACCTCTGCTGCATGGGCACGGCCAGCCCCAGGAGAGCCCAGCAGGGTCTCACCTGGAGCCAGGGCAGCTGGGCTGGCATCGCTGCTGCTGCCTGATGTCCTTATGGGAAACAGCAACTGTGGCAGTCTGGTGAGGGAAACAACCCCAGGTCTCTGTGGACCTTCCTGAGGAATAACTAAAGGCAGTAGGAGGTCTCCTTACCGGAGCACCACTCTCTATCCTCGGGGAAGAGCAGCCCTGGAGCAGCCCATGGGAGGGCTCCTTTCCCTATAACAGAATGGTTTGGATTAGAAGGAACCTTTAAAGATCACCCAGTCCAGCTGCCCTGCCATGGGCAGGGACACTTTTCAGCAGACCAGGCTGACCAGAGCTCCCTCCAGCCTGGCCTTTAATGGCACCAGGGATGGGGCATCTGCTCCTCTATCACGGGAGGACAAGGAGCATCCCCGGGGCACTTGCAGGGATGATGAAAGTTCCCATTTCTCCACAGGAGAGAGAAAGCTCCTGCCTTGGCCAGGGCACAGCAGTGCTGCTCCCTGCTGAGGACAGCCTGGCCAGGCAGACGAGGCCTTTCCTGAGGTGCTCCCAAAGACTGGCTGCTCCTTTGATTCTGGTCAAGAAAAGATGATCCTTTGAGCAGGAGCTTCCTGCAGCCTTCCCAGCTGTGCAGGACTGTCATCTCAGTTACACCTGAAATAGAGCAGAGCATTTGCCTCTTTCACTTTGTGTGGAGACATCGATAATTAGAACAAAGAGGAGCCTGAACTTTGCAGTGATGGGAACTTCAGTGGGCAGGAATCACACTGGCAGGAAAATCAATCCTCTGCAAAAAGGGAAAAGAAAAAAACCCAACCCATGAGGCCAGAGCTCTTCAATGAGACTAACAGCATGCTCAGCCGAATTTGGGGCCCCCAATTAGACAGTTCCGATTAAACAAAGATTGGCAGATCTGCCTGGAAAAAAAAGAAATCTGACCTAAATAAGATATTTTCAAAGATGAGATCAGCGTGGAGAGCAGCTGTGGCCCACACATCCACTCTCAGCTGGGTCTAGGTCTGCACCAAGCGGGCCCCATCCTGCTCTGAGTGGCCACAGCAGCACTGGGAGCAGTGGCAGGAGGGCCAGGCCTGCAGGGGAGGCACAGCCACCAGGTGAGATATCCCAGAGGGAGTCAACGCACCACACACTGCAGGAATATTCATTCAGCCCTCTTGTTTGTAATCTTAAGGGTTTAATTTTAGAAATCACAGCTCATCGGGAATTACTCACTGAACCTGGAAACAACAGGCTGGAAGGAAGAAGTACAAGTGCTCCTGCCAGCCACTGCTCAAAAACAGCAGGAGACAGGAGCCAGCCTGGAGGGGGAGCAGAGCCACCACCTTCAGGGCCACTGGACCCGGACCAGCACCACGGGGCAGCCCGGAAAACTCTGGCAGCACCAAGAGGATGGATGCAAAGTGCTGAGGAGGTGACAGAGAAGGCCCCAGCAGAGTGGGGTCACCGCTGCCAGCCCTGCTCACCCACCCCATGGCTGGGGTCTCTGCTGCAGGGTGCAGCATCCCAGGGGCTGCGCTGCTCTCCTGCTCCAGCAGAATGAAGCCTCCACCTGCCCACACGGCACAAGAGCCTGAACCAGGCTGAGCCGGGCACAGCACCCCCAAAGCCCTGCAGTAAATTCAGCCCCTCAGCCATGGACACAGTTGGGAATCACCACAGGACACTGTGTGGCTTGGGGTCTGTGGTGGGTCTTCTTCTGCTCCCAGCACCACTCACCCCCTATGCATGGAGGGCTTGGGCAGCACGGCCCATCACGCTCTGGTCCTCAAATCAGCCCATCACCCTCTGGTCCTCAAATCAGCCCTTCACCCTCTGATCCTCAAATCGGCCCTTCACCCTCTGATCCTCAAATCAGCCCTTCACCCTCTGATCCTCAAATCAGCCCTTCACCCTCTGGTCCTCAAATCCTTCTGCCGGAGTCGGGAGCTCTGAGAATCACCTGCAGCTCGCTGGGAATGAGAGCACAAGGAGAGGCTGTGTAAGCACCTCTCGGGCTCCTGCTGCACCGGTGCCCCAGGATCTGAGGCACAACCCCCTTCAGGGCAAGATCCAGATCTCAGTGCAAGGCAGCAGCATCCTCACAGCTTGCAGGAGAGCTCTGCCAGGGCAGGGAGCTCAGCAAAACCCTGCCAGGGGCAATGCAGCTCGCCCAGCACTTGCAAGCTGGGAGGGAGCTTCTGTGGGAGAGAAATGGCTGCACGTGGAGCTGGGGGGCTGCAGGGGGTCAGGGATGAGTTTAAGGTGCCCCTCTTATCTCACAGGGGTGCGTTGCTGTACATCCCCCACACCCTGCCCCCAGCTCCTGCTGGTCCCTGCCAGGGATGGGGACCCAGCAGTGCTGTCACCTCTGGATCCCAGAGATCACCTTTGGGAAGGGGGCCTGGGCGGGCTCGAGGAGGGGACCAGGGCAGGGACAGGGACCCTGCCGCTCCCGCAGCCCCGCTGCCACACGCGGGTTTGTGCCGCGCCCGCGGGGCCGCGGATGGAAAGCTCCAAGAGCTATATTCAGCCTCTCGTTTGTGGAAATACATCGTTGGGGTTCGTAACGGATTTTGTAGACTATTAAATCCATCGGAGGTGTTCGGGGAGGACAGAGGTTCCCCCAGCTCCGCAGCCCACCTGGGCCCGGCCAGCATCACCCCCGGGCACGCTCCATCCTCCTTCCTGCCTCCGGCATCCTCCGGAAATTACACAGCCTTATTGAACAACCTTGCTCTGACCCCGCCATCCGATCCGGAGGCAGCGATAGCCGGACACTCACCACTCACCTGAACAAATAATGTCTCTGTCCCTCAGCATCGCCTCCAGCCCCGCGGGGAGCCCGGACCCCCCACCCAAAGGAGCAGCACAGCCCCCCGGCCCCGCGGGCTGCAGCCCCCGCGCCCGATCTGAAATTCAATTAAGGCAAACATTATTTTGCTGTCACCCAGTCGGGAAGCATTGCAGCACCCTGCGCATCGCGTGCGGGGGGAGGCAAAACAATTCCCCTGCAGAGGGGGGGTCTCCCTGGGCGCTCGCCCCCAGCAACACCCGACCGTGGCAGCTTCCAAGGCAGCGTTTAGGCTAAACCCGGGGCGGTGGTTAAATCATCAGCTAAATGGCACTGCTCAGCCTCCAGGCCTCCCAGGTGAGCCCTTGAGTCAGAGCAGCGAGGAGAGGAGAGGAGAGGAGAGGAGAGGACCCTGCTGCTGGTGGGGACCAGCCCAGGACCACCGGGATGCTCAGCCCCTGCTCCTGGCAGTGGGTGCAGCACAGAGGGATCCCACAGAAGCTGAACCGCCTCCCCCTCCCTCACCTGAAAGGTGCAGCAGAAATTACACTCTAATTTCTGCAAAAACGATAGGTTTAATTTGAAAGGGCATAATTCTTAATTTATGTGTTGTCATGAACAAAGACAGCAAAAGTAGGTCATTTCATTATCTGCTGCCTGAGTATTTTGCCAAGGAGCCAAGACATAAAGCTAAACAAAATCATCACCCAAGGTTTGGGATTTGTTTGTGGGAAAAAAAAAAAAAATTACGGTTATTTTTCTACTTGCTTGATTTGCACATCTTGGATTGCAGAGCATATTTAGCTTGGCTTTAAAGCATGCATTTATTGTGACTGTCATATTTGATAGTGCTGCCTATAGTCAAAGAGCAATCTTTCATGGATACACTGTCTCAATTTATAATTCAATATCACAGCTTTGAGAACTCGTACAATAAGTCAGCCAACAACAAAAAGCCTAAAATGTCTGTATGCAAATAAACATGTCAGTGCATGAATGAGCACCTTCCAGGAAGGGCCTCCAGCTCCCTCCCCGCTGCAAACCTCCCAGCCAGCTGAAGGACAGGAGGCACGGAGCAGCCCAGCCCCAGGAGCTGTGCCCAGCTCCTGCCAGCCTCCCTGAACATTTGGGGAGATGCTTCCAGGGCAGGCAGAGCAGCTCCCTGGACAGGCGCTGCACAAAGGAACCCTCACTCATCACAGCAGGCACCTCACCCCTCCCAGCAGCACCCAAGGGCACCTCGGTCACCTTGAGACCCACCAAGGCTTGGCTTCTCCTCAGAGCACAGGGGAAGGACCTGCATGGCCCTTGGGACAGGCACAGCCACGCCTGGGAGAGCAGCAATGGCTCAGGGAGAGCCTCCAGGGCACTGAACCCTGCTGTGTGCCCGCCTGCCCCCAGCCCTCTGCCCACAGGTGGGAGCCCCACTGAAGCCCAAATCCCCATCCTGACCTGTGGGATTATCCCAGCCCTGTGTCCTGGGTTATTGACTGATCTCCCGGGGCACTGCAGCCCCGTGCTGTGGGTGGCTGTGTCTCCAGCCTCACCTCCTGCATGGTTTCACACTGCTGCTGGAGCCTGGCGTCCCACTCTTCCCAGTGCTGCTTGAGGCTACTGATCAATAAACCCGTGGGCAGCACCACTCTGCTCAGGCCCATGGAATTCCTCTGACAGAGGGGACACATCCCCACAGAGCATCCCAACCCCTACTGCTCCCTGGGGAGTGGCTCAGATGAAGGGAAAAGCTGGAGCTTCTCTATCCTGTGTCCATCTGCAGCCAAATTTGGGGTGATTTGGGGCTGTGTTCAGGGATGCTCAGCTGACAACCTCTGTTGTCACAAAACCTGTGCTTTTCCAGAGCAGCAGGCTTCAGGAGTGAGCATCCAGTGGGGATGGAGGAGCAGATCCCAAAACTGCAAGGGGTGAATCTCAGCTGCCCCAAGAGCACAGAGCTGGCTCAGCTGCTTGCAGGTGAGACAGACCCTCCTCATCCCTGTGCCAGGGTCAGGCAGTGGGTCTGGTACTCAGCCTCCCACCAAGGGCTGCCCGGGGAAGTTCCCTGCAGATGGGGGTAGGGGGTTCCTGCAAGAGCCTCACCTGGCTCAGAAACCACCAGCAGGGCCTTGAGAGCAAAGCTGTGCCATTGGCAGGAGCACCCACTGCTCCTTCTGCCTCCAGAGCGTGGCAGCTCCAGCAGATTGTGGCAGATTGTTTGTAATCAGGCAACAAAGAGGGGGGAAAATCCAAAGTATTGAGCAGTTCCAGCTCCTGATCACAGCCGAGGAAATTGTGACGTTCTCAGACAACAACAGGCTCAGGGACTGGAGGATGCTGTGAGTTACTGCTTTAATCTGGGCAGGGAAACTGCCTGGCCACCTCCTCCCCTCGCCGAGGGATGATTCCTGCCGGACCCTGTGGTTTTCCTTCTTCAGCATTTGGTGGTGGAAAGGTCCTCATCAGCTTTGAAGCTCTGCTCCAGCTGCTTGTTATTGGCCAGTTTTAGGAGCTCCCGGAGCAGGCACAACGTGACCCAGCTGACGCCAAGGAGCTCCAGAGATAATCAGTGCCTTCTCCCTGGGTCCTCATTAGACCTGCATTCCCCAATTCCCCCGAGAGAAGGTTTGGAGGAGGCTTTGCAGACCTTGCCCCAAGTCCACCCTTTTCAAGCCAGGGTGATGATCTGGCAGAGCAGAGACCCAAATGCACAGAGCCCTAAAGGACATCCTGTGGTCATTCTGCCTCCTCTAAGACACGGATTTCATTTCCAGAGGGCTGGATCCTGATGGATGCCGAGCACTTGCATTTTTTCACAGCAGACAGCCCGATCTATAAGCATTAAATAAGAGTGAACAGTTTTCCTTTTGCCCACTGACGTATAAAATGGGTTTGTGTGAGGATTAGGGAGCAGAGGTGGGAAACGTCTTTATCCGCTAATGATCCTGTGAATTATACATGTTTAGTATTCATGCATCTGAGGAAGAGGCAAACATAGCCATTTTCTGTGGAATGACCTTTACCAGCAGCCAATACATTTACATTTAATTTAGAATTACAATTAGTGGGTCAACTTGGGAGCAAGTGGAACTTAGATTTATGGAGAAGAGACAAAAATTGGTGTGTCTGCCTTCACCAGCAAAACATGGATTTTTCTCTTAAATAACCCCCTCAAACCTGATCTCCAGCAGGGATCTGGAGCCTCCCCAACACATTTGAGCAGCAGTACTTGTGTGTTTTGGCTGGGTGAAGTCTGGGGACTGTGAGTTTGGTCCATTGCCCATCAGAGCGTGGCTCAGGCTTTAGTCAGCCAGGACCAAAGATTGGTCCATTGTCCACTGCTGCATGTGGGAAGGAGCCAGAGGCAGGACCTGAGGGGCAGCATCTCCGTTTGGACACTGGGAAAGAGCCTTGGCTCTGGCCCGGCCGTCTGGAGTGGAGCAGCTGCCTCTCTGCCTGATTATCCCAGGGCCAGCTCAGCTCTGTGCGTGCAGTGAGGGCTTGGTTTGGGGTTGTCACCATCTGGAGGGGGTGACCCTGGCCAGAGGGGACCCAGCAGGACCTTTCCTCAATGACCCTTCCTGTACATGCAGCCAGGCTTGTCCCACTCACAGCTTGTTCAGGTAACCACCCTGCAGGGTTCTGAGGTGCCTGCAATAAGAAAAATAACAAACCACTGCCTCTTGGCAGGGTTGTTGCAGTGTTCCTGCCTGCTCTGAGCCGTCGCTGCTGGCCATGGGGGCTGGTGGCACCGGGGCACCCCATGGGTGTTTGGGAAGGGTTGGGAATGGTGTCCCCATCACCGTGTCACCGCTTCCTGCAAAACTGGGAGGAGAGGGGAGGTGCAGCTCTAGCAAAGGGGCTTCCTGGAGTTCAGGGGGAAAGGAGCAAACACCCCGTGCCAGGCAATAACTCAGCACCCCCAGCCCCAAATCAGCAATTTCAGCTGATGTTCAATTCACACACGAAGAGCACAAAGCCCAGCACAGCCTGGGAGCCCACGGGACAAGCCCCCAGCACACGAACAGCCCCCTCATGTGCCCCGAGAGTCATCTCCTGTATTCATTCCCGAGCCCTGTAAGGTGCCAGCAGAGTGTGCCACGCTGTAGCTCAGTAATCACCAAGCACTGCTCACAGCAACAAGCGATTCCCGTTAAATCCCGGTGTGCGCCACGGATCGAGCTCAGCAGCGGCCCGGGCTGCTCCTCCTGCCCGGGCTGGGGCTGGGGCCGCTCCGACGGCTCAGCCGCCTCCCGGCTCTGTCACCTCCGGCTCTGCCAGCTCCGGCTCTGCCAGCTCCGGCTCGGTCACCTCCGGCTCTGCCAGCTCCGGCTCTGTCACCTCCGGCTCTGCCAGCTCCGGCCCGGTCACCTCCGGCTCTGTCACCTCTGGCTTCGCCAGCTCCGGCTCTGCCAGCTCCGGCTCTGTCACCTCTGGCTCTGTCACCTCTGGCTTCGCCAGCTCCGGCTCTGCCACCTCCGGCTCAGCCAGCTCCGGCTCTGCCAGCTCCGGCTCTGTCACCTCTGGCTTCGCCAGCTCCGGCCCGGTCACCTCCGGCTCTGCAGGCGCTTGTGGCGCTCAGCAGGCGGCACGGCAGCAGGGGTCCCGCAGGGATCCCGCAGGGATGCGATCCGGCGGGGAAAGGGCGCTGTGCCCGAGCGCTGTCCCACTGCAGGCTTGTGAGAGCAGCATCCCCGCCCTGCCGGTGCCCAGAGCCCCGCAGTGCCCGCGGGACACCCGGCACCCTTTTCCAGGCTGGAAAAAGGCCCTTTGGCATTGCTGCTGCCCCTGCGGCCACGCAGCCAGCACAGGGCTACCGTGCCCCGTGGCTGGGCCACGCACTGGCCACGGCCAGCATCTGCCTTGTGGCCACCACGGGGAAGTGAGACAGCCCACAGTGTCCCTGTGCCCAGAAGATGCCCACTGGGGTAGGGAGGGATGAAGGACGGGGGTGATGAGCATGGGCTGGATGTCAGCCCCCAGAACCCCTGATCCCAAGGGCACACCAAGAACCCTGGTAATGGCTCTGGGCCTGTGGGAAGCCCAGGGTGGGCAGCAGGAGCAGGCACAGCACGTGTGTGTCCCCGGAGCTGCAGCTGCTGCTGGGAGGGTGGTGAGGCTTGAAGGCACATCATGGTAAGCAACAGGATCTTCCTCTATATATAGAAATAGAATCTTTCTTTTTTATCTAGAAATACATAGATAGATAGATATGCCTATCATTACATATTTATATAGAAATATGTCGATTATATAGAAATATGTATCCATCTCTAGTTCTTCTCTGTGAGGGTGGGGAGGCCCTGGCACAGGGTGCCCAGAGAAGCTGTGGCTGCCCCTGGATCCCTGGCAGTGTCCAAGGCCAGGCTGGACAGGGCTTGGAGCAGCCTGGGACAGTGGAAGATGTCCCTGCTCATGGCAGGAGGAGGAATGAGATGATCTTTAAACTCCCTTCCAACCCAAACCAGTCTATGATTCTGTGATATATTGCTTCTATAATCTAGAAATACATATGAAATACTCTGGGTTTTGGTGAGTTTCTGAGCTAGTCTGTGGGCTAGTGGAGAACATGCACAGCCCATACCAAGGGGAAGGGGGAGCCCAGCCACTGGCCAGGCCTCCCCGAGGGTCCCAGGGAGCTCCCGCTGTGTCCCCAGCCCACCTGGCTCATGGCCAGTGCCTTTCATCCTGGCTCTTTCTTTCCCAGCACAGAAGGAGAAGCCGATCCTGAGCCAGAGCTAATTGGGAGGCACATCAGAGCATGAGTCAGGGAGCTGATCACAGCGCTGCTTCACCATCCCGCTGGACAAAGGCACGCTCCCCTAAATCCATTACTGGAATTTTATTTTTAAGCCTGTCATGGGGCTGAAAAGGTTGTGAAGCTGTTTGGACACTGCCCTGCAGGGGAATTTAGCCGAAGAGCTGCTTTCTCTAAGGCAGCACCTTCATCTCCCATCTCTGCGATCAGATCAGCGCTGAGGCTCAAAGTTCATCGTTGTGTCACCCAAAGCCACCTCACAGGACACACCGAGCACTGCTGCCTCTGGTGCCTGCACAGGGCTCTTCTCCATGGCTGGGATGGGTGGCTGTTCCCACCACGTGCAACCAGCTCCATCCAGGAATCCCCTGGGCACTGCTGGGGGAGGCTCTCCCCATCAAACTAAACCTTGCTGTCATTCACATCGGTCTAAGTTCAGATCCCACGCAGATTTTGGCCCTGTGTCAACATGTGTAAGCACAGCTCTGAAATTCAGCCTTTCCATGATGTTTGGAGAGATGATTTCTCCGAGCAAAAGCCCAGCAGTCTCTGGGAAAGCTCAGGCAGGTTGCTGGCCAATGCTCTGTGCCTCAGTCCCCCCAAGGCCAGCACGGGGGCAGAGCTCTGCTGGCTCAGAGCTGTCGGCTGCACTCAAGTGATCAAAAAGGAGCTGCCCTGGGCTGCTGAGGGAACAAGGAGATATTGCAGGACGCAAGAGGTCTGGGCAAGATCAGGGGAGAGGGAATGGCAGCCTGGAGGCCAGGATCAGGCGTCTGGGCTGATGGTGAGAGGCTTTTCTCCAGCTGAGAGAGAAGGAACTTCTCCAGCTCCAACGGGAGCTGCTGGCTTTTGAACAACCTCCCAATGTGTGTCAGACCTGGCAGAACATCCCACAGTTCATGGACTGACCTGGCTGTGGCAGTACCCAAATGAAAAGGCCAATTACCACTCTGGGTCACTGGCAGTGCTGCTCCCTCCCTCGGGTGGAGGCACAGAGCTGCTGGGAAGCCACGGCAGAGTCTCAAAACCTCCCGTAGAGCCCAAAGTCCCACTCCAAGCAGCCTGTGCCAGAGCTGGCCCCCACAGAGGGTGACAAGCTGGTTGGTCTCTGCCTGGCAGGGACAGTCATTTCCCTGGGGCATACACGAGCCAGGAGCTGGTGTTTTCCAGCACTGTGCATCACACACGGCTCAGAGGAGCGAGCCCTCTGCCATGTCCACTTCAGCATCTTCTGGACTTCTCCCACCCAAGCATGAGCCAGCCCAGCAGAACCCATCTCCTTCACCGTGGCAGGGACGGGGACAGCAGGAAAATAGCACGGATCTATTTAAAAGCATTTAAAGCCTGAGCTAAGCCCCAAACTATCCATTTCCTTAAACAGGCTGGTTGGAAGAGCTCCAGCTGGGCCATTAGCTCAGGTAGGTTCTCCACCATCCAGCCATGTCACTTTTCTGCTTCATAAAAATAAATACATTAAAAATACGTATTTACTCCTGAAATTGGCTTCAGCAGCACTGAGCATCCCTGGAGTGATGAGTTCCACTCCACACACCCAGCTGCTTTCTGTGAAAAAGCTTATTTTGAGTTAAGATAGTAAATTGAGCAGGGTTTGGTTAACCCTTGCATCCCAGAGTGTGGCTGGCACCAGCAGCCAAGGGAACATCCCGTGTGTATCCAGCCCTGGGCTGGGCTGTGAGGATGCCCCCAGAGAGACCACTGAAGCCATGTGCTCCCCAGCCTGAAAGGATTTCTTCAGGTCACCGAGACAAACACAGCCAAGCCAAAAAACACCCAGGTGAGGTGGGATCCAGCCTTCCCTGCACGCTGCTCTGCCTGAATGCCACCGAGACTGGCCCTAAGTGAAGGATGCAGGGCAGGGAGCATCACTCCCTACCCAGGTTTGCACTGCTCAGCGGAGCCAAGGGTATTGATTTCCGCCCGGGCTGCCCCATGGCACTCAGCATTGCTCTCTGAGGTGCTTCTCAAACAGCCCATCTATTTTCCCAGCTCCCTGGCCACGTTCCAAGGTCTTTTCACCTCTGTTTCACATGTGAGATGTTGAGGCAGGGTGAGCACAGCCACTCATTCCATACGGCCCATTGGAGCTGCCTGAGGATGCGACACTTCCAGAGGCTCCCGGTGTGCAAAGCAGAGCTCCAGCTCTTGCTGGACCTGCTTGCCGGGCTCTGGGGTAATTTCCACCCCACTGAGGGAAGATGCAGTGCTGGGAGCCAGTGGTATCTTGCTGAAGAAGCAAAATAAATGGCAGCCCCCGACTGGCACTGCCAGGGCTGCAATGGGCAAGGCTCTCCCGGGGGTGGTGTGGGGCAGGTGGCCTCACTGTGACCCTGGGCTGGAGGAGGTTTGGAGCCCGGGGGAGGTGTGGGGCTGGAGGAGGTTTGCAGCC
>VZTE01004600.1:101186-117784 GCA_013397775.1 Eulacestoma nigropectus
AGGAGGTTTGCAGCCCAGGGAGATGTGGGGCTGGAGGAGGTTTGGAGCCCGGGGGAGGGGTGGGGCTGGAGGAGGTTTGCAGCCCAGGGGAGATGTGGGGCTGGAGGAGGTTTGCAGCCCGGGGGAGATGTGGGGCTGGAGGAGGTTTGCAGCCAGTGCTGAGGTGCAGCTCCTCCTCTTCCTCAATGATTCCTGCTCTGGTCACCCATGAAACAGGGTCTCACCTCACCCTGCTGAGGACCCGGGGCCAGGAAGCATCACCCAGGGCATCACCTTGTCACTGTGGGCGCTGAGAGCATCCCTTGGGGCACAGCAAGGAGAACGACAGCTCTGGGCCCGATACAGAGAGCGTGTGTGCACATGGGGGCTGTGCACAGAGCACCCTGGGCTGCAGGAGCAGCTTTCTCCTCTCTCACTGCCCCCTACAACAGCTTTATCGGTCCCTGAATCTCTGTGAGGACCCTGCATCCCCCAGGAGCAGGTTTTGCTGGGATGGATGCCCCTGGGGCTGTGGCACGGTGGGCACGAGGCTTCTCGGTGCCGCTCGCTCCAGTTTCTGCGCTGAGCCGGGAGCATCTCGCAGAGCTGCCGGGATTTCCAGGAGAGGCGCTTTCACCGAGCCTGGCATCCTTTCAGCACATTTCAAGTAAGTGGCAGAGATCTTCCAGGGAGCCTGGGAAGCGTAAGAGATGCTCATCGGCCCAGCAAAGCTGAGATCTGATAAAGGCGAGGGCTCAGACTGATAAACCCCCAAGTTAACCGGCGAGAAAGATGCGATTAGTGACCGATTGTGTGCAGGCAAAGAGCCCAGCGGCGAACAGAAATAATCTGCTTATGAGGGGAGTGTCACCACCATTCCCAGTTCCCCGAGAGCAGCTGGAGATTCAAGGGAGAGTCGCTCTGGCAGGGCTGATTCTGGCCCAGTGCCGTAGCTGGGAACAGAGGTGTCCCCTCCAGAGGAGTGGCTGCAGTGTCCCCTCCTGCTCTGCCCTGGCTCCCACCGTGCCCTGTCTGCAGCAAGAGCCCATTCCCAACAAAATGACAGCCCAGGGAGCAGCAGTGACTCATGCTGGGGATGACTCACGGAATCACACTGAGCCACAGCTTTTTTTGGCTTGAAGACAGAGGCAAAGGCCATCTCTTCCCTCGGAGGGGCTCGTGCCCCTTCCCAGTGTAATACCTTGGGACAGCCTTTCCCAGTCTGGGCACTGATTCTGCCCTCTCTAGAAGGGATGCCCAAAACTGAGCTTTCCCTTGGTGTCATGGTTGTGAGATGACCATTTTCCACAGAAAATGACTTTTTAAAGGGTGTAAGTAACATGGCCAAGGTGACAGGGGTGGTTGCAAGTGCTCAGGACAACTCCTTGGCCACTGAGGCAGGTGGCAGGCTCAGAGCATCCCCTTTTCTCTAGCAGAGGTGCTGGAAGGAGAGACCATTCCAGCAGAGGAAAAATGGGCAATTAAATGTTCCTCTCCCCTGGATTCAATCAAGGAGGACACGGAGCAGATTGCTGCTGCTGGTGGAAAGGAACAGGAGACAGAGCAAGATCAAACATCCAGGCCTCATGCAGCAGTGGGAATCCTGAGGGCTGCAGAGATCAGCTCTGTCTCCTGGAGGCTGTCCCCAACCTCTCTGTGGGGACACAGCCAGAGACACTGACCTGGAGGGACACCAGGTGAAAGGGACACCCAGCTGCAGCACCACCCTCCAGTACAGCCCCTGTGCCACCACAGCCATCACTGGTGGCTCTCTGCAGCCAAGCCCCAGCCTGGATGAACAGTGATGGAGCTATCAGGGGTTTCTCACTTCGCAGCAGATTTTCCCAACCCTTTCTCAGGAGAGACTTCGTTGCCAATTTAAAAATATCGTTTGCAACCAAGAAACTCTTCACCTTGCCTTTGGGCATGAATTTTTCCTCCTGCTTCACTCAGCCCACTGAGCAGCCAGGGTTATTTCGTGGCCTCTCGTGGTGGCACTGTGAATAATTTGCTTCCAAGGGCACGACAGGACGGGCTTCACGTGGGCTTTTCCTCCACTTCCCTTTGCGTAATGGATCATCTTCTAGAAATGTGGAGAGGGATGATGAATTCCTGGCAGGACAGAGGGGTTAGTCTGGGGGAGACTGTGATGAAGCAGTTGAGGAGCTTCCTGAACAGACAAGCTGCAGCTGCACTGGAGAATAATGAGAGCATCCACTTGTTTAGAAGAGGTGTTAAGATCTTTTGCCCTGTGTTTAGTCCAAGATCTGCACTGTGGATTAAGCAAAGACATTTGCACCTTCCATTTACTAAGGGCATATCTGGGCATCTGACTCTCCTTCATTATTAAATACCAGGCTCTTATTAGAAGGCAAAAAAGGAAAAATGCTTTTTTCTTTTATTTTAGCATTTATTTCCTTCTCTCCTGGGCACTCCTCCTGCTCTGATATCAGGGTTTGCTGGAGGACACGTGGCGTGGGAGCATCTTCACCCAGTGCCACCAAAGGCCCATAATGCAGGAGACTCCTCTTTTACAGATGACAAATTTATAATTTTGCCACAAAATTCATCACAAAATCACCCATTTCCCCTAAAAGACTGAAACCTTGTGAAAGAAAAGCCAAACTTGTTCAGAAGCAGCTCCCGCTGCCAGCACTGTCCCCAGAGCATGTCCCAGGGGGCCAGGAGGGGTTTGCAGCCCCAGACAGCAGGGACAGTTCTCCTCCTTCATCCTCATCCCAAAACTCCACCACTCTTTCCCTGGCTGCTCTCCTGCTTGCATTTTGCTTTGAGCTGGAAGCAGCTCCTGTTGTGACACCTGAAGCCACAGCCCAGCTTGGCGGGACATGGCCAGGCTGCTCAGCCAACACCCCCAGCCACCCACGGGGCTCGTGCCACCGTCCCCTCCTGTGCAGCAGCGTGGAAAGCGCTGGGCCAGCGTTGCTATTCAGTGCTGACTATTTATATCCCGAGAGGGAGATGAGGACCAGCCGTGCAGCTGAGCCAGCCCCTGCGAGCGGGGGATATTTTTAAGCACTGGTTTTGAAAAGGTTGGTAATGAACCCACGGCTTTGCTCAGCAGCAGCTGCACCCACTCCCCAGCCCCAGCCTCTGTCCCTTCCCAGGGGTCAGGACCCCATCCCGGCCCGGGGGTGACGCTCCAGGGGAGGTGTGTTTGTGCTGGGCTCTGAGCAGGGAGGTCGGGGCACAGCTCGGCGTTGGCACAGCCCTGGTGGCTGCAAACCCAGAGCCTGGCCCAGCGCCGGGCCCTCCCGAGGCTTTATCCAGCCCGGCTTTATCCTCCCGCCAGCCCGAGATGTCACAGACAGCAATTACAGCCCGCTGCTAATTGTACACAAGTTACTGGGTGCCATTTGGGCACAGCAAGGGGCACATGAGCCCCTTGGCCAGAAGGTCCAGCAGCTCTGCTGTGACGACTCTCCCACTGCAGAACCCGCTGGTGCCTGCTTCCCGCCCAGCCTCTGGGCCAGGATGGCCTTGGGGATCCCTGTCCCCTTTGGGGGCCCCCCCCTGCCCTTGGGAACATCCCAGCTGTGCCAGCTGCTTCCCAAAGAGCCCGGTGCTGTCCTGGCCACGGCTCCTCGCTGGCAAAGGGAGGGAAGGGGATGCTGAGTGTCTGCAAGTCTGAACCCATCCCTCGCACTTGGGGAACTTCCCGGAGAGGAATGGGACAGGGAACAGCACCCCAGACATGCCAGAGCTCGGCTGTTTCGTGTGCCCATGCTTTTGTACATCCATGCTCTGGGGCTAATCCAGCTGGAACTGAGACCAACAGAAAAACTCCTGCTGATCCCAGCTGGGCAGGCTGGGAGCTTGGGCAGGGTGCTGGTGGAGAGCAAGCTGGGTGCCCTGTTTGGGGACATGCAGGCAGAGCGACTGGGGGACCCACCAAAACAGAGCCCTGCTCCCCAGCCAGACCCTTTGCCATCTGTGTGATTTGTTTCCATTTTCCTGACTTTTTTCTTTGCAGCCAGGTGGGCCTGAGCCTCTAGGCCAAGGAATAGCTGGGGGCTGCCACAGCTCTTCTCTCTCCATTACCTTTCTTATTGAGTTGTCTCTCACACCGCTCACGGCAGCAAAACACGCTACAGGCGTATTAAGGATTCTCCATGCAAAACTGATAAGCTGAAGCCTCATTATTATCCCGCCAAGTGATTATCTTCCCTTGATGAAGCCTCATATTTGCCCAATTTCGGATGGAAACCTTCCCCTTTTCAATTTGAGACTAATTCATTTCTTGACTCCTGGTTACAGTGCAAGGTATCACAAACACTCCCTGGCTCTGATTTATATCGTTAAGAATCATTTACTTGCAATTAAAATGCGCCTTCAGGGCTTTTGCAAACAAGGCGGATTAGCCAACGGTAAAACATTTGCTTTTTGTAAACAGCAGCTTCAGGCTATGAAACAGTCTGGGAGGGGAGGGAACCAGCCAGAGCTGCCCCAGGGCTGTAGGTGGAGGAGAACCAGAGGGGACCTTTCCAATTTCTCCTGAATCCACCAGAAATCCCCCGGGGGTGCTGGATGCATCCCTGGGCTCAGCTCCAGGGAGTCCTGGCACCATGGTGTCCCCGGCACCCTCAGCATCCCCATCTCCCACCTCTTTCCCTCCTGCTTTGGGAAGTCCTTTGGGTGATGGAGCTCTCCCTGCACCTCTCGGGGCTTGTTCCCCACTGCTTGTGAGCCTCAGAAAGGGTCTGGAGGAGTCTCCATGTGCAGACCCCAGGGATTCGGGACCTGAATTCTGCAGCACAAGCCTCCAGTGGAGATGTCACCTAGCAGCATACTCATAATTAAGATAATTAACAATAGGATCATGTAATTGGCAAACTCTCCTGCTCTTACAGCTGTTCCAGGCTCTGAGCAACAAGAAGACAAACAACCCTCTTAAAACATTAACTTGGCCAAATCCTGGGCATGGAGGATGGAAAGAGTCCAAAGCCCAGCGTGGAGAGCAGCACGCTGGGCATTTCCAAGAGCTACAGAGAAGCTGGGGCAGGTTAAGGGAGGTGCTGGGCAGTCCTCTCTGTCCCCACCAGCCGGGTACCCAAGGGCTTGGCATCAGCTGGTGGGGGGATGTCGGAGCTCAACCACTCGGAGAGCACCCAAAGAGAGGGTCTTAAACCACCGGGTGTATTTACACGCAGCACAAACCCAACGCTGGGCTCTTTCATCCCTGCTAAAAACTGGAGATAAACCATGGCAAGACACCACTCTGCTGGTGGGTGGGTGGTGGCTCTTGCCCTGGTTACTCGGGAGGTGGGGACCGAGGGGCTCTCACCCATCCTGAGTCCACTCGCTTCCCTTGAAGGAGGCAACCTGGAATAGACACTGAAGCCTTAGGGAAAGGTCTCCTGGGCAGCAGGGTTGGCACGTCACCTCGGTGAGCTGAGGTCACTGCTCTAAAGACAGCTCTTGCCTCCTGAAGACCTCTGAGCAGGACACGAATTCCCTCAAGTTATCAGCTGCGGCTCCCTCTGATTACATGGAGAATTTATTGGGTGACTGGTTAATTTGAACCTATAGAGTTATTAATTATGACCTTAATCTGATCATCGCTTTGTTCCATTTTTAATTAGCTTAGTAAAACTGTAGTCATTTAACTTGGTAATATACTTGCTTAAGTGCACGTCTGATTGCATATCCTTTTTATATCCATCAGAAGCACTTGGGACTGCCTCACTCCATCTAACTGCAACCTGGGGCATGAACTCTGAGCAAACCTCAAGTAATATTGAGTTTACAAGCAGGCTGCTCTGCTCCTGAGCGGGCTGAGTGCTCCCCTGGACCTGCGTTAGAGCTGGCAGCAGGAGGAGGGTGTGGATAAAGTGCCCCAGCACCAGGCAAAAAGTGGGAATTTGAACTCCAGGGCCTGTGCGATCAAGACTCAGCCTTTCTGTGGTCAGCACGAGGGGCAGCTCCATGCAGGCAGGAGGTTTTGGAGAGCACAAAGGCAGGTGTTTCCGTGCCCCACGCGCGGAGGGGGCTCTGCCCCTGCTCTGGGCCTGCCTGCAGGCAGATGGATGGCTTGGAGTTATCTGCTCCCAACGATCTTAGTGGTGCTCACGGGAAGCTTTTATCCTTGGAAGGGAAGCGAAGCAGAGGGCGTGGGGCTGGGCAGTCTCAACTGCTCGTCAGACCTGCCAGCAGTGAGACATCCCCAGCTGCACCAGCCAGCTGGGCAGCAGGGCTCAGGTTTTACAGCCTTTGGTGCTGACATCTGAGGACTCATTTATGGTCCAAGGGCTGAGATTTCCCTAGGCTGGGATCCTGCTGCATTCCCAGCACTTCTGGGTTACACAAGGTGAGTCATTTCCTCGGTTTTCCCATCTGTGAGGAGGGGATAGTGGTGCTGGCTGCCACTGCCCTTTGAGAGCCATGGATTTGAAGTGCTCTCACTGGAAGGGGTTTGCTATTGCTCTTCCCAACTTTCCTACTTTCAGACATCCACGGGATTTTGGATAGCTTCTGCAAATGTATGGAGATACTGTGGGGGTCTGCCTGTCCTAAAAATGTGCTGCTGCTCTGCACCACAAGGTACCCATTGCACCAACCCCCAGCAATCAGCTGCAGTGGTCAGAGGAGGTGCTGGGGACAAAAGTGTGGCACAGATGAGATTTTTATTCAGAATATCAGCACAAGGAAGTGGCAGTAGTTCAGTGCACAGCTGTGTTTTTCCGTTTCTCCCTCCTGAACGTGTTGCTGGTCCTTGCACGAGTACCTGTCCCTGGCTCTGGCTGAGGGCCAGGTCTGCCCAGGGCCCAAAATCACATTGCAATCACACCTGCACTGGGCAGCAGTGCCAGCACCATCAGGTATGAGGGTGTTAATGAAATAGAACCACTTCCCTGCTATGTTTTCTACTTTTTCCCACTTTATTACTTAATTCACAGCAGGGCAGTTCCACATCCATCCTCCCAGGACTGGATGTAATCAGAACTGTATTTAATCACCTGTCTCATTAATCCCTAACATTCTGTGTGCCGGCCTCACTAACGGGGCTGTGCAGGAAGGTAGCACTGAGGTGGGAAGGAATTAAACAGCTTTATCCTAATTGAAGGCCAAGCCACCAGTTCCTCAGCAGCCAAATGCTGTAACTTTCACTGGTTTAACTGGGAGATGTGGCCCAAAGTCTCCCGAGTGCCTGAAAGAAGGACAGAGGCTGTGGAGCTGGGCGATGCTCCCAGGGACAGGGTAAGGCTTGTCTCAGAGCTTGAGCAAAAGGGCCTTTTATGCAGGTCCTTCCTCTTATGGCACCTTTGTCCTTAACCCCTGGGAGATGTTGGCACCTGGCTGGTGGTGACCAGCTCCAAGTTATCAGGGGTTGTTTCCTTCAGATTGGAAGCATCCTTTATCCCCGGACAATACAGGTGTCAGGACCAGTTCCTGCTTGCTACAGGGTAAGGGGTGGCTCCAGGTCCTCTGGCCAGGGCTGCAGGGGGGAGGGATGTGGCTGCAGAGGATTGCCATGGTTACAGGCACTTTCCTCATCATCCTTGAGGTTTTTAACCACTGCTCAGTGCAATGCACCACAAAGCAGCTGAGTGCGAGGCACTGGGGTTTCAGACCCCTCCTGATGCCCAGGTCCCCCAGGATAGGAGGAGAGAGAAGGGGGCCCCAGGTGGTGGTTCTCTCCTTCTGGACAGTATTATGCAAGTGAGGGTACTTAACTGGGCTCCAAACCATCCCTCCAAATCACTGTCCCCATGCTCCTGCCTGTCCATGAGCACTGGACACCAGTGGGGAACTCAGTAAGGGAGAAAGGCTCTACACAGCTGTAATGATTCAAGTCTGTTCTAAACCCATGCAAAATTCTTCCTGTCCCCATCCAGCAGCCATGCGACACTTGATGTCTTTACATCCTCTGGTCTCTCCTTTTTGCTTTCCCTTTCATCTCCTCCTGCTCCTCCTTTCATGTGTGACTGCAGGTTGTGGTGTCTTCCTTCACCAGGCAGAGACCCGCAGTGCCCGCCCCCCACGCCAGGCCCTTGGCAAGCAGCAGCTCTTCCAAAACACAGGGAGAGAAAAACAAAAGGAAGTTTAGGCAGGCAGTCCTCCTCTGGAGGAACTCCTACAGGAGGTTCCCTCCAAGAAGCTGGTAACTCTGCAAAGTATCCCTTTGCCACAACATCTGTGGGTCTACAAAACCTGTCCTTTCCCCCTGGACTGCCAGGAGAAGCCTGTACTTAAAGAACCACCCACCCCACCTAATTGGAGATAATTAACACCCAGCAACAGTTGGGACACCTCAGGGTTGTCATGATTTGGGTTTGACCATGTCCCTGGGTGAACTGGCTCTGCTTTGGGGTGCTGGCACCCTGCTTTCAGCCACTACTTCTTGCTCCTTGTTCCTCGTCCCGCTGTCCAGATCTCACGACTCTCGGGCATTGCGCAAGCAGGGGTGATGGGGACCAGCACATTCTGCTCCAGCAGGACAAATGAGGTTATTTTTTTCCCCAGCATTTCAGCTATAAATAATTGAGCGTTTTAAAACTCCATTTCTGCCACAAGACTCTGGAGGAAAGGGTCCAGATCTGGTATACAGATATATTTTTAAGCAGTGGGAGATTGATTTGTGCTGCTCCTGCCTGGCTGACACCAGCATTCGGTCACCTCGGAAAGGCTCAGCTTGCTCCTGCAAAGAGAAAAATTGCTGGTTCCTGAGCAGCCCTGCTGCAATACCTGTGCGTGGGGAGACAGAGGTGTTCCAGCCCTGCCTGTGGCACTTGGGAGATGCTGCTCCGGAGCAGACGCAGGATTGTCTGCCCAGGGCATCCCAGAGCAGAGCAAATGCCCAGGGTGGCCAAAGCTGGGGTGGGGAGGGAGCCCTCTGAGGGGACCTGCCCATGGGAGTGGGCCCACGCGCCCCAGGAATGGGCCCACATCCCCCTGGTGGGCACAGAGCAGCCCCCACACACAGTTCGGGGTTTTCCTGTATATTACGTGGCTGGTTTCCAGGGAGGAATAACAGCTCAGAGCCTCAAGGCCTTTTAACTGGCTCTTCCTGTTGTTGCTTTCTGAAAATAACAATAGTGGGAGGTTTATGTTCCTTCTCCTTTTTTCTTAATTCCACCCTTTCAGTGATGTTACAATTGTTTAAGTGGAGCTTTCCCTGATGCGATGTCAGAGTAAACTGTGTGGCAGAATTACAGCCAGCTGAATTAGCACTGTGTTTTGTGCTGCTCTCGAGCATTTGCAGCAGTTATTAATTTTCTAGTGCCTACGTGGGTGGAGTGAAATCCTTCCACCAGCTCCCAGCTCTCCAGTTCTCCCCATGCTCTGGATGGCACCAAGACCTGTCCAAGGTGCAGCGCGAGCTCTTGGGGTGACCTGAAGTGCCTGACATCGTGCCTGCAGTGCCCTACTCACAGCAAAGCCACCTACGGGTACCGCCAACAAGCTGGAGAGCAGAAACTTGCTAAAATTGCCCATACATTCCCAGAAAGATCCAGAAATATCTTCCTTCTTTTTATCGAATATGGCCATACACACAGGATGAGTGAGAGCCTTTATTTCTGGGAAGCCAAGTCTCTCTGTTCCGCCCACGCCTTGAAGCCATGTAAATAAGCTGAGGCAGCTCCTCACCCCCAAACTAGAATTTCCTTGAATTTGCTTAAACCATTGGACAGAGTGGGTTAAGCAGAGACAGGACAGGAGAAGACACACGGATGTTCTTGAAAGAGAAAGCCAGGGCAAGGCTACCGCCCTCCTCACTGTCACCCACACGCAGGCTGGACGGATCCTGACGGAGAGGTGAGGTGGAGTTTCACATTTCTGCCTCTGTGTCAAGTGTGCAGAAATAAATCATCTGGAGAGCTGAAGGTGATTGCTGAGAGGCCTGGGAAAGCCCCAGACATACCATGTAGGAGACATCACTGAACCCAGCAGGGTGCTTCATAAGTCAGAGTTCTCTCTTCCTCCCTCACATAAGAAAGAGCAGAGATCAGCAGAAAAAAGTTGCTGGGTGTGATGTTCATGCTCTTGCTACAGTACCACAGGAGGTGGGATTTTATCCTCGTTAAAAGGGATCCTGGTGAAAGGATTTGTTCTCTTCTTGTTAGGAAAAGCTGCCCCATCCTTCCCCTGCCCCAGGGTACAGACGCACGGAGTGGCCACTTGCCCATGTGGACAAGCTCAAAGATGGGGAGGAAAAGTGGTTCTACCTTGATGACTTTGCTCCCAGTAATCTCAGCTGCTATTTGTAAGGGCAGCAGATACCACAGCCCCAGACAAAAGTCTGCTTTTCAAGCAATGATGTCCCTTTTTATAATAAATGCTGCCAACTCCCAGAAGTGATAGCTCACAAACAATCAGGGAGAGGACAACAGGAATGCTCTTTGAGGTGCTGTGCAGAATAGATCATCCACTGTACAGCAACAAATCAAATTTAGGGAGAAAGAATTTGGAAACAAATTACCAGCAAGATATTTCAAGCTGACAGCAATTTGGAGCAACTTAGGTCTGTCTGGTAAGGACTGTATTCCTTTTATTTCCCTGTCAATAGCAGCTACCTTATAGGATTGGTTTCTCGTTGATAATTCTGTCTGGAACAGAAACTCCTGAGTACACTTAAGTTGATAACTCTCTCTTTGATCACATTTCAGCAGCAATGCTTTTCACCTTGATGACAGAATTTCTCCCTTTGGATGAAGCTTCCATGCCTAAAAAGCCACGTGAGTGTGGGATTTCCAGGCTCGGGGAGCTCTGGTGCACTGCAGACAGTGCTTGGACTGGGGGCTGGGAAGGGCAGGGATATGAGCTTGGGGCAGGAGCTGCAGGGATCGGAGCACCAATCTGCTCTGCCTCAGTTTCCCTGATAGTACAGAAACTGTATAGAAACTGCTGGTAGGTGTTTGTCTTTATGTGAGAGGGATAATTAATACCTGCTCCTGACAGCCCCTCGTCAATGCCGAAACGCGAAGGATTAAGGGTGTTTCTCCACGCACCTGTGTGTGCCTGCAGGAGCAGCCGGAGCCCCGCATGGCGTGTGCGAGTTCAGGAGCACACAGGGAAGGGAACTGCAGAACGGTGCAGCCACGGGCTCCGTGTGCCCCACAGCCCGGGCCGGGCCCTGCCCGCACCCTGGCACGGGGGCAGGTGCGGGGCAGGTGCAGCGCGGCCAAGGGGCGCGCCGGGCTGGAGGGGGGAGCCGGGACTGAGCCCACCCTGCACACCGGGAATGTGTTTCTCCAGCACCGACACGTGCTGACTGCGGGGCTCCACGTGTTAATTACGGAGGAAGGTCCTTAATGTCCACCAGCAGGCGGGGAGGGGACAGGACTCGAAGGGAGGAATGTGTTGGGGGTAGACTGGAATGCAGCGCCGCTGACATGCCCGGAGCCGGAGAGACATAAAAAGAGTGCACTAGCCTGTAATTTCCCTGCAATTTCTCCTCGGGAAGTAATGAAAGTTTATGACTCGTCGTGGCAATGCCCGTGTCTCTCTTCCAGAAAGAGGTAGATAAAAATAGTTTAGAATCACACTGAGAAAAACAGAAATTTGACATTCCTTTGAAAACTCCTTGTGGTCAAGTGTTCCCAGCCCACTTTGGCCAAGTACTTAGTAAGAGGGATGCCAGCTGTGGCTGACAGTCCTTTCGGCTGCCCTCATGCAAGCCAGGCCCTGCTCATCTGCTGAGCAGAGTGATTGGACTTGTTTAACATTTTGAAATAGAAATGAAGGGATTTGTGCTGGTTCGGCAAAGCCCTGGGTTCCCCCGGGGGCTGTGTCAGCCTTGGGACAGGAGGGCTCCTTCCTCCTGATTTTCTCCACTTGCCTCTCAGGGCTGGTTTTTACCTTGCTGAAGCCTCACACGATCCTGCTGAGCTTTCAGGGAATGTGCAAGGCAGTTTGGTGTTCCGGATGCAGGGTCAGGTGCTGTCAGCGTGGGATTTGTTTCCTCCACTGGCTTCTGCTTTGTGTCTAACATTTGGGAATAACTTTCTTATCAGGAGGCAGGAAACTCTTGATCCAATGATGGCTTAAATTTGTAGCTTGTGACCCTTTAACACCCCAAATTAAAATCACCCAGTACTTGTTTTGCACTGCACCCCCTCTGGACAACAAAAGCAATCTACAATGTTATTTACTCAAGCAGTGCCTTAGAAACGAAAATCTTTTTGTCTGTTCTCCATAGATATGAAATACTCAGTGATGTAACAGAGGCTGCATTTAAAATTAAGAACCTTTTTTCCCTGTGCCCTTGGCTAAGCTCCCACAGTCCCACCTCTACAGGAACCACATTTCAATGGTGCTGTACACCCCTTAGTCTTTACAGCATTTTCGGATCTTTCCAGATGGAAAGTGCCATAGAAATGTAAAACCTTATTAATTAAAGGCTGAAATAGATGCAGTGTGTGGAGGTCAGTGACTCATGCAGGAGGATTCTCAGGCTTCTGCTATGCATTGCCTCGGGGTGCTTTTTTGAATGTTCCCTTCTCCGGGGCTATGACAGTTTATTACACAAAGGCTGTGCAAACCTGGAGGTGAATGCAAACTACTCGGGCTAGGAACAGCAACCAGTGAACCCAGCTCATGCTGAGCCTTTTGGGATGGCATAATTTCTCCTCATTACAGTTTCTGCCTGTTTTTTACAGGCATGTGCTGTCATGTGTGTGCAGGGGGGATCAGTCCCTGTGCTCCTGGCCTTGCTGGCGTTACAGATTGCTTCTCTTTCTGGAGGCCCCAGGAGCATTTGACAGTGCAGGAAGAGAGTGTTTCAGTTAGGATCCAGTGGCTTCTTGATTATAACCAGGCCATGTTTCCAGCAGACAGCTTTCCTTGGAGAGGGTGGCAGCGATGGTGAGCACAGCCCTGGCACTGGGAGCACCATGGCTGCAGCTCCCAGAGAGCCAGTGCTGACCCCAGAGGCATTGCAGCATCAACTGGCTCTGATCCCTGCGCTGCCAGCGGTGCCAGGGAGCGCCAGTGTAGCTGCAGGTGTGCTGGTAAATCCCTTCTCCTCCTGACTGGGGCTTATTTCACCAAGGTGGGTGTAGCAGTCACAGCTTAGGCTGTGTACCTGCAGTCCCCCTAAAAGCACCACCCACCAGCATTTCCAGAGTCCTGAGGCATGCATCACCCCAGGACACTGCAATTTGATTTCTGGCTGTGCAGATGCTCATTCCTAGTTGGATATTGTGAGACAATCTTTGTTCCTTATGTATCTGAGCCCTGGAAAGGAATGGTGATGCCTCCCAGCCGCACGGAACGCTGAGATGAGCACTGGGGAGCCCCCAGGAGCTGATACCATAGCACACATGAGATATTCGTGCCAGACCCTCATCATGTCACTTTGCTACATTGCTGACTTCATCAGAGCCCGCAGTCCTCAAGGGAGGCTGCATTTTGGGATGACCCCCACAGCAAAGCTCACTGGCTGCGAGTCCCTGCGCCTGGCTGGCAGCCCAGGGACAGGAGGTGACAGGGCTGTGCCCGGTGACTGCTGCTGGCACTCAGCACAGCTGGTGGCACAGCACGGCTGCCCCGGGGCTGTCCCCACCGCCCAGCACGACATCAGCCTGCAGATAGCCTCAACCCGCTGCTATTTGAACCCAGAGATTCCTTTAGAGTATTTTGAGTTTTTCCTCTCTCTATTGGTTCCTGCTGCCCATTCAGCCCCTCCGGCAGGACCTTCTGCTTGCCATTACAACACTCTACATCTTTTCCTCATTCTTTTTATTTCCTTCCTTCTCTTATACCTCTCAATCCCCTCACTACCATCTCCTGCCCCAGCAGTCCTGTCTTGGAAACTGACGTGAGAGGTGCAATGCTTACTTCTCACAAATAACAAAACGAAATCCCTTTAAAAAAAACCAAAACTAAACAAAAAACCACAGAGACCAAACAAACATTTTGAAATGGAGCACAAATGGATGCATGGAGCAACTCCTTCCCTTCAACAACGTTGTTGCAGAAATAGAAAACCCAGCTCCAGCTGAAGCACATCATTTAGACCCCGTGTACACTGGGACTGGCAGACAGTGTAGCTACAGCAGGTGCTACATAAACAAGCGCCTTCCTGCACAGACCCACCCCAGGATTTACAGGAAAGCGCAGCTTCCCTGCTGTGGCTACGCCCACACGGTGTCTTCAGGTGGCCCTGGCCAGGGACTGCCCTTGTGCACACACCCGAGGAACAGGGACAGGCTGCCAGGAGTGCGCAGCCGCCAACCCCGCTCTGCTCTGCTGCGCCTTGGATTGTCCTCCTGGGGTGAGACCGAGAGCTTTTGTTCATTTCATACAAACAACCTCCCCACAGGATCAGTGTGGCTGCCTCGCCTCCTTCTCCTTGTCCTCTCCCCTGGATTACCCTGGGTTTTCACCCAGCGAAAAAGGGCAAGAAAAATATTTAAAAAACCACCAGGAAAATGGGATTACAAAACCACAAACACTGTTACAGGAAGATTTGAGGTCAAGCAGCAGACTTGGAACTCATTTCTGAAAATGCATTAGATTTCAAGCTGCCAATGACATGGACTGGATGGGAGGTGTGAGCTACTGTTGCTGGGTGCCTGTCTGAGCACCCCCCTGCATTTTAGTCTTGTTGACAGAGCCCAGTGCTGTGATTCAGAGAGAGCTGTTAATTAAGAGACAAAGTCCAATCTCAATCTAACTGGCTCTATTTTTACATAATTTTATGTTTTGTTTGCTGAGCCTTTTAACTCGCTCCACGAACCAACAGAGCTGCCAGCTGATCTCCTACTTCTCCCTTCGCTTTTCAGTGGCGCAGTGCAGAACATGTGATTCTCTACAACTCCAGGCCTTCTACTTTTGAATCTGTAGGTTTAAAAAGGAATTTTTTTTTTAATCTGACGTTTTGTCCTGAAAGGATTTGAGGCACACAGAACTGCCGAATGTGGAAGCACCACAGGAGGCCAAGACATGATATTAAAAGGAGTAATGAAAGAAAGCAAGCTATTGAAGTGTAAACTCAGTTTTTACTGGGAGTATGCTACAGACCAGAAATGAGTAGTTTGAAGCCCTGGTGCAATTGACACTAAATATTAATGGTTTGGTATAAGCAGGAAATACAAAGAATTTTTAAAAATCTGTTTTCCATGTGTTTCCATAGGAGAGTCTGTTTGTTAAGGCACTGAAGACCTGTATTTTTTTAATAACCTGTATCTCAGTCAGTGTCATAATTACAGATCTCACGTTCTTTAGATTAATTTCACTCACTGACAAGGCTGGGCTCTTGATCCCTATTTTCTTTCTGGATTATAAAACAACAGTATTCTGTTTACTTCCTTGTCTTGGATTCCTTTCTTGGATTAAACGTGCAGGAAGGAAAAATGCAATCTAATTTGCTGCAGGACACGGTGCTCCTGCAGGAAAGGCTTGTAGGAGTATGGCAAAGATGGGAAACACAGCCCTGCAAATCCCACTGAACCAGGATCTGGAGGAAAGTCACAGTCCTGACCACGGTGTGGTCACCTGTGCTGTGACACTGACCTCGGGCCAGCCCCCTGAGCTCAGTTACATACCTTCAATTAATGTGGTACCTTGCATGAACCTTCCTTGTAGGTTACTCAATCTATTTTTTTTGCTTAATAACACAGGATGGAGTGTGTAGATTCAGGTATCTCAGAAGTGCTGGCAAATGAGTCATGAAATGTATTAAATTTATTCAGTTGTCTTTACAATGCAGTACAAGTGTAAGTTCTGTGGAGAGATTTGTATTAAAAACCATCTCAAAACACACCACGGAAAGTCCCAGAGTAATTTGTTGCAGGGTAAAAACAATCGCTCTCACAACAGGCTCACTGAGACTTTTCAAAGAAAACTTTGAAACAAATTACCTCACAAGGACAAGTTTCTCCACCTGGAGACCTGCCCCTGCAGGTCAGGGTTGGGTTCCCAAAACCTTCCTCTCTTCTTAGAGGGGCTCTGGTGGCCCCACTTGTACCCCTGGGGTTTCCTCTCACCTCTAGTCTCGTTATTAGAGACATTTGGATGAAAACAAGGCTTTTCCTAAAAGCAACATCTCTTGGGAGGATGGAACTATCTGGGTTTTCAAAACAAAACACCAATTCACAAACCCAAGGGGAACCCAGCTATAACGTTCCCTCTGTCTCCTTCAAATCCCTGCATCCATCACCTCCCCTCTCTCCAAAGACCCTCGGAATCCCGCGCTTGGGAGGACAAGGCCAGATTTTGACCTCGAATTTGTTGCTTCTATCTCAAAAGTGGCGTCCCGGCATCCCGGGCTGGGGGCGGCCGGCGGAGGGCTGTGAGGGGCGGCTGCCCCTCGGCCCAGGGAGCGAGGGAGCGATGGCTCCCGCTCGGGGGCAGGGAGCTGTGCGAGGCTCCGCTCCGGGGGCCCGGGGGTTTTTGGGGTGCCGTGCCCGGGGTGAGGGGGTCCGGCCCGGCCCTGCCCCCGCCGTCCCCTCCGTGCCGCGGCCATCCCCTCCGTGCCCCGGCCGTCCTTCCGTGCCCTCCGTGCCCGGCCGTCCCTCACCTGCGGGCGGGCGGCGCCGGGAGGGCGCGGGGGCGGCGCGGCAGGCGGTGCCGGGAAGAGCGGCCGGGCCGGGCGGGGAGGCGCCGGAAGAGCCCATTTCCTCCGCGGGACGGGACAAAGCGGGGCCGGAGCGCAGCCA
>VZTE01004600.1:118081-198795 GCA_013397775.1 Eulacestoma nigropectus
CCGGGGGAGAAGCGCGGCCGGGCCGGCTCCCGGCGAAGTTTCGGTGCGGCGGGGCGGTGTCGAGGCCCCTCCCCGCGCGGCCGGGGCCGCCCCGGCGCCGCTCCCCGGCTGCGGGCAGGGCCGGGCACCGCCGGGAGCTCCCCGGGAGCGCTCCGTGCCTTTCGGACCCCCAGTTTGTCCGGGCGGCGGAGCCGGAGCGGGAGCGAGCCCTCCCTGCCGCCCCGGCCGTGCTGCTGATCCCATGCACGGCCGGCCGGCAACACCCCGCGCCTCCGCCTGGCTCCGCCACGTTTTCCGACACCCACCTCTAATCCCCTCCTGTGCTGGAAGGCGAGAGCCTCTCCTTGGCTGACAGAAAGTTTCGTGCTACTTTTCCTAGACAAAAAGTAGGGAGGGCGTATCCGCTCCCGGGTTATGTGCGACCCCTGCGCCTGTCGCCTGTGGCCGTGGGGTCCCTGGGCAGCGTGGCTCGCCCGGCTTTTATCCATTGCTCGTACCAGTTCAAAACGCCTCAAATCTTTCAGGCCGAAAGTTTGCAGGGAAGTGTGTGTTCCAGTTATGTTTAGTGAAGAGTTGGATGTGATCAAGGCACGGTTCCCATGGCCTGCCAGCCCTGCCCAGGCGGTGTCTTCTGGCGAGGGTCATCGATCGCCCCCTCAGCCAGCCGGGCCGCGAGCCCCGTGGCCGTGTCCTCATCCCGGCTTTCAGAGTTATGACTCCAGGCGTGTCTGGGCTATCTGTATTGAACTAGTCTGGGAGCTCTTTGCTGCCCTTCCCCCTTTGTTTGTCTTTGTCTGTTGTTTTTTTGGGATGGGAGTTGTGCAGAAGGTGTTTTTTGGGTGCTTGAGTTCTTGGTTTCCTGTGTTTTTCCTGCACTGGGACTGGGGAGTTGGGAGAAGGCTGCACTCCTCAGTCCTGCTGGCTACACCAGGCTGTCAGGTGTACAAACCAGCTAAAGGCTCTGCGGTTGTTTATTTCAGTTCCTGGGTTGGTTTGTAGTCAGGATTGTGTTGATGAAGGTGAAATCCCAGCTCATTTTACGCTAGGTGCGGTCTTTGCTCTGTCTTGGGGCACCAAGGCCACATTAAGTGTTTTGTTGTACTTACTTCACCCTTCTGAATCGAAACATTTTGTTTAAAAGGACATACTTTGATGTTGACTCACTGTTTTTCATTTACAAAGAAACAGTTTCTAAAACATCACGGAAATGTTTTGACTTTTCTCAGCAGAAACAGACAAAGGTTTAGTAGGCTTTGTTTTTGGAAAGGCTTTGCCCTAACCTTTTCCATAACAAACAATGTGCCTTCAGTCTTCAGGGTTTTTTTCAGCCAGCTCTAATAATAGGCCTCTGCATCGGAGATTAAAAGTTTACACAAGGTGGCCGGGGGGAGCGCAGTGGGCAGAGATTAGAGATCCCGTGCTCAAATCGATGTTTTAAAATACAAATGTAAGTACTTTCCTCACAATGAATTTTCAAGCTTTGAAACATCAGCATTTCTGTGCTTACATGTGTAAGGACAGACATCAACGTGCAGCTTCTTCATAGGGCTTTTGTTGGTCTCATAAAGTTAACTGGGAGATGTAATAGAAAGGTAATTTACGATTTTTCAGCAGCACGAATGTCTTCCTTCTTCAGCTGTAAGATTGAGAAACTGGTCTTGCAAAGGAATGCACATTTAGTAGAAATGTTTGTGAGCTGGAAATACAGTTTAGGGGGACTTCAGCCCTGCCTTTAATTTACCTCTGCTGTTACTATTTGATTTCTAAATGACCTTTCTTGTGCAGAGAATTAGTTAGGATCACAAAAATACTCAGTGGCCAAACCAGCCTGCTCATCACGGCTGGACAGTGGGGCTGGTCTGGAGTGAGGGCCCACGTGGCCGTGGTGTTTCTGTTCAAGGGCTTGCTGGGTTCTGTTTTACTGGCGTCTCTCAGCTTTGCTGGACACTAAAGGAAAGATGGTGAATAAAAAAGGACTGAGTGTCATTTTGTAAGTACAGTGCCATGTGAGACAGTCACTCAACATAATGATGAATCACAGACTGGTTTGGGTTGAAAGGGACCTTAAAGCTCATCTGGTTCCACTCCCCTTGCCATGGGCAGGGACACCTTCCTGCCCAAACCCTGCACCGAGCCCTGTCCAACCTGGCCTTGAATGCTTCCAGGGATGGGGCTTCGTGCTTAACTGGACATCACTCAAAATCTGGTGCTGCAGAACTTCAGTCAGTGTATGTGACCTTGAGGAATGGGATCTGTTGCTGCTCTGGGAATTCACCCGAACTGTTTCACAGCTAATCTGGAATAGCTCCATTCAGTGAGTTTATAGCTCGTGCATTGGTTAAACAGCATTGCAGCTTTAGAGAAAGTGCAGATGTTTGATAATTACTACTTTTAACTCCATACTATTTTAATCCAGCAAATGAGATTTAAAATAGAGCTACCACAAAATTGTATGCTAGCACCCTCACTGGATGTGCTCCTCTGGAGAGACAAGCACTGAGAGTGGCCTGCTGTGTCACGAAGCAGAACTGGGTGCAGATGGATTTACTGAGGTGAAGGAGTTGCAGGAGGAATGCAGTCACTGCAAATGGAAAATGGAAGTGGGATCATTCTCCTCGAATGACTGAGACTCCTTATCTGCTAGTCAGGCTGAGAATGGGTGTAACTGTGATTTCTGGTGTGCAGAAGGTTAGTCCAGACTCTTCTATTGGCAAATCTGATACTTAAATATGATTCATAATTCCTTGTGACTGATGGATTTAAAGAGCCAGCTATCTTTTCTCTCAATATGATTACATATTTTTGCTTGTTAATCCCAGATGTACTACAGAAAACATCTGTTAGTCCTTTGCTATGTGTTTATAAATATCTCTGGTGGAATTAAAGGAGTAACCTTTTTTCCCCATGCTTTGAGAAGTGATAGAAACTATTCAATACACAGATCTAAACGAATACAGTTTGCAAAGTGAAATTCTCCCCCAGTCTGATATTCCCTTCTGTTATAATTTCTCTAATTTGCAAGACAGCTACTTATTAATCAATTGGACTACCAAGAGCCTCTTCTGGAAGGCTTTGAATTCAGAGATCTATGCCTGTATCCTGGGCTTATCCAAAGCAGTGTGAGCAGTAGGTTGAGAGCAGGGATTCTCCACCTCCACTCAGGTGAGACCCCACCTGCAGAGCTGCCCCAGCACAGGAAGGACCTGGAGCTGCTGGAGCCAGTCCAGAGGAAGCACCAGGATGATCCAAAGATGGAGCAGCTCTGCTGGGAGGAAAGGCTGGGACAGTTGGGATTGTTCACCTGGAGAAGAGAAGGCTCTGTGGAGACCTTAGAGCCCCTTCCAGTGCCTAAAGGGGCTCCGGGAGAGCTGGAGAGGGACTGGGGACAAGGGCCTGTAGAAACAGGACAAGGGGGAACGGCTTCACACTGACAGAAGGCAGGTTTAGATGGGATATTGGGAAAAGTTCTTGGCTGTGAAGGTGGGGAGGCCCTGGCACAGGGTGCCCAGAGAAGCTGTGGCTGCCCCTGGATCCCTGGCAGTGTCCAAGGCCAGGTTGGACGGGGCTTGGAGCAGCTTGGGCTGGTGGAAGGTGTCCCTGCCATGGCAGGGGGTGGAATGAGACGATATTGAAGGTCCCTCCCAACCCAAACCATTCAGGGATGAAAAAAGCAAACATGAGGCCAGCTGTAGCTAAAGGAATAACCATTACAAAGGCAGAGAGTGGAGCAGTGCCCCTGAGACCAAGCTGGATGCCAGTTGGTTCTCTGGCAGTTCTGTTTTAGTGCGTGGAATGGCACAAGGACAGAGGAGTGTTGATGTGTGTTACAGCCCAAGAGTGAGTGAAACGCCTGGCAGTGAGGGGCTTGAGAGCAAAGCAGACAGGGAGCTGGCACCAGTGTGGCAGGTAGGATTGCATTGGGCATAATATGAGATCCTAAGCTTGGTGTGCTGTTTTTCCCAAAGAACACCCAGTTTCTCAGCAATCAGTGCCCTATTATGGAATAGATCTGCATATGACTGTATATGCTTCAGAAGAATTTCTGTGTGGAGCTGATGTTGAGCAAATGAGGAGCTGATGTGGAGCAAATGAGATTTTGGTGCAAGTTAGGGTGGAAGAGGCACCACTGGTGCACCCTGCTCTGGAGCAGCTTTCAATAGCTAGTTTAAGGAAGAGGCTGAAACGAATGAGCTTTGTAGGTGGGTAGGTGCTGAAGGATCAGGAGAAGAGAAAATTATTTATTTCTTTTTTACCTGGAGGTTAACTGAAGGAACTGAGGGGAGAGTGTAGGCCCCACAATTCTGTCATTGCTGTTGTTCAGCAGAAGGTCAAGAGGGCATTTTAGGTTATCACTAAATTTGTGGCTTTTCATTTAAGTCAGTAAGAGTCAATGCTGTCAGGAACATGTTGGCCTTGATGGCTTGTGTGGTTTTCCATGCTCCCCCTTCCACTGCTGTTCCCACTTCCCCAAGGGCTCAGGGTTTTCCTTTGCTTTATTCTGGGCACTTGTGATAATCTATGCAGATGTAAGGCTCTAAAGGGGAGATTCTTTTTCTATATCTTTCTCTGGCTGATACAACCTGAGCACAGAAGATCCACTTAAATAGATGGTCTGCACAAGGACTGCACTAGCAATTCAGCTTTACAGAGCCACAAAGGTCAGTTGAATTTTTCATGTAAACAGGGCTGAGCTGTGTGCCTATAAAACGGTGTTTAACCTGCGTAACACTGAGCAGGTCAGTATTCATCTTAGCAAAGTGCTCTTGAGATCTCCAGCTGAAGCTGTAGGTGGGTAAATGTTTTTTTTAATTGACTGGAATATTGAATTGAGAGCCAGCGTTGTTGAACAGCAGAGGACAGAGCTGTGGTATGCTCAGAAGCAAGAAGGTGAAAGTGGGTGTGAGTGCAACTAATCAAGATGTACAAGCTGCCAGCTTTTGCCCTCTTTCTTGCTAGTATGTCCTTGTAATGTATATGTGTAAAACTAATCTCTTTTAGCATGGCTTAAAGACCTAGAGAGTCTCGCTGCTCGATGCTGAAGAGTTGCTCCTGGTCTTGGATAACTCATGATGGGCTGTGGACATGTGTGCAAGTGACACATCTCATAATAAGTTCACTTACAAACCATACAGTTCATTCCAACCGGTACCTGATGTCCAGGTGTTTTGGAGTCTAAGCATCCCGAAACTTCAATTATTTATTCATTTAAAAGGTGAGAAGTTGAACAATGAACTGTAAGTGGCGCACAGAGGGCTTGATGTGTTCTGATTGCTGTAGCTGAGAGGTCTGTCCTGTCGTGACCCTCGTCATGAGGTTTTGGTTGTACTGGTCCTATCAATTTTTTATTAGTCTAGCCCTTGTGTGAGGCCCTAAGTTACAAGCCCTTCACCTGCTCTTGGCTGAGCTGACTGTTACCAACAACTGACGGAGGGAATAAAGTAGGACCTCTGCTTGTTGCACTGTTGAGCAGTATCCTCTGGCTCCTTTGATGCCTTTGTGGAGTGATGGATGCTCTAGGATGGTGTTTGGTGTTTCCTTCTGGTATTCTGGTCATAATTATTGACCCCTGCCACTTTTCTTTTTACTGATGCCTATAATCATTTATATTCCCTCCCTCATATCCTCCCCCACCTTTTTCCTGGGTGGTGGCTGTGTAAAGTCATCCTAAAAAGGAAAGCAACAGGCAGGCAGTAAAACAAGCAATAAAACCATGAGAGAGGAGCAAACAAGTAGCATTGCTTCCCTGAGGTTCTCTGCCAAGGTCCAGCAGTGTAGGAGCTTCCTGAGGCAGGAGTTGGAGCTTGGAGTGACCGTTCTGCAGATGTGCCCAGTGCTGGCAGGAGCCCCCGTGGCTGCTGGCTCTGACAGTCCTGGCTGCAGGTGCAGAGCAGCTCTCCCGTCATCGCATTCAGCTGATGACTTCATGGCTTTTAAATTTAGAAACCTTGTGAGTCAAACGACTTCATACAAGCTACAAGTAAAATGAAAGATATGGAGTATTTTTTGAGTGAAAAGCAGGAATCTGGTTTGGCTCTATGAGAGGCTCTGGAGTGGTTTAAATTTTGGTACAAAGTATGGCTTTGTAGTTCCTGCCATTTCCACTCTTTGGAAGATGTGTTTAATTAGAAACCACCGCCCTTGCAGCTGGAAACACATTTCCTAAGTAACATTAAGCAGGGTATCCTGAAAGTGGAGGTGTGGGGAAGGCTTTTTGGACAGTGGGCATAGCCTGTGTTTGTTACTCCATGACACTTCCACTGCTGGTGGAGTCCTCAGTCACAACCCTCTCACTTTGTACAGGTACAGAGAAGAGTGCAGTATGGTTGTGAGAGTGGGTTTTTCCCCTCTCTCCTAACTGGGGGTGAGGGAGGAAAAAGAATTATGTAAAATCCAATAAGAGTAGCACAAAAAATAAAACAAGCTAGAGGGTTTATTTGTAGCAAAACAGAATAATGCAGATTAGTTGTGCAGGGTTCAAAGCTTATAACCTCAAGGAAAAAAAGTTAATTTCTGGTCTTTATGCATCAGTACTTCGGCGTCAGGTGTTCTAAGCTGGTTTACTTAGTTTACAGAATTGGTTAAGGCAATTTGAATATGATTATTTGATTAACAGAATATTATTGTGGGCCTAGGGAAAAGTCAATGGCTGCCAGTGAAAGGTGCAGTGTTCAGCAGAACCAGAGGCAAAGTGCTGGTGCAAAGCCAATGGAACAGGATTTTTTAGCTCATCTGGTTTTTGTTCTGTAGGTTTGTCATGTTTCCTGTTCCTGGGGGTGAAAAGAAGGGGTGGAGAGAGAAAAATGTGTCTTTAATCAGATGTAAGTTGGTTTCTACTTAGTAAATGGCAATGTTACTACATTAAAATATCTTTTTTTTTTCCAGCAAGACCATCCAAGCAGTGACTCCTTTTTCTCAAACCTGGTTCCTTCATGTTGCTTTTATGGAATGTGGGTGGGACAGTGACTTCTTTTTTTTGACAGAAGTTGCTTTAATTGGTCACCTATATGTGAAGGCAGTGACTCGAAAGGATTGCTGTCCAGGCAGATCATGCTTAGCTCTGACTCTCGTGCACTGTGGTGCACCCTTAGCGAGTTTGTACTTGACAGAAGGTGGTTATAGCTGTGCAGGAACTCTGGGAAGCATCCAAAAATTCATCACACCACTGTGTGTTTATTATTACTTGCTTTGCTCTTCTGGAGAAGCGGCAAAGTTCTCATCCGTCAGTGCCCCTGTGTTCCCAGGGTCTGCAGCCTTGAGGAGATGGGCTGGCAGAGCATCCTGCCTTTAGTGCAGGCACTGAAAGGTGCTTAACTCCTCCAAACCACGCTTACGCATCCCATTCATGTTCACTCCTTCTTCTGGGGTTTGTTTTTGTGAATTCCCCCCTTCCCCCTTCCAAACTCGCGGTGTGTGTTGGTGGAGCTGCAAGTTGAGAGTTGTCTGAGGGCGTGTGGTGATGGTGCAATTCTTCCTGTGAGAGTAACTCATTGTTTGTAGCTGGGAGATGTTGCTGAAGGTTGCCCTGAGCATGAAGTGAAAATCTCGGCCTCATCACCTGTGGAATTTGTTACTTTTTTCTTTAAAAAATAACTGCTTTGTAATTTTTAGCTAAGACTGACAGTGTTCCTGAATCAAAGCGGAGGACTGCAAAAGGACTTCCGAAGGAGTTTTTGTAGGAAGCTTAGAAAACATTTTACTTTGAAGAGCCTTCACACTCATGTTCTCCTTTGCTTCAGTGGGTGCTTCTAGTAGGTTTTGCAAAAGGCGAAAACTATTGAAAACTTTTTCCATTCTTAAAACACAGAAGTTTTTGTTACGTAGTCCTTAGTCACTGCTATGCTGAGCATGCAGCTAAGAAAGAATGTGGTATTTAGTCTCTGATAATACAAGGCTGTCCATTTGCTCCATGTTTAAGTAGATTTTCATCAACCCCCTAATTATAGGGAGTCTCTTTTTTTTTTTCCCAAACCATGTGTGTCGGCTCCAACAGCTCCAGTATTTGTGTACTTCTGACACTTTTAAATTGCTAATGAAGGTCTGGATTTTGAAGATGTGGTCAGCTGAAAGCTCTGAAGGGTATTGCATAACAACATATCAATTTAGGAATGAAAATGCAGTTTGAGTGGGGTCAGATTCTGGTTATTTCCGACTCTTTAGCATAAACAGCGCTTTTTATTGCAGGTTGAGTGCTGAAGAAGATCAGAACAAAAATCCCCAGCTTTCCTTTTCCCTTTATTGCTAGCCATCAGTGAGGTTTTGCAGGCTAAGCAAGAATCAGTTTTGCAGCCATGGCAAATTCTTCTGCCAACTGATAAAATGGACTAATTTATAACAACCTTTTTCTTATTTAACATGTAGTTGTGGCAAAAATTAACTTGTTAAAAGGTTGCCCCTTCTTGCATTCATTGTTAACTTAAGGTTGGTAATTGGAACCTGTGCTGGCATAGTTTGGGGTTTGAAGAGCTATACTCTGAAGCCACAGCCTAGTTATTATATCTGTGCTGACTGTGTGTCCTTAGGGTCTGAAATGTGTGCTGTGGTTCAGAGAGTGCCAGAAAGCTGTTCTTTAATTCTTTCTCAGTGATTTTAGGGAAGCTTCACAGAGCTTTCCGCCTCAAGAGTGAAAAGAGGCACTGAGGTTGGAAGGGCTCTTGGTAGTTGAGTTCAAGTGGTCCAGCAGATGCACAAGACCTGCCTGGGCTCTGACATCCCATCTCCAGGCTGAGCTCCCTTGCTGTTTCAGAGTGTGAACCTACAGTTTGAGCCTACAGCTTCAATGTGAGAGATGTGGCTGAGTAAGGGCTGGGTTTGGGAGGTTGAAGTTGCCGTCACTGCAGGGATAAGCTCATGAGAGATGTTGCTGTTTGCTTAAAATGCAGGAGTGGTGTCCTTCTGCATGGCCAGAGCCTTGCCGTGCTGACCCACAGAACAGCTAAATACAGCAGTTACAAATCTAGTGGTTACTTGTTCTGATTTGGGAAGTTATCTTTCATGGTGTTAGTGCAGGTCTTCAGCATAAAATGCACAAACATCCACGTGAAGGCAGAGTGGTTATTACTCATAACAGTAATAGCTTGCTGTTCATGACACATCTTCTTTTTTCCAAATTCAAAGTTTTGCAGCCAAAATATAAAAATTAATCTTAGTTGTACAGAACATTCTCTTTTTTAGAAAAAGCATGTGTGTCTTCTAAAGCACTCTTGATACCCTGTCAGTTTTCTTTATGGAGTTGGGACCTTGCGTGAGTTTTGGACGCTGAGAACTGCGGAAATAAATTGGAAGTTTGTTGGGACATACCAGGCTATCCATCTGAACAGTTCAGTGGGTATAAGCCTGAGTTTGGCTTCTGTATTCTTTCAGGGTGTCATCCATAGTGTGACATAAATAAGTCACTAATTGCTCGTGCTGCCTGTGATTTGTCTTCCATGCACCTTGTTTCTAGCTCCTTTGAGGTAAAGCAATTCTGTCAAAAAGGAAACAATCAGGGCTGAACACTCGCATAACTGGAGGCAAGAAGCTGCTGTTGGCACCAGCACCTCCCAAGAAAACCTCCTATTTGCCATTGTGAGATCTCTGCTGAGGTCGCAGGACCAGCACAGTGAAGCTGCTTGTGCAGAGTGTGCCTTCATCCCCTTAGCAACAGCTGGACCTGAGTGGAGGAGTGAAAACCTGTAGTGACAGAGCACGTTCCTGATTGACTGAAAATGAGTCGCTCAAATCCTTAGAACTGTGACAGTTTGGAAGCTGCCAGGAGATAGCACAGACTGCTTGGGTGACAGTGAGGCATCTTAATCTGGTGATGTGCCCTGTGCCCACTCCCATGTGATGCTGCGTGGGCTGGGCTGGGCTCTGCTGCCCTGGGGGGAAAGGTGAGGGGCTCCCTGGGGCTGCTGGCTCTGCTGGGAGACAACACCCACATGGGAGAGAAAACAGAGTCAGGAATTTCATGGATTTTGGTAGAGACACTGGATTAGGTTTCATCTCTCAACTCAGTAGCAAGGTCTAAATGAGTGGAGAAGTAGAGAAGCATTTGTTTGTTACTGGCTGTGTAAGGCTGTCTGATGAGTGTTTCAGATGCCTCTGTGGGTCTTCTCCACAAGAGCAGCAGAGAAAAACTTACGAAAGCAGATTAACAGACCTGGAACTGGAATGGCACTGGTGAGAAACAGGCTTAGCTGAACCTGAATGTCATCTTTACTGCAGTTTGTGGAAAAAAAACCCCAAAACAAAATGTGTAGCAAAGTTGAATATACTCGAGTGGCAGGAAATTCCATCAAGGAAAACATGGTCATTGGTTTCTGCAGAAGTTGGTTTTATTCAGTGAAGTTACTTCCCCTATATTTTTCCGTGATTTGTATAGATACCACACTTGAAAGTTTAGTAAAATTGTATTCCATGAAAACCAAGAGTTTGGGATGAGGTGGAGATGGTCTTACCTTGACACCAAGCTAGACATGGCCAATGAATCTACTCACACCTCAGAACCTGGAGGCACTCCATGTTTAATAACGCAGACACAGGCAGTGCATCCCACCTTTACCACCCAGACCTGAGTCTCATAAGACAGGTTCAACTCAAACTCATAATGTACATGCAAATAGGAGCTTTGCCACAACATGACATCTGAGTTTGTATTAATATTTCAGACTGTGAAATTCTAACAGTAAGGATTTCTAATGAGGTGGTACCTGCGTGGCATTTATGGTGGGGGACAGCATTTGGTATCTGAGCAGGTGGAAGGTAAGGTTGAAGGCTATGTTAGAAGAGGATGACTCTCTGGTTTTTAGTTGTGTATACTTGATGTTAAATAAAAACAGCTTAAATAAAGCCTGCTTAAATCCTTCTTGAAAAGCATCACATATACCAAACATCCTCGACTTGCAGCTGTTTGGCTGCTGAGTGTTGCTTTATTTGTGGAACAGGGCAGACAAATTAATCTGGAGACTGTGAAGGGAAAGAATGAAACTTTTTATTTTATGGATACTCCTAGTTATATGAAAACCAGCTTTGAATTGTCAGAATGGGCCATATGAAGCCCCAGCATGTGTGCTGAGTTTTATTGAAGTGGGCCTTAGTCTTTTTGAAACCAAAACTGTTCAGAAGGTTTGCATTAACGGTGTGTTAGATACCCACTTCCTGACAATCTTTGCTCTCTTGTCTGCTACCTTCAGCAGGGGTCAAGGATCCCTGCTGGTTGTTAGGTGGGTTGGGTATTTGGGTAACAAGCCAAGCAAAAGGATTCCCTTGGGAACAGGGGGTCTGATTAATTTTCTGTCTGAAAGATGAAGCTGGGTCATTCTGTTGTGAATCCCACCATGCTCCATCCCCAGGACCTGGATGATGGAGTAAGAGCTGTTCTCATTATGCAGTACAGGATATCTAGAGACAGTCTGGAAGCATGGTGGGAGACCAGATTATCATTCAAAATGAGTGAGACTACAGCAAAATACTGCAGTGAAGTACCTCTTACTGCTCCTGGGCACATCAGCCCCACTGAATGGGGAACAGCTGGGGAGTAGCAGGAAGGCTGTTCGAGTGGAGAATGTCCTCCCAGGTATTAAATGTTCTTGTCCCATGTTCCATGTTAGGTATTTTGGATAGCACAATGCTGGAATTCAGCATGTGGTCTGTTGTGCCTGGCCAGGTCAGCTCCTCTCTGTGCCAGTCAGACCATTCCTTGAATACTGGCCTCCCTGAGAAAAACCAAGAAATTGGTGAGTGCAGCTAAAAGCTTTCAGAAAGCAGCCTGGCAGGAGAGTTAAATGTGAAGACTGACAGCAGATGTAGCTGTAAAGACTTTTCAGGTAGCACAAGGTGGTAGGACTGAAGCACAGGAGATGGGCAGTTGTTTTTTGCTGTGTAACCCAAAGAGATTTACTCTTGCCCGGAGGTGGGGTGGCTGCAGGATGGTTGGTACAGGGCAGGTGGAATGGACTTGCTCGGTAGTGTCTGAGCTACAGCCAGCAGTGCCTTCAGGGGTGTGTGGGAGTGCAGCCTAGAAAAACAGGACCATGAGCACTTAGGCCTTTTCGTGATTCATTGGGGTGCAGAGCTCGCTGTTAAAATTGTGCTCCTTCATGGGATTTTGGAAAAGCCTTGGGTGCCTTCAGGGCACTTCTGCAAAGCAGCTGCAGAGCTGCATTCCTCTGCTTGCCAATATCTAAAAATTATTTGCATGCCTGTATTATGGAAGTAGGTATCTGAAATTATTCCTAAAACCTTGAATTACCAGTTTTTGAAAACACTCAGACCTTCAGTTGTGGCTTTTGGAAGGAGCACTGTGTGCACATCACCCTTGGTGTGTTCCTGGCAGGCCAGCTCCTCTACTGGGGTGTGTAAGTGCAGCCCCAGCAGCTCAGACATCCTTCTGCTCATCCTTCTCTCCCAGCAGGGCTGGGACCTGCCCTGGGGGGCACTTCAAAAGCAGAGCTCATCTCCATG
Source organism: Eulacestoma nigropectus (assembly GCA_013397775.1). Lineage (NCBI taxonomy): Eukaryota > Metazoa > Chordata > Aves > Passeriformes > Eulacestoma > Eulacestoma nigropectus. Next base: position 130,523 of record VZTE01004600.1, read on the forward strand.
CTGCTCCCTCCCTGTGCAGTCCCACCTCTTCCATCAGGACAGTGACCTGGGAAGGGAAGTTTTAGTTACCAGCTTACTCTGAGCCTGCAGTGGCTCACCCCATCAGGCCTGTGCCAGTGTGGGTCTGCTTGGGGCAGAGAGAGGAGCAGTAGGGTGGCAACAGTGGTTGTTTGAAGCAGAATGGAGACCTGTCCGTAATTTTTAGCTGTACATGAGCTCTTTCATGTTTGTAGAAAGCAGTAGAGAGTTGTCCAGGGATGGCTCTGCTTGCAGATCGCTGGCTGGAACAGAGCTCTGAAAGTGGCTTTTTTAAACTCCTGTGCTTCCCCTGCCCTCATGTTCTTGCCAGTGCAAAACCCCAGTAAGATACTGCATTACTGTGGAACCCTGAATTGCAATAATGAGCACCATCACAAACAGGAAAATAGCCCAAAGGGTTTGCAGTTGACAGGCTGGGCTGGTGAGCATGGTTGAAGGTTGGGGTTTCACATGTCTGAGCATCAGATGTGTGGGGAGGACATTCCTGCTCTCTGCAGAAGCTCTGCTTGATGCTCAGTTTTCAGTGGCTCCTGGTTCAACTTGGCTGTAGCATCCAGCTTTGCCCTGTGTTCCCACTGCAGTGGCTTCGCCAAGGGTGCCAGCTGATGGTGCCATCTCCCCTTGCCATAGCGGTGTCTGTGGTGGCACGGTGAGCCAGATGGGGATCTCAGCCCACCTTGCAAAAATGGATTTCTTTCCCTCCAGCCAAATCAGTCCTTTCCCATCTGGTTAATCGCTCAGGCGTGGGGAAAGCTGTGCCAGTACGGAGGGGGTGTGATGTGCAAACGGGAATGAGTTCCTGGAGGGGTGTGGGAGGATGAACATTGGTCTTTAAGCAGCTTTTCTGCTGCTTATGAAACCACAGGCTGGGCAACCACAGCTCCTTGTGCAGTGGTGTCGTTCTATATATTCCCGCACTTGAGATTCAGCGCCGCTCACTCTTCCGCCGTGTGGTCCGTGCTGCTTTGTCCTTGAAATTCGTGGCGGGGCTGGGGCATGGAGAACCTGTTTCCATGTCACTTGGGCTGTCCCAGCTGTCAAACTAGTGCTGCACTGCTCTGCAAGTGGGTTCCTCTTGCAGAGGATGTCCTCTTTCCCTGTAGATGTTGGAGTGGCTGCAGTGGGGGTTGTGGTGTGCTTTCCAGGAGCCAAGGGTTAAGCACTCTGCTATAATATCCCGTGATGTGGTTTGCTACGTGTTACCATATTTGAATTCAGTGAGGGAGAGCTTGAGCAGTCACAGGGAAAAGACAAGTTCCAGAGAACTGGGGGGTCCTCATGGCAGGTTCACAGCCGTGCCAGAACATGGTCCTGGCAGTTGTCCTTTTATCCCCTAAACCCATCTCACCCATGTGTTGGTAACCTATAGCCTGCTCCTGTATTCTCCACAAGTATTTAATTGAATAAATGTATTTATTGCAATGTACAAATGATACCCAAGCCATTGCTGCCAAACAGGCTATTTGATATCAAGCTATGCTTTTTAGATAAATTTCAATAGCGCTGCTACTAAGTGGTTTTATAGGCCATTACTTTTGGCCAATTCATGAACTATCATACTAACGTATTTTCAGATGAATTGCCTTTATTATCCTACTAATACAATTAATGTGTCTTCTCATGGTTACCTCGTCCTGCGCGTTGTTTCTGCGAGAGGTGTAACAGCATTAACTACATAGAAAAAGCCTTTCTTTAGAAACCTGCTGGGCTTTCCAGAGCCCTGACTATGTTTCTCAGAAACCACAAAGGTTTTCAGTGTATTTTTCTTGGCTTCTTACGTAGGAAGCATTCATGCCGAGCTATTGGGGAGGGAATAAAGCAGTGAAATTCCTTGTGGAGGGTGGGAGGCTACCTGGGGGTGAAGGGTCTTTCACAGCGTGCCCTGCGCCAGCATCTGGGCTGTGGCAAAAGCCAGTGGGTGAGTGAAATAAAAAGGGGGTGATTGAGAGAGGTTAGTTAGTGAGTTCACAGTGCTTAGTGGTCACTGTCAGAGGTAGGGGAGGACAGGAGGTGACCACCTTCCACCCTCCTGTGGCTCCTTGGGGGCTTTGGAGCTGTGGCCTGGCTTGTGCTCTGGGAGCTGGGAGCCTTCACCTGCACCCACAAGCGTTTTCAGCCAAAGCCATCAGAAAGGTTACACACGTGCCAGCGTTGATCGGGCTCTTTCTAGTCTCTCTCTTTTTTTAAGCTTTCAGCTTTTAAAGTTCTTTTCTCCCAGCAGTGTGGGCACTTGGAGCGTGGGCGTAGTGGAGAGATGAATGCAGTTGGGTGAATATTGCACCTTGTGAAGCTGTACTTCAGTGTGTCAGCTTTGGTCAGCAGCGCTGGAGCGAGTTCTTAATCTCTCCTCTGGTGCCCGTGGTGTGAGAGCCTGTGGGACGGCTGGGGACCAGCCCTGAGCCCGGTGATGCTGAGCTCCTCCAGTGCCCCAGAGCTTTCATTCTTCCCTGGGAAACAAGCAGCCCCTCCTGTGCACAATTAGCTGTCAGGGTCGGGAGAGAGCAGTTGGTTGTTGGTACGTGTTGTAAACATTGTTGGTTACCAAAATTAGTGCCTTGCCTCCTGCTTTTTAAAAATAACGGGATGTTGTGCTCGTCTGGCAGCTTGGGGACATCTGGTGCTGTCAGAGCAACGTGACTGCTGAGATGCTGTGCAGGCAATGCCCTGTCCAGAGAAAGATTAAAAATATCAGCTAATAAGCTTTAAAATGACCTCAGCAGTAGGTGTTTAGGAAGATGGGTGGAAGGAGATTTAGGAAATATATTTCTCTTCCTGACTTTTTTAAAAATAAAAAGTTACAAATGTAGGTTTAGTCTAATCTTGAATTTCGAGCTCAAAGCAGGAAGAGCTAAAATCTATTATGTCTGAAGTGATATGAGTTGGTTTTGTGGATCTGTAATACTTTAAATCCATTTTTTACTGAAATTATTTTTCAGTTTATTCTTCTGTTGTGCTGTGCAGCATCATGGTGTTAATCCAGTGATTTGTTGTAGTTCCTTATTTTTAGTTCTATTTTTTTAGACTGCTGGTCTCAACAGCAGAGAGAGCTATTTTAGTAGTTTCACTCAACTTTTCCCATAAGTATGTTTGCTGTTCCGTTGGGATGTTGATATAAAACTGTAATGGGAAGGAACGGCTCAGTGACAGCTTTGAACAGATCTCTTCATGCAAATCTGCTTTTCCCTCCTATGCAAATGTTAAGGAGAAGTGTAATAGATATGTAAGCTGTTAAGTATGAACCAGCTGGATTTTCTGGCTTTGTAAGGCTTATATTCACTGCTTTACCTTTGGACTCCCCAAAGGTGAACTGGGTGAAGGGAGAGGGTGCATAGGTTGGGTTAAAGTTGGCTCCTGGTTTGGCAGAGCCTCTGGGGTAGTGACTTGTGGTGGAGCTCAAAACATGGGCAGCTTTCTGGAGCTGGTGAAGTCAAGGGATTCCTTTCTGCTCCCCCGTGCCTTGGGCTGTGTCTGAGGGCTGGTCTGGGAGCACAGGATGGCTGGCCCTGGAAGGGAGGTGGTGGAAATCGGGCAGGGGGCACTCAGCTTCATGGGCAAAGTGCCCCCACTCCCTGTGGTCCTTCTTCATTGCTCAGGGACCACCAATGAGTAGCCTGGGTGCTGCTGATCTTGTCATTGCTCTGATAAAAGTGTGGCTTTGCAGTAGGTTTTTGTGTGGGTTTATTTGCTTTTGGTTTTGTTTTCTAACCAAAATGTACAGGTAATATCTGTATATTGTCATAACAAGCAATTTGTCAAACTCTCACCATTTGAATCAAAGCTCATGTTTCTGGAGATGCTGTAACCTTCACTTACACTAAATGGATATTTTGTGTTTAACAGTCTGCATTTTAATTTATTTTTAAGATGCATTAACACTAAAAAATGGTATTCATGTAGCTCTTTTCTTCTTGCAGAAATGACTGCTGTCACTGCAGCCAACGTGAACTTCAAATGGGACCCCAAAAGCCTGGAGATAAGAACACTGGCAGTCGAAAGGCTGCTCGAGCCTCTTGTTACACAGGTAGGAAAAGGAGAGGGGGCAAAATACACAGTCATAAAGATGATTGCCTGTTTTGGTGGTTTATTTTAATTAAGTTGCAAAGCTTAAATTCTAGGAGTAAAACACTACAAACTAAAGATAAAGTCTACAAGCAGTTTCTTTGTTCAGTTTTATTGGAACAGTCACTGGCCATGAGTCCAGGCAGACTGTGCTGCTTCAGCACCTGATAAGACACAGTAGTTACTACCATGCATTTCTGCACTTCTCATTGAAATAATGTTCCATGCCTATGCTTTGTGCTGGATTTGGGAATAAAAGCTGCTTTCTGTGTGGTGTATACGCCCCAGTGACAAGCACTGAAGAGCATAGGAAGGCTGGAGTAAGTCTTGTAAATGTGAGCTGTGTGTATTGGGTGTTTTGAAAATTCTTGGAAGAGACTTTCTAGGAGGTCTGGAAGAGAAGGTACACTGAGGACAGTTGCTTTTCTGTCTGTAGCATTGTTTTCGTGCAATGTGAAATGTCTAAAATGACAGAATGAGCTGGGCACAATTCCTGCTAAGTTTAGGTGGGAATGATCAAGTTTTGTTTGCATGATTATTCCCTTTAGTCACCAAGCTGCTGTCTGTACCTGCCACTTGTTCCCTCTGGGTCCTCAGGTGGGCAGGTGGATGATAAAGCTTTTTAGCTGAAGTTACTGATGGAGTCTTTGCTTAAGAGAAATGGTCCTAATTTGGCCAACTTAACTGAGCCAACTTGTTCACAGGACCTTTTTCACCAAGTGCAGTGTCTGTAACTTATTCCTCAAGGAATAAGCACAACAGGCTGTACTGGCAACCCCCACTTTTCTGAATGATGTGACTGGCAAAATACAGGGAGGGAACTGGAGCAAATTGCCTTGTTGCAACTTGTTCTTTATTTGTAGAACACGATGAACTGAGACTACCCAGTACAAATGCTCCCCATTAAGCAGCCACGATATTCCCCAATGATGACTTTCCCTCTCTGCATCAGCCAACTGGGAAGATGGATTCAGCTCTGAGGACCTTTATGTCAGCAGTCTTCAGGCTTTCCAGAGTAGTAATTTTTTTAGTGTTGTAATTTAATGTCCCTCTGAAGTAGCTTTGTGTGCGTTTTCCTAGGCTTTCCAAAAAGGAGAGGAAAGAATAAGGCAAATGGAGACGTGTGTGTGGATTTTGTGATGTGTCTGTGTTGGATAGAAGGGGATGGATCCTGATCCTGAGGTCAGGGAGTACCTGGGGGGTCTCCTGGCCTCTGGTGATGCTCCCAGCAGGGTTTCAGTCTAAGATGCAGAGCTTGGAAATATTTGTTGATTGCAGGAGGATTATGAGAGTTCAGTTGGGTTTTTTTTAGGGAAATAATGAGTTCTGCCAAGTCCTTTGCTCTGCCTTCAGCCCATTGGCTATAGCTCTGTTCTAGACTGAAAAGATTCTATGTCTCTACATTTCTACTGAGGCAGACTTCAGCCTTGTCTGGGGTCTCTTGTGACTGGAGAGTTATCCCAAACTAATTATCCCCACCTTTGTTTCTTTTATGTGGTGCCAAAAAGCTCTGGCCTGTTACTGACACTGCAGTTTATCAAAAATACAAATAGATCTCCATTCTTAAAATCAACTTTTGAGGTGTGCTGCTGATAAGAGAAATCTTTGAGCTGTTTAGCTGCATTTATTTTGGTTGTCTAAAGAATCAAGAAGCATGATAGTGTTTAAATGTGAAAAACACTCATTAGGTTAACTTGAGCTGGCAATAGTGCAGGTATTAGCAGTACACTGTCTAGGAAAAAAAAGTGGCCTTACTGTCAAATGGATAAACATTACGTTTGTTTGATGTTGGGTTTTTTCCCTTCCATCTGTGCCTTTAGGTAACAACACTGGTTAACACCAGCAACAAGGGCCCCTCCAATAAAAAGCGAGGCCGTTCTAAAAAGGCCCACGTTTTGGCTGCTTCAGTTGAACAAGCAACAGAGAATTTCCTGGAGAAAGGAGACAAAATTGCAAAGGAGAGCCAGTTCCTGAAGGAGGAGCTGGTGGCAGCTGTGGAAGATGTTCGCAAGCAAGGTAAGAGTGTGGATCTGGTGACTTCTCAAACTGTGGCTCTTCAGAGCAAGTAGAACCATTCCCATCCCTTTGCTGCTGTTTCTAATGACTCTGCACTTCTCAATTTGTGGATTCTCAGCTTGCCTGGCTGGCATCCCTGAGCTGTAATATAACTGGATAGGTCTGGAAATTGGATGTCCCATGTAGAGATTAAGAAGAGAAGCAGAAGGGCTGATTCTTTGAAGAGCATTTAAAAACTCAGTTTAGGCTCAAAAGTAAACGTGCTCCCCGCAGCTATAAATTTTACGGGACTGCATCTCAAATATGTCAATAACTTCTTCAATATTTGACTGTATATAGACCAGCACTGTAGGAGGAAGAGCCAAGTGTTGACTCGACAGAGACGTGTTTCTTGAATATGCAAAATGTAAACAGCACCAAACAGAATGTGAAGACCTTGATTAAATATTCCAGGCTTCCTTCCTCACGTCTACTGTTGATTTTTATAATTTTCTTTTTTACTTTCTTGGAGCAGACCTTCAAGAAAGCCTATGGAGCTGACTTACTCTAAAATATGCACTAGTAAATATTGTTGCTCATAAATCATTTATCATTCTTCCAGTCATGAGTCTTTTCTATGCTTCAGTGAAACCCAGTCAACTGGTATTAATGGTGACGGCTGCTGCTGCAAAAAAGGGAAAACTCATTAGCATTAATTACTTGTTTGTAGCTGAAGTTGCAGAGTGGTGAAATATTAGTTGAAAATGGTTCTAAGTTCTGGATGAGCCTGGTTGACAGACCAAAGAAAGATCAAGGTAAGAAGGCTGCAATATAAGAGGCTAATTGAGTTGGCTTAATTTAACAACAACAAACAGCAAGGGAGACCCCTTTGACTCCGAGCTTTAATTGTTGGTGCTTGCTGCTCAGTCGAGAGTCAGAACTCATCTGTGGGTGCCTCCAAATGGCTCAGTGATGCTGGTGAGAGAGGGAGCTCTGCTCAGCCCTCGGGATTGAGAAGTTTCCTGAGCTGGATTTGTAGCTGAATATTGCAGTGAGAAGCTGGTGGGAAGGAGAGACTGATAAAAAATCTTCCAGATGACCCTTTCCCATGTTTCTTGGCTTCTTCTTGGTTCTGAGACTACACGTAGGCTTGGTGCCAAAACCTCCCTGCTCTGTCACTTTGACAGAGGAGGTGAAGCTTATAACTGAGAGGTGCTGGAGTGAAATAACTTCCACCTTAATGTTGCTTCACTTCTTCCTCCCTTTTTGCCGTTTGCAGCCTGTGTGAATTCTGGCATAAAAGGGCTGGCTGTGCCTGTTTCCTGAGGCTGGGTGGGCAGTCAGACTGGAGTGAATCTCCTGGACGCCAGTGGTGCCCACCATCCTTTGTGGAGACAACAGTTCCTACACAACCAGGGGTCTAAGCTGTGCCCCATCACAGGGCCAGTGTTTGGCCAGGTTTAGCAGAGCAGCTCTTGGTAAGGAAATTAAAACTCAAACCAGCCTTTGAGGCAATGAGAAGCAAGTGGTGAAAAATGAGCTAGCACAGAGGGAAGGGTTATTGCTGCCAGTGCCCAGGAGGATTGCAGTTCTCAGCAGTGCTAACAACAGCAGGGAGATACAACCTGACAATGTACGTGGTTATGTACACTCTGTGCACCTCAGAAGCCTCCCAGTATTGTGGTAGACCAGTTGAATTAATGAACTGGAGAAACAAGGGAAGTGTGATGCAAAGCCTGTGCGTGTGCTCAGCAAATCTTCCTGGTGCTGGTGCCTTTACCTGCCTTTTGCAACTGGGGCAGGAGTGGAGAGGACAACCTGGGTGTCATGGTCAGCAGCAGGGTGATCCTGAGCTGGCAGCATCTGGGTCTGACAGCAGCAGTGGGATTATAGATACAGAGCACAATTAATCTTCAGCGGAGGGACAGGAAAATAGCATTAATAACGCCTCTGTTTAGAGTTGGGAGCGGTTTAGTTACCATAATAAAAAAAGATGAATGAATGTAGACAGGGATTATGAAGATGATTAGGACAATAGATAACTTGTCTCATCAGAGAAAATTAAAAAAATTTTTTTGAAGCCCAGTGAGAAGAAGATTGAGAGAGTACATGATTTTAGTGAGCACGCTTGTTCATAAAATCCAATTTGTTTGGGGTAAAAACAAAGAACTGAAAAGAGCTATTTCGAATGAATGATAGCATGGCTACCTACTAAATCAATGTAAGTGGATCTTCCAAGTCTTCTTGTTTTTTACAATGGAAGAATAAATTACAACTTGCTTTAAATATTAAGCAAGTTAATGAAATATCCTACAGTAAGATTCCTGGCCCTTTAAAGCTTTGGACTTTTGATTTCTTATAAAGTAATGGAAATTTTTAAGGTTTTGAGCAGAAGAGTGGAGATAAGGAATCAAAGCGTTTTTCAGAATAGATCCTGCTGTGGTTATAGAAAAGACTTGGTATTGGGAAAGCATTTGATGTGAACACCTTGAATTTCAGCATCGCTGTAGTGTTTGTTACAGGCATTTCTGCCATCGGAGGTTGCTGGGTAACAGAAGGGGCAATACTGGTCCTGCCCCGCCTGACTCCCCCACTGTAAGCTCGCTGTGGGGTCTCGTTGTGTGCTGGGGTGCTCAGCTCTTCCGGGGCTGTTGGGAGGTGGTGTGGAACTTCAACCAGTCCCTTACCCAGGCGCTTGGCACTGAGGCAGCTTCCAAACTGGGCTCAAGAAGGAAACTTCCTTTGGGTCAGGCTGGCAAGGCTGTTGCTGATTCCCTGGAATGCTGATGGCCACAGCTCACTGTCTCTGTATCTGCATGTGAGCGTGGAGATCCAGAGAATTAACTGTGCTCTTGCTGTTGTGTGTCTTCTATGGCAACTTTACATAACAGACCAAAAACTAAAGCTTAAAATTAAAAAGCCTAAGCCTATATATTGGGTTTGAGGTTAAGAGAAGGGATGAATGCTTTGATGTCTCAGGTTGCAAATACAGGGGAATGAGCCAACTGATTCAGCTCAGTGTCCTTCTGCTTCATGTTTCTAAGTGAAGGGTTCTTCAAAACTGAATGGTGAGATGAATTATGAAAGGGAAAAACAGTTTTTTCAGCTGTACATCACAGAAGATGTCTGGCTTAAGGATTTCTGAGGAGCAGTAGGAGGCCAGTTGTGGAACATCTTGAAGTTAAATACTGAATTCTTCTTGGAAAATTCAACTTTAAAATTCTGTTGTGACCAGTTAGCTAAATTTCTTAGAAAGGTTGAATGAGTTCAGTTGGTTTCCTGCAACAATGCTTTAGGAGTGTGCCCCTTAGAAAAGCCATAACCTGAGGGGGCTCTGAGGTGGCTCTTGGCAAACTGTAGGAATGTTGTAGGCAGTATGTGGATTTAATTGAAGACATGATGAAGGAATTATCAGAAGCTGTTGTTGCCATAAGTATCAACTCCTGTGTTGATATGGCAAAAGGTGATGTGGGGCCTCATCCTTTATAGCAGAAAGCCAGGACAGCCTGTTGTGACACTCCTGGGGAGTGTTGAAGGTGGCATTACTGGAGATGGGACTTCAATATCCAGAGCAGTAGAGACTTGAAGCTCTGATTGCCTGCTTGCCTTCATTTGGTGGGGAATGGCAACCTCTGGGGAAGTGTGGTGGGCTGAGCAGGGAGGGAATGGCCTGGTGGCACTCGTGGTGTCCCTGGCACTGCTGGCAAAGCAGCCTGGGGACAGCTTTGAACTGGAAGTGCTGAAGGGTACAAGGTGATGTGTGGGCACGAATTCACAGCTTGGAAGAGGAGCAGCAGTGCCTGTGTGTCCTGGGTGTCTCTCCCTTGCCCATCCTGCTGCTGTGCCCTCCCACTGGTGTTGTGTCCATCATGGTCATCGTGTTCCACGCTGGGAGCAGGGTTCATAGTGCTGCCTGAAAGTGCTGTCACACCCTGTGGGCATGGGGGAAAGAGGCTAGAAAACAGGAGTTTTCTTTTGATGGACTAAAATCTTACCCTTTCTAAAATGGGCTTTGTTCCGTTAGATTTGATTGAATTCCTAGTGCTTGATTGACATGATCATAGGATGGCTACTGTTACCTCTTCTTTTCTCAACCCCGTTTTATTTTCTTTCCCTTCTAATATCTAATGAAGATCTAAGGTTATATTGGAAAAACAGTTTACTCATGTAAGAATTTGTACCAGCTTTATAATCTGAGTCTTGTAGTTGGACTTTTCTCCACAGTGTTACTTTAACTCTTAAAATCCTTCTTCCAAAGTGGTTGTGTTACCCATGTTCAGTGTTGAAAACGGGAGGATTGTGCTGGATCCCATTGGAACTGCTGATGTGCACACACAATGCAGGACCTGCATATCGAGGCCAGGCCAGAGTGCCCTCTTGCCCTTTGAATCCAGCTAAAATAACTACCCCGTGGTGCTTTCCCTTTATAAAAGAAGTCTGAAAGCCAGCTTCCCTTAATTGGCAGAAATGTATATATATGCAACAACTTTAAATATAATCTGCTTTTAATTTTGGGAAGCTGGTTATCTTTTGACACCCTGACAAGCTGTTTGAAACTCACTAAGTCTTTTAAAATCTCTTGTTAAAATAAAAGGGAATAGCATTTTATTTTAGGACTGGCTTGAAAGGTTGCAATTTAAGAGATGGATAGAGGATAATTTTGGTTTTTAATTTTGTTAGCAATTTCTCATATTCACGTGAAGCAAGTGGCCCCTTCAGTGTGTTGTTTTAAATGGAAAACAAATGAAAACAACATTTTGGGAGTTGAAAATGTGGGAATTTTACATCTAAGTAAATAAGGAAGGAAATATTTGTACTGAATTTTGGTTCTGGCATATCACAATGGCCTGGATTGGAAGGGACCTTAAAGCCCATCCAGTGCCCCCTCCTGCCATGGGCAGGGACACCTTCCACTGTCCCAGGCTGCTCCAAGCCCCGTCCAGCCTGGCCTTGGACACTTCCAGGGATCCAGGGGCAGCCACAGCTTCTCTGGGCACCCTGTGCCAGGGCCTCCCCACCCTCACAGAGAGGAGTTTCTTCCCGACATCCAATCTAAACCTACCCTGTTTGAAGCCATTCCCTTTTACTGTGTTACTTCATGCTCTTGTAAATATATATCCTTAAATCCTGAGATTGTTAATGGATTTCATACTTGGTGATGACTTTTATTATTAGCCTGTTCCAGAAGGAATAAAGAAAGGATCATGTCAGCTATGTTGGGGTTTTGTAACCTCCTGGCTATTTGAAGTTTTCAGCGTTGGTGTTACATCATCTCTCACCCATCTGGAAATCTGGAGTTCCTTCCCCTTGTTAATGTAATGAGTTTATTCCCCAAAGCTGGGTAGGGGATAGCTTTGGGTTGATATTCAGAGCTGGCCTGTGCTTGGACAGAAGCTTTTTTGCTGTGTCCCAGTACAGAAGTAGCATATTTTTATCTTAAAATGTTATATGCCACTCTTGGTTGTATTATTTAAGATGATGGAAGGGTGTTACATAGGAGGGAGCATTTGAACAAAATTGAGTATCTTGATGTGGTTGCTTGGGCAGGCTGGCAGCTGTGCTTGGGCTGAATTTAGCTGTGAAGGTGTAGAGTGCCTGGGTGGGAGAACCTTCCTGGGCAAGATATTATGTCTGAGGATGGTTAACCCCAGGCTCTCCAGCTGTTGGCATTTCTGAGCAGTTAAAAATGAGTTGTTAAATAAGTGGAAGCCTCCTGGGACTGCATCACGCAGAGATTTCGGTGCAGCCCTCGCCCTGATTGGTGTGGGGGGCTCCACGGGACTCACTGTCAGCTGTCACTTGTCAAGCGCTGGTGGAGGCTTTTTAGTCTCATCTGAGACAGGCTATTTTTATTTTGGCATTTGGCCACGTGGACACTTTTTCGTACAGGTTTTTGGGAAGCCTCTGAAACAGCAGCTATAGCAATCTGCTTTCTGGTCATCTCTTGCTGCCTGCAAATCCCTGACCCTGAGGACCTACCATTTTCTAAACTAAGTCCTAGCTGTTCTCTCGGTGTTTCTGAGATGCTGAAATCCAAGGATAATAATGTGAATTCCAAAACTTGCTGCTGTGTAGGAACGGTGGTACCAGAAGCTGCCCCAAAAAGTGAGGGAGAAATCCAAAATTTACTTCTCTGACTATTTGCAAGCATTACTTTTATGCTTTGTGAATGCCTTCTGGAGGAATTGCTCTAGCTGTGCAAAGTGGCCTTTGCTTTTCATAGTTAACCAATGGCATTGTTACCATCTGAAACCCAAATTCTTTGCTCCTGCACCAGATGCAGCCCCACAGGCTATGAAATGTTGAAGCGTTTTACAAAGCGCTGCCTGGCTTTGAATTCCAACCAGGGCATATCCAGCCAGGTCATCGCTCCGAGTTGTTTACGGTCCCAGGAGCTGTGGCAGCTCGCTGTGTGTTTACAGGGCTTTCTGCTGCTTTCTGCTTAACTCCTACACACACACAAATCAAAGCTTTTGCTCAGGCTTTGAAAGCATCGTAGCTTGGGAAATAACTGCAGCCCTGCAAAGGCATGCTGAATCCGCCTCTCTAGAGAATTCTGGCATGCTAAAACACCTGTACAAATGGAAATAAGGACGAAAGCGTGATTTCCCAGCCCTTCCTCCCTGCACAAGCCCCTCTGCCCCAATGCCGTGTGGTGGCTGTACCTAGAGGTAGCCACATGCAGTATTAATGGTCAGCTGTATTTCACAGATGTTTTCTTTTAGAGACTTAGGTTGGCTTAGGAATCTTTCCAGTGGCTGAGGCAACGCTGTGTGATGCTAAAGCAGGCCCTGCTGTCCCCCTGTGCAGGTGACCTGATGAAGAGCGCGTCGGGGGAGTTTGCAGACGACCCCTGCTCGTCGGTGAAGCGAGGGAACATGGTGCGGGCCGCGCGCGCCCTGCTCTCCGCCGTCACCCGCCTGCTCATCCTGGCTGACATGGCAGACGTCTACAAGCTGCTGGTTCAGCTCAAAGTAGTAAGTGTGGGTCTGTGCTGTGCCCGGCATGCCGGGGGTGCTCTGCCAGGTGCCCGCTGCGTGCGTGACTCCGTGGGGTGTGCGCTGGCAGCGGCTCCCTTCTGCGGCGGGGAGGGTCTTGGGGCTTTTCCTCTCAGCAGAGTGTGTGCAGTGGGCGTGTGTCACTCATTTTATACTCACTGTCAGTAGCTTTTGACATTGAGTTGCACTCTGTTCTGAACTTTTAGTAAAGAAACTAACTGAGCCCTGGTCTGCAGCTGCAGGTGATAGTCAGCCCTTCCACCTTACAGAAGTAATTTGGCTTTCTTATAACCAGTACTCCCTTGCAGCTACTAGGGATGAATAGCTTCAGCAGGCTAAAGAAAAATGAAAGTGGACTGTTTGAGGAAGCTTTTTCTTCCCATGGGCAACAGGGTGGGTGAGTGGTTGAGCAGAATTTGAAGTGAAATGACATTGGATACTGGGTCTTCCTTGGCAAACGAGTTTTGAGGACTCTCCTTGTGCCCTTTGGCTGCTGCCATGGCTCTGCCAGGGCCCTGGACTCCTTCATGCTCTCTCAGATGTGTGTACTTGACTGTCTCTGGTAGCTGGTGACTGTGAAATAGTAGCTAAGCACTGTATCCTATTAGCCTTTAAAGTGTCTCTCCAAAAAATAACGGGGCAGAGGAAGATTGCTTTCTCTGTCTGCTATGAAATACATTCTGAATTCCTTCCTGACCTGTGGACTGTACTGCTTGGAAAAATATGTGAATATATATTCTTTTAGGTGGAAGATGGTATCTTGAAACTAAGAAATGCTGGCACAGAGCAAGACTTGGGTATCCAGTACAAAGCCCTCAAACCAGAAGTGGACAAGCTTAACATAATGGCAGCCAAAAGACAACAGGTATAGTGTGGCAACTTTGTTTAGTATGTTAATTTTTCTTTTTCTTTTCAAAAATAAGGCAGCCTTGCTGCTCTTGGACAGTGCTTTTGCTGGTAATACTTTTTACCTAATTTTTTTACATTATTGCTGAGTACTTTGTGTTGTGCTCTGCCATGTTTAGGAACTGTGAGCTTGCCTGGTAAGCAAGAAAAGTCTGCTTGGCTGTAGGGTGCTGCTTCCGATGGAATTTGTTCTTAGTAGCATTTGTTTATGTCAATGTTTTAGTGCCTTAATGCAATGCTGCTCCCCAAGAGCTGCACTTGCCGTTTTGAAGCCGTGCAGGTGTGGGTGAGGACAGGGAGCTGAGGTGTGTCCCAGTCCTGGGGCACTCTCCACTAGACCACGTTGCTGTTGTGGCTCACGCAGACGGACTGAACATGTCCATGTACACAGGGAGCAAATGCCATGGCTGGGCACAGCTACAGCTTCCCGAGGAAGTGAGTGGTGCTGCTCACTGGTCTGGCACTGAAATGTCCGTTGGAGAAGGGTTTAAATTCCTGTTTGTTATGGGTGTGTTCTTTGTTTGGATAGCTTGTGCTTAGCCTTAAATTGCGTGTGAAATTTGTTTTGTTCAACAGCACTAGTGTGACTCATTCTTGTGTAGTTAAGTTTTCAAAAGAAAGCAGAGGTGTGGGCAGTTTAACTTATCAGGAATAGCATAATTCCTTTAGAGCATTTTTTGCCTCTTTGTTCCGTAGATATGTACAAACCAAAACTGCTTATGCACCTCTGACACTGCTTGGGTTTTTTGCACAGATTTGTCTTAGAAAATAAGCTGGGTACAGTCAAAAAGGGATTGCCAGTTGGTTATGTATCTCAAATCTGATTGCAGTAAATGGGAGTAGGGTTGTGATGGCAATGCAATAAATGCTCTTAAACTGCTTTGTGATGGATCGTTCCACACTATGGGAAGTGGTTGTACAAAATCTGTAAATCTCTGTGCCTGCTTGGAGTGCCCTCCCTGCTCGGTGTGTACCTTACAGAGGTCACCTATTGCCCATTCGTTTTAGAGAGTCTGACAGAATTTTTTTCCCTTTTCTCAGTAAGGCAGTCCTTGTCTTCACTTTCACTGCCTGTTTGTTAGATTTAAGAGGTAACTTTAAAATGATGATGCTGCTAATAACTGTGGTTGTTCCTCCTTTTATAAACTTACTGCTTGTGCTGGACTCAGAAGCTTTATGTGATCGTGGTGCTTCTGTTCCAAAACAGAGGTGATGGTGCTTTAGAGAATTACAGCACAGAGTGTTTGGGAAAAGACTTATGGACTTGCTCACTAATCTTGAATTAGTGGTAATTACAGTCATTGGATTAATTTTGTCTCATTGGAGGTGAACAAGAAGTTGAATGAGATGACATACTTGTTCTTCTGAAATTAAGTACCTGAGTGTCTTGAGGAGAGTAAACACCATCTTCTAGGTGTGATTAAAGAAAACATTCTGGTTGTGAGTCTGGGAGTTTAAATTAAAGATGATCTTGCTTCTCATCTGCAAGTGCAAGACAGGACAGCTTTCAAAATGCTGGTCCTCTGCTGCAGAGGAACAAAAATCCAACGTCAGGTTTTGAATTGCGGTGTTGTGAATTGCCCTGCAGTGTTGTTATTTTTTGACTTTATGGATCTGTCGTGTTTTGCAATTAGTTGAGCCCTTAAGGATAGGAATACTCAGCAGACAGATTTGAGCAGATTTGAGGCAAAGAACCTGCCTGTCCTTTGAAGATGCAGGGAGACAGTGCATGGATGTTGAAAGTGGGCAATGCTCTCAAATGAATTTTTCTCCCCTTTAATTTTCCTAACAGGAGTTGAAAGATGTGGGTCACCGCGATCAGATGGCGGCAGCCAGAGGAATCCTGCAGAAGAACGTGCCCATCCTGTACACGGCGTCCCAGGCCTGCCTGCAGCACCCTGACGTCGCTGCCTACAAAGCCAACAGGGACCTGATCTACAAACAGCTGCAGCAGGCGGTCAGCGGCATCTCCAACGCCGCCCAGGCCACCGCCTCGGACGACGCTGCCCAGCAGCAGGGCGGGGGCGGAGAGCTGGCCTATGCCCTCAACAACTTCGATGTGAGTTGGAACCTTGCTGTGAAAAAAACCCTCGAGCTCTCCTGTTTGTTCACCTGGTTTGTTAGCCACAGCTTGCTTTTCTTGATATCGCCTGGAAAATCGTTTTCTACTGAAGTACAGCAAGTTGTAGGCAAAGTAGACTTTTTTAGAAAAAGTCGTTTTCCAAACTAGGGCTGATGGAATATAGAAAGTTATGTATGTGGTTCTTGGTGATGGAAGGCTGTCAAGTTAAACTAGCTCTGAAATAGCAGTTAGCCTACTGCTACATTAGATGGTTTGTTTGAAATTGATTATTTCATAATATATTTATGTAATGTATTCTTGGAGGTGACAGAAGTGATTTATTAAAAGTGAATAATGTATTTGGAATTGCTGAAACTACCTATTGAGAGGAACATGAAGTGGGAAGTTTTAATATGATCTTTGGTTGGAAATGAAGTCATTTCACACTGATATGTTGTACTGATCTGTCATGTTCTTTATCTTGCATTCAGCACGTTGCTGAGGACAGCCATGCATTTTTACTGAGATCGCTTTCCTTTTGAAGCCAGGATTCGGTGTCTACCTGATTCAGCCTCTGAATTTTAAACACTGTAGCACTAACTTACTCTAGAACTTTATTTAATATTGCAAAGCCATCACTCAAAAGGCATTTAATAGTTGTGGTTTTGCCAGATTTGCTCACCTTCTCCTTTTTGCTCTTACCACTCTTGTTCCTCCCTTTCTGCCGTGTGTATTTTACCAGGATGAAGTTCTGTTTGAATTCTCCCTGTGCCTGATGGGAAGCCTTTCCCTGTGATCTCTTGGGTAACAAGAGGATGTCTGGCAGTCTTGATCTTTGTGACTGATCTCAGTTTTGAGTTTGCCTCTCTGAAATTCCATCAGTAAGCCTTAGGGGTGTGCCTCAGGTTAGCCCCGAGGGGCTGCAGGTTCTCACAGGTGTCTGTGGGAGGGGAAGGCAGCCCTGCAGCAGCAGCACTGTGTCAGGGGCTGGAAATGAAGAAGCAATTCAGTTCAGGTTTGTGGATTGGCTTGTGCAGCTCAAACCAGCTAATGGGATTTCTGATAAATCACCCTATTTTACTATACGAACTCTTCAGTATATGGCTGCAGACTACTTTTTGAGTGTTGCAGTTCACATGAAGCTTTTTTGAGCTTTTAATTCTACTTTGTGAGGCTCTCTAATAGCAGCAGTGCCTGATCAGCAGGCCAGCTTCACGATAGCTTCATCATCTCATCCCTGCCAAGGGAGGCTGACAAAACAAATGTGTTGAGGTTCTTGGCAGATGTTATCCCTGCACTTCATTTCCTGCTACTGCTTGAGTGTTATTATGCTCCTGTAGCAGAGGCTTTGAGCACACAAGCCCCCAGATACTCAGTGATGGTAACATATTAAATGGCTACCAGAAGATAACAAGGTGATTGTTATCTCTCTTTTTTGATGGTGCAGTTCTGGAGTGGTAGCACACTACCATTGTATTAGCCAGTGGCTAGAAGTTTCTGGAAAAAAGGAGAGAATGTGTTGGAGAGCACATGGCCATGTTCTCATCCTGCTCTGATGGCTGCGTGGTGACTCCGCAGGGATATGAAATGTGCTGGCTGGCAGGAGGAGGTGGTTGTGACGTGGCTGCTGAGGTTAGCTCGAGTACAAACGGACTGAGAAAATTCCCGTTTCAAAAAAGCTTTGGGGCTTCTTCTAGAATTAACAAATTCCGCCCCTGAAATAACCCAACCAATCCCTAAACAAACGACCAAACCGTGAAATGGCCAAATTATTTTTCTTTATTAAATTACAGACGCGTTTAAACAAATCACCTGAAAGTACTCAAAGGTGATAAATGCTGTGCAGCTTCTTCCTGGGGAACTTCCGTGGGTAGTGGTGAGAGCAGGTTACATCAGTGCTGCTGTTTCAGCCCTGAGTCTCTTGGTATGAGCTGTGCTTACTAACAGTCTGGCAAGAGAAACCTGTGGTAATTTTCTTCCATGAAGAAATTGATCTCTGTGTGGTTTGAAACCTTTGTGTTGATGTTTCACTTGGAGAACTTTTGAGAATACAGTTGTATTTACCTGCCTAACACTGAAGAGAAGAAAGACTACACAAAGTAGGGCAACAGAGCACAATACATAAAGCTAATTTTGGATGTTTGTTTTCTTGTTCATGATGGGATAATTACATCTGAAAAGTTAACTAGTGAAGGCCTGTCCAGATTGACGTGTTGTTAGGAAGAGTTCTGTACTTTGAACCTTATTTTTGCTGGCACATTTGATTTTTGCCATGCGTGTAATGAAGCTTCCTGTGGCCAGGTCTTGTTTAGCTGTCAGAGCAGCACAAGAAATGAGTAGCAATATAATCTGCTGGGAAACCTCTTAGTAATTTTACAAAACTACTCATGAAAATCCGCTCAGTGCCAAAATGGTGTCGTTTGCCTCTTACTGCCTGATCGGGGGTTGCTCTAAGTGTTGGTTGTGTGGATCACTTAACAGTAACACACTGCTTGGGCTGGTGACTGATCTGCAGAACTTCTTCTCTTGCTAGAAACAAATTATCGTGGATCCCTCGACGTTCAGCGAGGAGCGGTTCCGGCCGTCCCTGGAGGAGCGGCTGGAGAGCATCATCAGCGGGGCGGCCCTGATGGCCGACTCGTCCTGCACGCGCGACGACCGCCGCGAGCGCATCGTGGCCGAGTGCAACGCCGTGCGACAGGCCCTGCAGGACCTGCTCTCCGAGTACATGGGCAACGTGAGTACCCCTGCTCTGCCTGCTCACTTTGGGGGGTGTAACTCCATGTCATCAGCTAAAATAGGGAATTGAAGCCATGTCCCTCAAAGCTGGTTGGTTCTGTCCCAAAGAATTTGAACAGTAGCAAGTGTTCCTGAAAGGTTTGTCATGAGGTGGGATGAAACCTACTTAAGTCATCAACAATACTTACCTTAAAATTGATCTCCAGTCTTCCAAACAAGTGTTGTCATCATAAAGTATTAACCCTTTGGCACTGCTTTTATTTTATGACTGTTAATACTGGTTTGTAGAGAAGTTCAAACCTCGGTTTACATAAGGTAAGTGGGCTTATGCAAGAAGTTCTGCTTCACTTCTGTTGACTCTTGGAAACTTTAACTGTGTCATCTTTGTCGCCGAAAGCATAAATTGTCAGAATCAAGTTGATTATTGCTGCTACTCAGTTTGAGTAGAAGTGATGTATGAAGTTAAATGTGTAGTAAAAAGTCCTGAGAGCAGTTTGGCCTAAATACTGGGCTCGGAGCAGTTCTTTTCCAGTGTTTAGGCACTGAATGTGCACATGGTGTTTGAAGCCTGAGAGTGTTTCTGCGGTTGGAGTAAATGTTATGTCATGCGGATGAGCTTCTGCATTTGAGGGCATCATGGTGCAATATTGGACTTCCTTCCCCTCCATTGCCCCTTTGCTCTTGTTCCAGTGGGTTTTAATCTGAAGAATTTGCTGTGTTGAGAGGTGAGATCAGGATATCATAAGATTAAAGACTAGACTGTATATGATTGTTAAACTTCAATACTGTTAAAGCTGATTTCGGAAATGAAGTTGCAGAAATGGCAACGATTTAAGCAAACTGTGTGGCTTTTAGCACTGTGACAAGTAAAATTGTCTGAAGAAACCTAAATGGGAGGATGTGAAGTCTTATTGATGCTTTTGAACATGTTTGAGGTGCAACTTAGTTCAGAGGTACCTTTTTTAGACAGTAACACTTACTTAGGAACCTTGCTACATTAGGTACCTTACCTTCAAATCTTTTGGCCAAAGTGATTTCAGCATAGAGTAAAACTGGTCCAAAGGCTGCCATGTGTGGGTTGGGGTGGCAGAATTTGAAGAACAGAGGCAGTGTGTGGTAGAGAGAAAGGAAAACAAGGATTTGTGTTTACCAAAAGAAGGGCAAAGTAATTGAACAAAACTGAAAGGCAGGTCTGATGTAGCCTGCGGGCTGAGCTAGGTATTCATGTAGTCTGTCTTAATTGCTTGTGAAAGTAGCTTGTGCTCAGCATTGACATTTTGTAGAACTTGAGACTGCAGCTGGGAAGCAAAGCACAGAGTTGTGCCACTCAGAACTCCTTTGAGCAGGGTGTTTTATAAGTCTGTGAAGCATCAGCAATAATCCCTCAAATGTGCTGCTGGATTGGAGGGAGCCCTGTCAGCACGATTGGAGTAGCCACCAAAGGGTAATTAAACATGTGCAAGAGGTAAATGCTCGGTCTTGCATGTAGGAGTTGGTGGCATTTGTCTCATTGAAAGTTGGTCAATAGCCATGTGAGAGTGCAGAGCTTTGACTTCCTCTCACAGCAGTGCCTGTCCTCCTCCTCAGCCATGTGCTTTTGTCTCTGATAGGCAAAAAAGTAATCACGCTGAGATGGAAAGAATGTGTTCCCTCTGTTATCTCCTTTAACACATTGTGAAATTAGTGGAGCATACTGAATTTTTTAAAGTCACTGCTATGTTATGATTGTAGACAGTGTAGTTGGGGAAATGAGATTAGAAATTCAGTGAAATGGAGTGGAAAAAGCAATTGATAAATTATGGTGAAAATGTGGGTTGGTGTGTAAAAATCCATACTGTAAACCCCTCTGTGATTAAGCTGAAGAGTGACTAATAGTTGGGAATCTAAACAGTGAAAATGGCTTGATACATCTGCAGGAAGAGTAGGGATGTGCTGACTTAGAGTAGTGGCAGAGGAAATGTCATTTCATGTATATGTATAATATACCCACAGCTCCTGGGATGCTTTCCTCCAGTCTCCCTTTGAAGGAGGAAGTGAATTGGGCATTAAATCTGTTAATTGCACAGCACTTGCAGTGCATCGTAAATCCTATCCAAGTGCCAGAGTAAGAGGTATTTATTGGCCAAGTGTAAAAATTCAGAGAAGATTGGATGAGGAATACACTGGAAGGGCTGAAGCACAGGAGTGTCTTGAGGCAGACTCCCTTTTAGCTTTAAATGCCTTCTCTTCAGTGACTTCCTCTAGCTTTTGGGCTTTCTTTCTCATCTCTGGCAATAACAAGACTGTTCTCTAGACAGTTTATAACTCAAAGTTTAGTGTTTTGGACCCAGAGTTTAACTGTTTCTCTGTGCCTGTCCTTGAGGGTCTGTAAGTCTGCAAGCATTGGCGGCTGTTGTTATGGAGTATGGCAGAAGTTTTTAGCTGAATAACAGTTTTTGGCAATAAACTGAATTGTGGGATCTCCTGACCCCCACTGCATCTGCTGGCACGGTGATGAATCCTGTGATTATGCCTGTAGGAGAAGGGCAAGATTTGCTTGTTTGGTAGTTTGTTACAGAAGTTTGAATCCCCTTTTTTTTAGATTGGTGGGTGTATTATTTCCTTTTCCTCTAGCACACCTTCTCCTGCCATTTTCAAGAGCAGTCCAGCTTGGTTGGACTAAATCTTGAACATCAAGGCCAGTGTCCTGTCAGACAGTGGTGAGTAGTGGACCCTGCAAGCAGAGGGACAGAAGCTGTGTAATTTATCTTACCCCAAGTATCCCCCCAGTGCTGGCCGTCTGCAGCTCAGGCACTTCCAGAGGTGGCATTGCTGACTGCATTTAATGGCTCTCAATGGACTTTTCCCCAGTGAATCTGTGGAGTTTCTTTATAAACTTAAAACGTCCACAGTCGTCTTAGCAAGGAGTTCTCCTGCTTAAATGGGTGCTGTGTGAAGAAACATCTTTTGTTTTGAAGCAGAACAACCTCTTGCCTGTTCTTTTGGATATTTCCTTCATCTCACTTAGGAAAAGCCCCTGAGCAGCAACTCCTTGCCCATCCTTTCCTGTGCCACTGTTGTTTCAGAGCCATATCATGGAGGAGGCTTTGGTCTAAGCTTTCCCAGAATGAAGTGTCCTAGTTTTATTAGATCTTGCCATAAATGAGTTACTCACCACCTCCTCTCAGCTTTGGCTTTGCCCTTATTGTTGAACAGCGTGGTGGCTTTGGACATTTGTAGAGGGAATGTCCCAGTGCCTCTGTGTGCCTGCATCTCACAGCAGTTTGTCTCAGCTGATTTCAGCCTAGTCCTGAGGACTAGTTAGCATTTGGTGTGGTAGTGGCTGTCTCTTTGTGTAGATCCACTTGGAGAGTCCAGCTCAGGTGGCCCAGGAAGGCTTCAGGATGGGAATCCCAGCGTGTGAAGTGACAGCGCTGGGAGAGGAGTTTCGAAAGTGCGGTGCTCATGTGAGCCAAAATGCTGGCGTGGTCATGTTCCCCCATCCCCTCCTGTGCCCTGTTTGTATCCTCACGTTCCCACTGAGCTTTGAGGACCAGAACTGCACGGGTTGTTTAGGATTCGGGCAGTGTCACGATAGCTTCTGGTTTTGTTCTGCAGTCCTGAGCTACCAGTGCCTCACGCTTGATGTGTTCTTTGACGTCTGCTGAGCACGGAGGGGGCTCCAGGAATAGCCACCCTCAGGACTCAGCTTCTGAGCCACAGTGGCAGGAGTCTGTTTCTGTGGATGGTAAGTGAGATGGGCTTTCATTACCTGTGTCCACTGAACTTCATCAGACACTTTATGACCCAGCCTCTTGGTTTATAAGCTACATTCTTTGAAATCCCAGGTGTTCATCCTTTAATTGTAGCATCTGATTCTCTAGCTTTCCCCCCCCCCTTCCACTTTGCCAGGGGAGAGCCATTTTCAGTTAGGCTTTTGCTCACTTCTCACAATTCCAACAGAAAATAGTTTTCCTTTTTAAACTTGCATTGCAGATCCCTCCTGGATTGAAATGGCATGGATGCCTATTTGCATTTGAGTTTTATTACTTGAAGTAAGCTTGATTCTTGCTGCTGGTGCTGCATGGCAGAGCTAGAAGGGAAAGGCCTAAACTCATTATCGGTTCTGAGTAGCTTTGTAAAAGCAGAGTAGTCCAAGGTCTTGGTTCTGGGATCAGCTGCCTGGAATGCAGTAAATTGACCATATCAGTTGTAGCTAAGTTTGTAATATAACTCACAGATGGCAAGACTCAGATCTTTGTGTGATCTGTGGCAGTCAGGCATTCTTGGTGTGTATTTTATTAATTAAATGAAGAAATTTCAAAGCATATTTGAGTTTAGTTGAACATCGATTCCAGACTTAGGCAGGGCAAGAGGGCAGAGCAAAGCATCGAACTGAATGATGCCAAGATTAATAGTGCAATCAATGAAGAAGTTAGTAAGAAATAATAAGAAAATACAATGGAAACAGTCTTTTGGGTCTAACTCCATGATGTTGTGTGGGTACATGCAGAGCTGTTGCAGTTTGCTCCAAATAAAAAGGATGAAGCTGTATATTTTTTGACACTACTACCAATTTATCCTGGCATTGCCTTTGCACTGGCAGCTGGTAGAATTCCTCTCCCACTGTAGGTACAGCCAACATCTCTTCTGTACTGTGCTACTCAGCTCTGCCTCAAAGTTAACATAACTCCAATGAAAACTACATGGATATCTAAACTACTGAAAGCAAATGCACTAAAAATTCCCCAGTGGGCTGACAAGTGAAATACTTCTGTGTTTGAGAAGCTGGTATGTAGAATGGAGAAGTAAGAAAATGTGTCACTGACACAGGTATCCACAAACTTTGTCGCGACAGGTACATGCTCTGTGCTGTAACCTCTGGGTGTCATTAGCACAGGGCTTGGGCAGCTTGCCTTGCTGTCAGCTCTGTGTTACACATGGCAAACCCTGGAGATGGTGGCTCTGAGGCTGGGCTTTGAAGGGGTTTGGGGTTTAGCAGGGTAGAAAGCACAGGCTGTGCCCTCGAAATGTAACCAGCGGTTTCCAGTGTGCTCTCAGTGTGCCCTGAGCTTGCAGAAGACATCAGTTATCTGACTGACTTGTAAGACTGGAAATAAAAGCTTCCTTAAGCTTTTGACAGTCAATTTTTATTGCCTGGTGCAGGAGCCCTGAGGGATGGGGACAGCTGGGCTCCTTTCCATGAGCCAGCAGTGGTCGGAGGTGTCCGGCTCTGTTTAGTATGCACGGGGACGTGCAGAGAGCTCTCATTTTCAGTCTATTCTGTACCCCATCAATTTCTAATGCATACAGCTCCCCTTTCATGCACACACCAGTAACTCAGCCATGTACCAGCAGAAACATTGTCAGGAGTTGTACTTTGGCGAGTGCGGAATGCGGACCCGGAGCCCCATTGTGTACCACATGCTCTTGTACAATAAAATCCCTTGTTACTACATTTGGAAACGATAAATCATGTTACATAAAGTAGCCTGACAGGTCCCATTTCAATGGGAATTTTAATGCTTTTATATTAACATTCTGACTGTGTCCTTGACTGTCTGGATTGCATTAGAGGTGCTTGGCAGCAAATGGAGAAAAGCCATTGGGAGTTGGTTCAGAGCAGGCATTCCAAGCACACATCACTTCAGGATGGCTTTTTATTTTCCCCTGGTTTCCATCTTCTCTTTGGCCTCAAGTGCTTGAGCACCACAGCAGGGCCTTTTTAGGGGTGGGGCTTGTGTTTCTTTTTGTGTTAGATTTTAACCTAACCTACTC
This sequence comes from Eulacestoma nigropectus, assembly GCA_013397775.1. NCBI lineage: Eukaryota > Metazoa > Chordata > Aves > Passeriformes > Eulacestoma > Eulacestoma nigropectus. The sequence goes on from VZTE01004600.1 coordinate 155,078, forward strand.
TGGAGTGGCACAACTCAGAGGTGGGGGAGGTGGCTGAGCCCAAGCTGTGGCCCTGCACTGCCTCGGGGAACTCTTGCAGGCCAGCCTGGTTTGGACCTCGGGGTCTCCAGAGGTCTCAATACTGCTGGATTTGGACCTGGTGGGCCCATAACTTGCTAAGTGCTTGGTTTGCACCCTTGTGTCTGTGTTCAGTGCAGTTAAGGGAACGTACTACTCCAGACAAGTGCTGTTTCCTCAACCTTAATTGCACTATTTTGCTTTTCTTTCCTAAGCTGCTTTGAGCATCTCTGATGCTTGGAAGTGATTGGGCAGGAAAGTGCCTAGCTTATCTATTCAATATCTGCTGGGAGAAACCATTTGTCTTCAGAACTACCAGCAAAGGATATTTCTACTCCTGACACAGTTGCAATTTACAGAATGGAGATGTGTTTTCATGATGAATTTGCCTATTAATGATGTTGATCCACAGCTTTGTGCTCCCATCAAGGATCCAAGCTTGGAAAGGAACACGTGAATTTTCACATGACTGTAACATTCATTTATAGCAAGTATCTATGTACTGAAAGGGCTCTAGCATAGCCCTTTTAATGAAAGCATCTGTTTCTGTGGAAATAGATGGGAATTAAAATGGCACACTGATCTGTGTTGATGATAAAGATGCTGATAAAAATTCTGCCTTGAGACAATCTACACTTTCTTTTTTAATATTGTTTGTCATTTTAAGATGCCTGAATGCTGACGTGATGGATGTGGTTTGAAAGCCTGGATGGGTTTTCCTGTCATGGACTTTGCTGCTCAGTAAAGAGCTGTGCTGTAATGCTGGGCCCTAATTTCCATAGACATTATTGGTTTGACAAAGATGCTGCTTTTAAAAACAGAACATTTCTGAAGTGATAAGAGTTTTAAGTTTAATGCTTACAGGCTGCCACAGAGTAAATATTTCAGCATCATTGGCGTGAAGCCAGATGAAGATGATGAGAACTTCACACTGTGTCAGTCAGGCATTTTTGGGCTACAGAATCAAGCTTCCAGGTGTTCACCCAACACTATCCTGGTTTGGGACTTAGTGTGAGGTTTTCAGGAGATGTTCTGGCACCTTCTGTTTCTTAGGGAGTAATACAAGGACTTAGGGAATTTAAGAGAAGCCAGCTTATGCAAAGTTTTCTAAGTCTTGTGATCTTCGGGTTTTGAAGCTTTTCAGAGTCTTCCCTGTCACGCCAGTGGTTTCCCTGAGCTTGTCCCAGTGTTGATGTGGAATTGCTGGTTTAGAGACCCCAGACAACTCGGGGTGCCCAGCCCCAGAGGGGAGGGAGGGCAGCACATCTGGGCTCCAGCTGTGTGCCCTGGGTGGGGGCACACGCCAGTGCAGCCAGACTCTGCTGAGGCCATTGATGCCGATGGCACAACTTGGAAGTGCTGGATGCTTTTTCAGACCCAAGACAGTTTTTGTGCTGTGCAGATGCATTTCTTAAAGAAGCATATGGCTGGCTTAGTGCCTCCTGAGAGAATCTAGCAAAGCCCAGCACTCACACCTCAGGTCTGGTTCCAGTATGAGCCTAGAAGTCTATTGAAGTCCTAAATTACTGCTGCACTCCATCCACTGCCTTCAGCCTTTGCTTGTTTGGTGCAGAGCTGCCAGCGAGAACTCTCTTAAATTGAATAGATTTGACAGCAGCTGGGACTTGTTCTGAAGTGCCTTGTACAGCAGAACTCACCCTTGCAGCCTTTCCACGCTTTGCAGCATTTTTGTTACAGACTCTTAATGTATGTAAAAGAAGGAAGGTGGCTGCCCTCACTTACAGTGCTCACTGCAGCCAGCTGTGCAGCAGAGCTGAGCTCTAGTGCTGTCTCTGAACAGGAATTGAGTCCTGGGGATACCTTGAGTGGCAGTGAAGGCTCCCATCCTACCTGGTCCCTCCTTTCCCCCTCACCCTTTGGTTTTGTGTTGGTGAAACATCTGGTTTTTCCTCTCTTGTCAGGCATGTGACCATCTCCAATGTTAACACATTCTGATCTTCTAATAATGGATTATAAATCTTGACCTTTCTTAATCTCATGTTGATCAAATAACATTTAAGATTGGTGCAGGGAAAACCAGCAGTAATAATGTGCACACCCTTGTTTGTGATATGGAGGTTGGCATTTTGCAGTGTTTTACTTTTGTTGAGCTGTGAGTGGTTTTACATAAATACACTCCAATGCTGTGCATGGATTCTGCTTTAACATTGTGGTTTATGACTTAGTTCATTTGAATTCTGCTGTTTTGTGGGAAAATATTTGAACTTTATCTGCCTACATAAGATCAAATATGTAGTCACCCCTAATGCAGCTCCATTTGGTGATACTTGAGTAATCCCTCAAAGTCAAAACCGAGGAGTATGGATGGAATGGAGCATGCAAGTTTGCACAGTGACTGCTGATCTGTGGATAAACAGTCTTTTAGCCTCCAGCAGGATCATGCTCTCAGTGTGCAGAAGTATTACACACACAACTGGGCTTTTCAATTCCTCTTGTTGGAGGAAAGGGATGATGGAATTATTATAAAGCTGGAATACCGCAGTTCTTATATTGCAACAAAATACTTGCATCTCAAGTCCTCGACTTCTCCTTTTTGTTTTGCCTTGATCTAATACAAACTCTGGGTTAAGTTCCATCTGCAGGATGGGCTTCAGAAGATAATGAAGGGAGAGAATGGGGAAAAGTCACTGTCCATTTACACCCGTGTCCCTGTGGCTGTCTGGTACCACTTCTCCTCTCCAGTGCTCCCGTGGCACGCAAAACCTGTTGTGCTCTTTCGTTTTCTTCCTTTCCAATACCTCTTCATCTTTTTTACAGCTCCTGCTGCAAGCATTAGAGGTCTTGATAGAAACCTGGATATTCTCTTCTGGATGTGGTGTTTATTATCCAGACTCTGCTCTTGCTTAACCTGTTTTATCCTGTGTGAGAAAGCTGATGTTCTGTAATGCTCTTAATGTGTCCTGGAGCTTTAGACCTCCTTTGTCCCAGAAAGTCAATGGAATCAATACAGAATAATTAGCATTTGTGGCTTATCCAAATAGTGGCAGCCCTCTGGAATTTAAATAGAGGCAGAAGAGTGACTTAATCCTTCTCATGTCTGAGAACAGGATGAGGCTTAAGCTGTATCTTGGAAAGCTGTTGAAATAGAGGAGAGAACTTTGGCTTCCTTCTGGCCTGCACAGGGACATGTTCCTTTAGCAGGAGAGATGGGAGTCAGAGGGGAAACAGCAGAGCCTGTTGTGTATGGCAGGGTTAAAAACCTGCTCAGGCCATCTGAAAACACTCACTTCATGACTTTGGAGACTGGATACTCACAAATTATTCTTGCTGAGCAGGCATTCTAGGAGAGTGGTTTCCTTACAATAACAGCAGCAAAGCCAGAGGCTGTCAGGCCAGGAGCTGCCTTGCAAAGGTGGGCTAAAAGGTGCATTTTTCTCAGCGCCAATTAAAAAAAGCATTGGCATCGAGCCACAGGAGGAAAACCAGGGCATGTGCAAAATTAGCAGTAGGCAGTGAAGAAACAAACCCAGATGGTTCTGAGCTGGCTTTCACAAATACCTGTGCCTTCCACAAATGGAGGGTGTTTTTCTTTATTGTGTGTGTCAGAATGAACGCAAATATTGTGGGATGTGCAGCCACTCGTGGAGTATCGACTCCACTGCATTCCCATTAGCCTCTGCCTGTCAAGAAACAAGGCTCTTGCCATTCATTGGGTGCTCCACTGCTGCCATATGTGGCCAGAAAAAAAAAATTGCTTCTCAGTCAGAATCTCTTTGATATGCCCGAGGTGCTGTCAGCTGTGGTTTGCTGAATATGATAATGTGAATTGACGTTATCAGTTACTTTCTGAAACCTGCGGAATGATCTGGGGAAATGAAGCCTGCTAGTTCTCTGGGGGGAAAAGGGCTCTGAAGACAGAAGGTTCTTGGTTTAGAATCAGTTCAGCTTTGTAGGTGGGGTATCTTGAGAGTGAAGTATCTGTGGGGAGCAGGAAATGTGCGTGACGTGGGAGTGTGGTGAAGTGACTGCACAGAGATGAGGAGCTTCTTGGGGATGCCGGTGGGTCAGTGTGGGTGCCATGACTGCTCCAGAGCATCCTTCTAGCTTGCCTTTCATCTGCTGGGGTTTAGAGAATTTATTTTGACCTTGTATTTAAAGGATGGTTTCCTTAAAAAAATAATATTAATTTTTTAAAAAAAGTACTTTTTGTTGCCTTTGATTGAATTTTGGAGTAAGGTTCCCACTACAAGTGTGGCAGGCAACTTCTTTAATATGACGACAAATGAAGATTTGGCTTTGAGGCTGCACACAGGGGCAGTTTGGAGGAGTTCGAACATTGACTATCCTAAACTATTCAAGACTACAAATAATTCTGATACTGTTAAATTTCTTTTCATGTTGTCTTGATATATGAATGTAGTTGAATAATTTCTCCCCAAATTAAAATACATACAGAGATATTAAGGAATGCTGGAGATACTTCAGTATCTTCGGCAATTCTTTGACACCCCAATCTCATTGTGTGCTTTGAGACTTTACCTATTTTTTAGAGTTTATTTTCTTTTCTGATATTACCTGCAGCATTGGTATGATGCTTTAAAAAGCCCCTGTTTGCTGAGTAGGACGATAACCCTGGGACTTGTTTGTAGCACATGTATTTTGTCCTGTATCTGGTGTTGGAAGTTGATGGATGTTTTTCCTTTCAGGCATCCCAGCAGATGAATTGAAGCTGTGAATGTCAGTGGTGCCCAAGTCAGATCCCTCCATTTACATGCTGCCCCCATGTTTTTTAACCCAATGTTGTGCACTGCTTTTAAGTATGCATTGTTTTTGTTCAAATCCTCTTGGCTAAACCCCAGAATTAATGCAATTAATTCTGCTTGTATACAGGTTGAGCAACTGGCTACGTGATACTGCCCAGGTGGCTTCTGCATCTGTGGCTTCAATCTCATTTCCCTCTTTTCAAAGGGTTTGTGTGTGTATCCCCTCCTCACCACTCAGCTTCCTGGATTGTGTAGGGAGAAATGTGGGATGTGGGGCTGGCTTCCTCTTCTTTACTGTGCCTTTGAACCTCTCCTTTGAGGACTCTTTATTGAGTCATTTTGGGGGGAAGAAGGTGACTTGAGAGCTCTGATGTCAAGTACAAAATAAGACTGCAGCCATATCACTTGATACTGTTCCCCTTAAATGCCAAATTGTGAATTTCCTTAGAGGCAGAATGAGTTTTTTGGGCATCTCTCCAGAAGTCAAAGAATCCCAATTCTAGAGGTCACTGGACTGAAAAAAGCCAAGAAAATGAGAAGTTAATGCAGAAATAGCTGAAGAGAAAAGTTGAAAGCCCTTCTGCCTTGTACCAGAGCAGTTTGGCCCCTTTGGAGCTAATGGCCTACAAGACGGGCAGGTTCCTTCCTGCAGGACCTTTTCATTGAGGAAGGCAGGGTCCTCCCCAGTCCATGGAGAAGTTGATGTTCTTGGGTGGGGAGGGTGGGTTTGCAGGTTTGGCTCTCTGGTAGCCCCAGGTGAAGTTGCTGCCCAGGCTCACCCGGGTGGGGTGGGCTCCTGCTGCTCTCAGTGCTGTCAGTCACAGCTTTGCTCACCCTGAGGGGTCGCTCCCATGTGTGCAGGTGCTCAGGGATCTGCTGTGGGAGCTGTGGAGAGCCTGTCAGGAATGTGTGTGGAGAGAAAAGGTGGTAATTACGCAAATCTTGCTGTCCTGGTACTCCCCCGTATGCTCTCAGGAAGGCTTTTTCACAGACCATGTAGAACTACCTTTTTGGTGGCAGATACTGAATTCTCCAAACTTCCTCTAAATTTTTATCCCCAGTCAGTTTTGTAGTGCTGTGGAAACCTATTTCCTTTGTGCCCCCAAGTTATGGGTATCCTCAGCTGGACTTGAGGAACTCTTTTTGAAAGAGCAGGACTATATCAAGTACTCAGGGCACTTGTATCCCCTGGGAGTATTCCTGGTGTTATTTCCAGTGGATTGATTATTTTATGCGGTTTATAAACTTGCTCTGACTTTGATTATATTACCCACTCCTGGAGCAGTGCCTGTGTGAAGGGAAGGGTGTTCAGTGCTAGACTGCAGTGAAGTGTAGATTCAGTTACAACTTATTTCTTGGTGTAAAACTGAATTTACCAGCTGGGTTTTTCAGATTACTGTCAGCTGAAGTACCTTCAATCTCCCATTTTTTCTGTGCCAGTTTCTGCAGTTCTGTGTATTAATTCTGTTTGTTTTGAATAGCTGTTACTTTATCATCTATCTAATGCTGATTTAAATCACGTATCTAATGATCTCTTTAGAAGTAGAGGCTGATACGATAAAAATGTAAAATGCCTTGGCATCCCATAGCACTCTGCTTTGCTTTCCTTTCTTTTTCTGGATGCTGAGGTGATGCTACCTTTCCCCTGCACCTCAGATATGCTGACTGTTCCTAAATGTTTTATTTCCTTTGACATTCATTTTCTTTTGAAGAAGGGCAGCCACTTCGTATGTGTCAGGCTCGTGCTGGAATTTTAAATACTTTAATGCATTCTTATTATCCGCAAGAGTGGCTGGCTAATTAGTTAGCTTAGTAAATAATGGCTTGGTGATGCCTCTGTGAGAAATGAAGGTATGCACACCACGTTTTAGTGCTTTTTAATCCCACACGTGCCCTGGTGAGTCACTGGCTCTGGGAGAATGGAGGTGATGTGGATGAGGTTGGCTTGGTCTCAGTGCACTCAGTGGGATCCCCCTCCTGGGCACCGAGGGCTGGCTGGTTCTGAGCCCTTTTGGCTTCTCAGAAACTTCCCCTGACTCCGCAGCTGCTGAACCTGCAGAGCTGCCCCAGCCCTGGGGCCCAGCACAGGAAGGACCTGGAGCTGCTGCAGCCAGGCCAGGGGAGGCACCAGGATGAGCAGAGGGATGGAGCAGCTCTGCTGGGAGGAGAGGCTGGCAGAGCTGGGATTGTTCAGCCTGGAGAGGAGAAGCTTTGGGGTGACCTCAGTGTGGCCTTGCAGGGCCTGAAGGAGCTGCAGGAAAGATGGAGAGAGTCTGGGGACAAGGGATGGAGGGACAGGACAAGGGGGAATGGCTTCAAACTGACAGAGTAGGTTCCCAGATATTGGGAAGAAATTCTTGGCTGTGAAGGTGGTGAGGCCCTGGCACAGGGTGCCCAGAGAAGCTGTGGCTGCCCCTGGATCCCTGGCAGTGTCCAAGGCCAGGCTGGATGGGGCTTGGAGCAGCTTGGGACAGTGGAAGGTGTCCCTGCCTGCGGTAGGGGGTTGAATGAGATGGGCTTTGAGGTCCCTTCCCACCTAAACCATTCTGGGATTCTGTGATGGAGAGGAGATTCTGTTGCTTTTGATGCTGCTGAGGCTTGAGGTTCTTGACAATTAGTCAGCTTTTCCTGCTCTTCCTGGTTTTTAATGTCGCTTGCTTCCTGTCAAAGGCAACCTCATACCTACTTTTTTTGTTGCTGTTTTGCAGGTTAAGGCTGCTGAATCCCCCCCCACAGGAAACACTTTAAAATCTGTTGCAAATTAAACCTATTTATACTTCTAATAATGAATAAAGGATACGTTAATTCTAACTTTCAATGTCTTGTGACCATTTTGGTAGGATTGCTTTATTATCTGTTTCTCTAAGCTGTCTTGCCAGGAGTTAGGTGGCTTTATTCCCAGATTTATAATGCATTCTCTTCCTCTTGGAAAGGGCATGTGCTGCCTTGGCTCACTCCTTTTAATTTGAGTTTTGCAGGGGTCTGTGTTGTTCCAATTTTAGTTCTATTTCTAAAGCCTTTTGCACACATGTAAAATTTGATAAAAACTACAATATCTCAAGGCTTTTACAATTACTGCAGGTGTAAACTCCAGCCTGCTTTTCGTGCTTCTGGATATATCTATTAATTCATGTAATCTGCGAAGGAAAAACTTGAGATATTCCTTAGATAAGCTTGCTAATTAACATAAAAAAGAAAAAACAGGCCTGTAAAAAAGCAGCTCCAGTGGTAGATTACTCACCAGCCCCAGCAGCTCTCTGGTGGCTCCTGCAGAAGTGGTTTGTCCCCCGATTTGGTATTCTGAGACATTCCCCCATCCATCCTGCTTCTCCCATCTAACCGAGCATACTGAAAGTGGGATGAATTGACCTGTAGCCAAACTTAACCAGTCATCACTCACCAAAATCCCTTGGGAGGAAGCAGCTGGAAGTGTTGACAAAATATTGGGCAGCCCCCCCTTGAGAGGTCCTGTTGTCACTCACAGCAGCCTGGGTCAGATCTCACCTGGCTACACAGCAGCTGGGGGGATCCAGCAGCATTTTGGTCTGGGTGCTGCATGAAGACACTGTAGGCTTAAAACAGAGCTCTTACCAGCAGCTGTGATCTGTTCCAGGGCCTGTGGGGCTGTTGTGACACGGTGCTGTCCCGCTGCTTTTCCAGCACAGGTTTCCAGACAGGCTCCTGTCGGGGCTGGGTGGGAGCTGGGGGCTGTGGTCCAGGGGAGGCACAGCCTGGAGCAGCCTGGCTGGGAGTGCCGGAGTCCTGAGCCCTGGCACCTCACAGCAGGCAGGAGTAGCAGCGCGGGATTGCAAACTGCAGGAGCAGGATGCCAGACCCGCTGCAAAAGAACCTCTTTACATCTGGAGTTGTGTGAGATAGGGACACAACACTCCTCTGCCTGTCTCTGGTGTGGAGGCAGGAACTGCCCTGGCATGGAGGGGGTGACCCTGAGGTGGGCTCAGGGGGTCGGAACGTGGTGTTAATAACACCAAGGTTGGGGTTCCATCCCTGTGTGGACACCTGAGAGTTGGACTCAGATCCTTGTGGGCCCCTTCCAACTCAGAATATTCTGTGCTCTGAGTGTGCTGCTGGAAGGGGGGCCTGGCACACTGAGCCAGGGCAGGTCAGAGCCTTTCAGCTGGCTCTGAGCTCAGCTAAGAAACATCTTCAGGGTAACAAGAAACAGAAACCTGTGCCATTTTGCAGAAGGTTTCAGGTACATTTCCTTGGTTAATGCTGGTTCTGGTCTGGCTTGTAGAGCCCCAGCATCATGATGTAATGGAAACTGGGGAAACTCAGTTCCATGAAAATTCAAGTTTAGCATGTGATGTATTATTGCCAATTTGGGTTTTCTTCTGAGCTTTTAGGGAAGAGATGTATGTTGTTACAGGATGACTTTCTTGGCACCTTGGCACTTTCCTACCATTACGTATCTGTATAAATAGATATTTTTGCTTCGGTGGTAGAAATGTGGTGCAGAGGTACAGAACCTTTGTGCTGTGTATCATAAAACCTATGCTATTAACTTTTAAGATATAAGAATAAGCCTTAAGAGAACACTGGTAGATAGCTCTGTTAGCTGGTAGTGGTATAAAAGTAGTACAAAATGTTTGAGAATCTGTTGTTTTTCAGACCTGACAAACACCCCTCTTCATCCCTTCCCTTCCTCCCCCACACCATAGGTGCAAATAATAGCAAAAAACCTACTTTCTGCTGTTGCAATAATGCTTTTTTCCCCTCAAGAAATAATACATTGATAGCACTAGACAGTAATTTTAAAGGTTTGATTTCACCATCAGTTAAAAGAGGACTTACAAAATCATAGAATATCCTGAGTTGGAAGAACCCACAAAGATTCCAATGCCCTGCACAGACCCCCCAACAATCCCACCCTGGGCATCCCTGGGAGCTCTGGCAGCCTCGGGGCCGTGCCCATTCCCTGGGGAGCCTGGGCAGTGCCCAGCACCTCTGGGGGGAAGAACCTTTCCCTGATTTCAGTCTGAGCCCGCCCTGGCCCAGCTCCAGCTGCTCCCTGGGTGCTGTCCCTGTCCCAGAGCAGAGCTCGGAGCTGTCCCTGCGCTGCCCTCGGGAGGAGCTGCAGCCCCGGGGAGCTCTGCCCTCAGCTCCTCTGCTGCAGCTGGAGCAGCCCAGTGCCCTCAGCCACTCCTCGGGTGGCCCCTCCAGACCCTTCCCCATCCCATGGTCCCTGCTTTGGACACTCTGGAACAGCTTTGGATCTCTCTGACATTGGGGCACCCAAACTGCCCCAGCACTGGGGGTGAGGCTGCCTCAGACCAGAGCAGAGCTGGACAATCCCTCCCTTGCCCCTGATCCCCCAGGACAGGGATGTCCCTCCTGGCTCCAGGGCACTGCTGACTCATGTTCACCTGGCCATGAACCAGGACCCCCAGATCCCTTTCCACAGCTGCTCTCCAGCCCCTCCTTCCTGAGTCCATACACACAGCCAGGATTGCCCCATCCCAGGTGCAGACTCCAATGCTTGCCCTTGTTAAACTTCCTATGGTTGGTGATTGCCCAGCTGAGGTCTCTCTGCAGGGCCTCCCTGCCCTCAAGGGAGTCCCAGTTGTTGGCAAATTGCCTTGGTCTTCCTTTGAGTCCCAGGTCCGACTCGTTAATGAAGGTGTTGGAGAACACAGGCAGAGGATGGAGCCCTGTGGAACCCCACTAGTGGCCGGTGCCAGCCTGATGTCACCCAGTCACTGTCACCCTNCTCCAATGCTTGCCCTTGTTAAACTTCCTATGGTTGGTGATTGCCCAGCTGAGGTCTCTCTGCAGGGCCTCCCTGCCCTCAAGGGAGTCCCAGTTGTTGGCAAATTGCCTTGGTCTTCCTTTGAGTCCCAGGTCCGACTCGTTAATGAAGGTGTTGGAGAACACAGGCAGAGGATGGAGCCCTGTGGAACCCCACTAGTGGCCGGTGCCAGCCTGATGTCACCCAGTCACTGTCACCCTTTGTGCCTGACCCGTGAGCCAGTTGCTCACTCATCACATAACACAGTTACCCAGCTCTGGGCTGGACCATTTGTCCAGAAGGATCCTGTGAGAGATGGTATCAAAAGCTTTGCTGAAGTCCAAAAAGATCACATCAACTGGCTTCCCTTGATCATTCAGGTGGATTACCCTGTTGTAGAAGGAAATCGGGTTCGACAAGCGGGACTTTCCCCTCCTGAAGCCATGCTGGTTGGGACTGATGCCTGTGTTGACCTCCAGGTGTTTTTCATCACCTCCCAGAATAATCTTCTCCATAAGTTTACCAGGCACTGAAGTGAGACTGACAGGCCTGTTGTTTCCGGGGTCCTCCTCCTTGCCCTTCTTGAAAATCAGGACAATGTTCCCCAGCTTCCAGTCAGCTGGGACCTCTCCAGATTCCCAACACCACTCAAAAATCATCGAGAGAGGCTTTGTGATGATTTCAGCAGCTCTTTGAGGATTCTTGGATGAATCCCATCAGGCCCCATAGGTTTGTAGGGATCCAGCTGGAGCAGCAGGTCCTGTACAATTTCAGAGTCAACTGGGAGCTGATCATTGTCACAGTCATGGTCCTCCAGCTCAGGGCACTGGGACCCCTTGGTCCATGATCCATGTTGAAGACAGAGGCAAAGATCTCATTAAACACTTCTGCCTTTCCCTGTCCCTGTCTGTGAGGTGATTGTCCTCACCCTGGAGCACACTGATGTTATTTCCACGCTGCCTTTTGCCATTAATACATTTGAAAATTTTTATTATCCCCCACAGTTCGGGCAGCTCCAACTCCAGTTGAGCTTTGTCCACACGGATTTTCTGCCTACAGCAGCATCTCTGTGTTCTTCCCCTGTCACCTGACCCTGCTCCCGCTGGGCACACACCAGGGAGTTTTGCCTTGTTTCCAAGGGAAGATTCCGTGGGGGCTCAGGGCTGCTGCGCAGGAGTCTCCGAGCTCAGGAACCCCCTGACCAGCCCCGTCCAACCCTCACCCTGGACTTACCTCAGGCACTGACAGTGACTTGCCCGGTTCCTGTGGCCTGTGAGGATGCTGGAATTAAATTGCTGTTGTTCCTGCAGCAGGAGCACACGCAGGTGGGTGGGTGGATAGGTGGATACACAGGTTACTAACTGGGTCCCTGCATGGGCTGGAGGTGGAATTTGTCCCTTCATATGCTTGAGATCCAGGGAATTACGGACTGGTTTGGGTTGGAAGGAAGCTCAAAGCTCCTCTCATCCCACCCCCTGCTGTGGGCAGGGACACCTTCCACCATCCCAGGGTGCTCCAAAGCTCCATCCAACCTGGCCTCGGACACTGCCAGGGCTGGGGCAGCCACATTGGGTTGTTCTTAAGATGTAAATTCTTACAAACCAGTCCCAGTGTTTTCAGCTGCTCCCGGCTTTACCCTTGAGTGGGAATTCCAGACTGAGTTACAGGGAATAGGAATTGCTTTTAGCCCACAGCAGTCCTGAAGGTTTTGATCAGTTGCCATTGAAGTTAAAGGATGCTATGAAATTTGGGGGAAGACTTGCACGTTCTCCTGATTTTTCTTTTTCATCAGGAAACAGACTGCAAGACTGAAGTTGCAAATTATAGCTCTCCTATGAGGAAATAAGATTTTTGGAGGTTTTTTAATATTAGTGAAGCGACTGGAAATATGTTACTAACTTGAAATATTTGGTTTGAAGGCAGTGGAATGGTTTTGATAACAGAGGTAAAACTGATTATAACTGCATTACATAAAAAGAAGTGACCAAACAACTTGTCAGAGTAGAAATCAGGCTGTGTACTTGCCTTGATAGAAATTGTTTTAATAATCACAAAAAAGTCCTATTTTCTGCTCAGAATGGGTGTGGGTTTGATTTTTTTTTCCTGGCTCAGCTCACTAAAACCTGTTCATGTTCTTTATCATATTTTTCACCTTGTGCCTGTGAACAATCTGTATCAAGTATGTGGACTTGTCATTTAATCCTGGTCCTGTCAGTAGTTAAAAACACTTCTCTTGCATAAGCAAATGTAGCAAACAGGATGGAGTGATTATAAAAAAACCCCTTTTATAACTCCTTCCATAGGTGAACTTCCCATTAGTGGGGGCTTTTGAGATTTACTTATGATTTTTAAATATTTTTGATGGATTTCAGTTAGTTCCCTGGGATCACTGATTGCATTTATTTCATATTGTGACACAGGAAATCCACCTGAAATGTCTGTATTTTTTTTTAATATAAATATTTAATTAATTGCATATGTGTGCATATGTTTTAGAGGGGTAGGGTGGTTGGGTTGTTCTGTTATTTGCAAAAGCTCATATTTTTGGAGTGGTTTCCTGGTATTTTCCTGGCTCCCATGGGTGTCTGATGGCCAGGCAGGATGGACTGGGTTCTGTTGGTGACTGTCCCAGCACAGGCTGGGGTTGGGGCAGTGGCAGTGAGCTGGGTTCTACAGTGCAGCTATGTTTGCATGAACAACTGGAATTGCTTTCTAGAGCTGATGATCACTTATTAATTTGCCTGATGAAGACTACTGTTTTTGAATAAATAGACAGTAAAAGTAGGTGTCAGAAAGTTCCTCTCTTGATGATGCAGCTTTATTGGGGCACATTCAAATGATGGAGTGCCCACTAAGAAGAAAGAAGCAGTGTGCAGCCTGGTGGCATCAGCTCATTTGAATTGGCATAAACCTTTTTCATGTGTCTCTGGATACTCTCCCTGGCACCCTTTGTCAAGTTAATTGTTGTCCGTAGACAGCTGTAGGTGTGAAGGGACAATATCCCTGGGATTTATCTGCTGGGTGCACTGGAGTCTGCCTCCACTGTGTCCGTGCTCCATTTGCCTGTGTTTAAGGTGTGCTGTCAGACAGGGAGGGGCTGGGGAGGCCTGAGGAAGGTGTGGAGCACTCACATCCCACAGCTCCGGCTCCAGCTCCGTGCAGTGATCCCACTGCTGTGCCAGTGCTGTTTGCTCAGGAACCTCCTGCTGCTGTCCTGGTCCCTGCTGGGACAGGAAAGCTCTGCGGCACAGGGACAGGAGCTTTGAATTCATTCCAGAAACACCTCCTGGGTGTGGAACAAAGTGGTGGTTTTATCCAAGTTTCAGATTTGTCGACAAATATTTGCGCTGCTGACAAATCCAAAACTTGGAGTGGAAGAGGCACTGCAGCTTGTTCAGCAGTTCCCAGCACTGAGGGTATTTTGAGTGGTCTGTAAATAGCTGAAATTCCTTAGTCCTGATGCCATTGTGTTGTTACAAAGGGGGCTCTGTGGGTGTTTGGTGAGTATAACTATGGATGGTATTTCAGCTGCTCTAGAGACTTGCTCTGCACTCACTGGCAGGGAGTAATACCTGGCAAGAGTTTATTGCACGTGAGACGTTGAGGCTGATGCTTTGTAGTTTCAGTAACGGGTGAACAGACATCTCCTAGAAGTTCCTTGTCCCTATAGACTCTGGGAACTTGTCAGAAGCATCTGATTTTTCTGTTCAGGAGTGTAGTGTCATGTTAAAGATGCAGTACCTGCCAAAGCTCACTGTATTGTTGGTTGGTTGGTTGGTTGGNAAGCATCTGATTTTTCTGTTCAGGAGTGTAGTGTCATGTTAAAGATGCAGTACCTGCCAAAGCTCACTGTATTGTTGGTTGGTTGTTCAACCCAATCAGGTGTCTAACCATAGCCTTTTTGGAAGTTTCTGGATGCTAATTGCAGGCAAAAGGCATCTGTCATGTAGTCACAGCTCCCTCACTTCCAAGCTGCACAGCTGCCATGGTGCTAATGGATGTCCCAGAGCTAAGCTGGTCATCCATAGAGGAGAATACAAACCTGGAGATGGCTTTCCTGCCTGCCTGCCCTGTGGCTGTGGAATTCTTGAAGGCCTGGACCCTGAAGATACACACTTGATACCCCGAGAGCTTCCAGCTGTCATTAGGAATTCCCCAGCTTGGCTGCCTGTGCTCGGGTCAGCCTTTCAGTGGCCTGCTGCTCCCCTGGGTGCTGAGCTTGGTGTTTGTCCTACCGGGAAGCAATTCCAGCTATTTCCAGCTATTTCCATCTTCAGGACTATCTGGAGGCTTGAAGAGGAGTTCTTTAACCTTTAAATTATTCAGGCAGAATTTCAAGCAGGTGTTGCTGTTGGTTTGGGGATGTCGTGCTTCAGGGCTAGATGGGATCAATAAGCAGTTCCACGTCTTTACTGGAGCGTGTTGTCTTCTCCCGAGGACAACAGAGATGGTGCTTTAATATCTCCTGCTCTTTAAATCAGAGGTGTGTGTTTAGACCTGGGGGCCTGCAGCATGGCCCGGCTGTGTGGTTTTCCCAGCTTGGTGGTTTGTTCCTGGCTCGCATCCTTCGCTCGTGCTGAAGATGTTCAGTGCATGACTCCCCTCTGGAGCTGCTTGGGCAGCTAAAATTTGCCTTCTTCAAAGCAGAGGTTGTTAACAAAGCTGCTGAGAGTGGCTGCAGTGCAGGGGAATATGTTTTTCCCCTGGTTGAGTGCTGTGTGGTGCCTTCAGAGATGCAAACTCCTTTGTAGTCTTGTGTCCCTGTCCGCTTTCCCATGTTCTCCCTCCTAGCAGAATGTGTCATTATTGGCTTTACTAAGAGCTCTATTAATTTTACAGGTTTTTTCTCTAAAAGAATTAAAACTTAAAGTGGTGTTAGGGGTGAAGCAATCCATTTGAGGGCAGATATTGATAGTCCCAGCTAACAGCACATGGCTTTTGAGGCAGAGGTTCTGGATACGTGATGGATTATTTAGGAGTTAGTGGGAAAGAGAGGAATTGCATCCTAATAGGAAGAGTTGCTGTAGGGTTGAGCTGGATTCCACCTTAACACCAATGTTTTTAGCTCTTTGCAAACATATAAGTAAAACTACTTCTTGCAGTAAGATTTTCTGAGTATTTTGTACACTTCATAAAGGATATTTCAAGTATTTTAGTGGCTGTACAGTTAAGAGGTATCTTGGAAGGACCTTTCTGCTTGGAATGCATTTCCTGTATCTAGTGCTGTCTTTAATCTCATGCGGTCTCACAAAACCCCTTCTACCTATTAGATATGCAGTAAAGCTGTTCTGTTTGGTACAGGATTGTATGTTTAAACAGCAGAAGTCCTCACTGCTCCTGTATTTTAAGATTAAAAATTCAGCTGCAATACTACCTTCAGATTCAGAGCCATTAGAATGGATTTTTCAGATTTATTCTCCTGATTACAATACAGAAAATTAATTGCTTTTGACTGTAAAGAATTATGACTCATTCATTATTTAAGAACCTTCTTGATGGATGAACCTTTTCCACTTACTCCAAGACTTCTCATGAAATATGGCTGGTTTTTTTAACTGGTATAAAGCATGATGCACCTCTGTCAAACAGTGGCTGCACTGCCCACCCTTTGGGGTCGGGAGCAGTGGAAGGGAAAACCAGCACCTCCTCTGTGTCCAGTTCGCTCGGATATTCCATGTACAGGGAGTAGAGTCTGCTGGGAGATAATGGGGAAGTTACTTCCCTGGCATTTATTTTAAATACTTTGGTGTTATAAAAGAAAGGTTTATTCCTTCATTTAAACATCCAGGTAGCAGAGAATACCCTTTAGTTTTGCCTGTGTGTGCATACTGGGAGTGTTTGTGTCACGTACTGAGGAGAAGAGCTTGGGTTTAACACAAGGGATGTTCCCCTCTGGTCATGGTTCAGCTTCTTGCTCCTGGTTTTTATGCTGCTTGTTCAGAAGGTCTCAAGTGATTTTTGTGTGTGTTTAACTCTTGTCGTTTTAGCAGACTTGGAAGAAAAAGTCGAATGATAGACCTTGTGGGTTAAAACCAGCTGAAATCAGGATGTGGTTACCTGTCAGCCCAGAAAGGTTTGCTCTGTGCCCTTGGCAGCCAAACCTCTGGAGTTGTGCATCACAGAAATAAACACAGAATGTTGTTAATGAGACATTTGGCATTTTCATAGAACCACAGAATGGTTTGGGTGGGAAGGGACCTTTAAAAGCCACCCTAATCCAGCCCCCTGCAATGAGTAGGAGCAGCTTTAACTAGACCAGGTCACCCAAAGCCCCATCCCACTTGGCCTTGAATGTTTCCAGGGAAGGGGCATCCACCACCTCTCTGGGTAACCTATTCCAGGGCCTCACCACCCTCACCGTAAAAACATTTCTTTCACAGTAAGACCCAGACCATGTGAATCCTATGTCAAATATGGCAAATAGAGTTTTAACTCATTATAATAAAATCTCCTAAAATCTTCATGGTGATGAAATTGTTGATTAGGTAACAATGATTTTGTAGAGCTTTTCCTTAAGAACAGATTACAGAAAATACTGACATCAGGGTTTTGGGGTGAGTGAACACTCTCACTGAATCCTGTCCCTTAGCCTGGACATTCACTGGAGGACAGAGTCAGGGTTTCCCAGTGCTGCAGTTTTCAGTTCATTTGTGCAATCCTCTCCAGTCAAATTCTCGAATCTCAATTTTTTTGCAGTTGTCTTAGCAAAGCCTACATTTCAGAGTAAGTTGCTAGTGATGTTGACATTTTCTTGTTACTAATTGGATTTAAAGGTTTTGCATAATGTATTCAGAATACTGGTTTTTCTCTGAGGTGTGTTACCTTTGCTTGTGAGAGCACCTGGGTTTGTAGCTGAGAGATGCTTTTGCTTGTAAAATTAGTCTCTGAGAGTTTAAGAAAATAGATATATCATGTGCTGCTTTGAAGTATTAGAAGGATTTGAGAGGCAGTTTGCCAACTGACATTTAAAACCCTTGAGAACTTGTTCCAGCCAAACCTTTTGATAAAAAAGTAAATGCAGCTAAGGCTTAGTTACTAAAATTATTTTAGCTGGTGGTTCAGTGCATGTAATCATCTTGGAACATCCTGAAACTTGTTCTTTTTTCAGTTCTCTATCAAGGCTTTTGGGCTGTGTCCGTGAATTTGTCACTTCTCAAACCCTTCCCATGATATTGAGGCTCGGTGGCTCTGAACGCTGTGTTGGCTGTGGTAGCCCATGGAAAGAACACTTCTTGTACCAGGAATGTTTTTGTGACGCTTCCTGGAGGGCTGTGACTCAGAGCTGATGGGATGTCCCGCTGTGTGACCCCTCTGAACCTTGGGGGCTGTTTGTCCTTGCTGAACCGTTGGAAATGCCAGCTCCTGGCTGGCACAGTGCCCCACAGGTGGCCATGGAGGTGTCCCTGGAGACCCAGGGAACACCCAGGGGCAGAGCCAGGGCTCGGCAGCTCGGCCGGGCCGGGCCTGCCCTGATCCTGATCCCGCTACTCAAGAGCCGAGAGTTTGGCTTTGGTTTGGTTTTCATTCCCATCCTCCTCATTCAGTTTTTGCTCATCAGGAGACGCCTGGTTTGGGAAGAGCCCGTGCAGCCCTGCTCACTATGGCGCAACAGAAGGTGCTGGGTTTGGTGTGACTCTGGCAGATGGCCCAAACCTGACTTGCCTGCTTGGGACAGTGGGTGCAGACTGGTTTTAACAGACCATGAAAGAGTGAGCTTTTGACACCTCTGCTTGAAAAAGGAGGAAGAAAGAGGCAAATTCAGTTTTACAGTATACACAATTTTAATAACAAAATGCTTCTGTACACTGCACTTGTTTTACTCCATTACTCACACCCCCTCCCACCAGAAGTTGGCTCTTGAAACATAATTTAAACACAACGCATCGAGGACTCTCTGTAATCTTGGCTTGCTAAGCTGGTAGAATAGTTCACTTACTAGTGTTTTCATTAGTGAAAAGAAAAATGGGGTGGGTTTTGTTTGGCTTTTTACAAAGGAGTGGCTGGGGGATGGCAGTCGTAGCTTCTCAGTGCTTACACGGTGGTGTACAACCTGCTTACACGGTGGTGTACAGCGGTGTTTCACCCCATCTGAGGCCTGATTATACCCTTCAAAGCTTCTGGTACCTTTCCCTAGATGCCTCTCAAAAGATTTTTACACAAGATGTGAAATGCTGAATTTCCAGCTGATTCTGAAATTATCTCTAAGCATCCTGCTAACGTGGTGCCTTAAAAAGCAAAGCCCAGCACCAATTTTAGCATCTGGGACATTTGCAGTGGAGGAAGGTGTGGGGAGGGAGGAGCTGCTGCCTTTGGTTTCTGTTGTCTCCTTGCATGTTCCTTTTTTGGGAGGGAGGAGAAATACTGTATCCCCCTCTGAACTTGTTTAATTTTTATGGAAAACTTCATAAGAAAGATGAAATTCAGCTCCTGGGTAAGTTTCATAGGTCTGAACAGATGGATTTTGATAGCTACACAGATCACAAAATTAAATCAACTTTATTTCCATTAAAGTAGTACAGAAATTATCTTAGACACATTAAAAATAAGTGTGTAGTGCAGATTTGTGGTTTAAAGCCACAGGATGTTTCTGATTTTACAAGGTAGCAATAGGCCCCTGTCTTCAAGGGGGTAATGGGACAGAAGCTCAGATGCTCAGATTTGCATGTGGCTGATCGCTGAAAAATCAGATCATTTCTGCTTGGGGGAGAAGCAAACAAAACCAAACACTGATGGAGCAGCATTCATTATGTTCCCATCTGATAGGGAATGGGAGCTCAGTGCAGAGGAACACTTCAGCTGGAGACTGAACACTCACCCATTTTACCCTTCATCGAGTAATTTTTACTTGTGTGCATTTAAAAACTGATCTAATGCAGAGCGACTAACTGGGAGCATTAATTCAGCCTGTTCAGGAGGATGACTCAAAACCTGAACTTGTGCTGCTGGGTTTCCATTTCACTGACATGAGGTGGGGAGCAGGGGAAGCTGCCTGGAGATCAGCGAGGCTGGAGAAGATCTTTGGATGGGACGAGGACCTCAAGAGCAGTACAAGAAATTCTGTTTCTAAAAGACCCAAAGACCTCTGAGGCTGTGCCTGGAGGTGTTGAAGCACCTGTAAGCAATGTAGGATCTGTATAAACTGAGGCTGTGCAGCAGCGATGGTGTTTGGGAGGGCAAGTTAACAAGCTCCTGTCATCAGCCAGTGCTCATACTGAAATACGATTAATTTAAACCAAATCATCGTGGTTCTTGTTCCATCAACAAAATAAATCAGAGATTGTAGAGTAGCACAATTATTCCAATCCCCTCCTTGCCTGGAAGAGTCACAAGCAATTGTGAATGGAAGACAGTAACTTTAAAATAAAAATACTAACAGCCTCTGGCCGTGTCCTCGTACAGAGCGATGGCTCTGCCTGGAGCTTGCTGTCCCTCCTCAGGGAATTCAAGTTGACTTCACTGCTACTGTTTGACATTCTGCAAGTTTTAGGATACCTGTTACCCTAAATGTAATGTTTGCAGAATTGCTTTGCTTATGCCTGGAACCTGGCAACAAATGGGTTTGAAAATAGCAGGAGTAAACCACGGCATTTGGGAGATCGGCTCTGGATTAGTGTGGAGTACAGAGAGGGAACGGGAACAGGGCTGGGCTGTGCCTGCTGGCCTCCTGCTTTGCTGTCTGCAAGCCAAGCACTGCAGGACCAGTGGAAACTGGGAGTGCTGGTGGGAGGGAGAAGTTGGGTGCCTGGATGGGTTTGCTTGGAGAGGCACTGGAACAGTGCTTTAATGCTTGGAAAATCACTGTGAGGGGCAGGGTTGGAGAAGAGGGCTGAATCCAGCATTGCTGGAGCATCTGCTTTTGCTCTTCTTGGGTGTAATTACAGGCTCATAAAGATGGAGTGGGACAGAGCTGGGGTGTTGGCAAAGCACCTCCTCTGGAGGAACCTCAGCTCTTCATCAAGCAGCCACTTCTCGTTCCCATGTGGAAGACTGACGTGGTACCCCTTGAACTGTCTTACAGCAAGGGTTCCTGCAGGGAAGGGGTGGGATTGCTTCCTGCAAATGCAGCTGAGGCCATCAGAGTTCAGTGGTGACATCTGATGGGGGATGGCAGCGTAGCCAGATTATTTGGCTGCCAGGATAATTAATGAGCTCAGTGATAACTTTGTCTGTGCTGGTACCCTGCAGCTGTAGGTGGAAGTCATCCCTAAGTGCCTCCTCCCCAGGCTCCCAGAGCCGACCTGTGCCAGCCAGAGCGGGGTGAGGGAGGTGCACGGGCAGGGAGAGCGATGCCCACTCAATGCCCACTCACTGCTCACTCGCCTGCCCCTAGAGCAGCATCCTGGGCCTCGGGAGAGCTGTGAGCACTTAGTTACGGGAAGGAGCAAAGCAAGTCTTCCTACAGTCAGCTAAATACCCCTGGGGACCAATATGGGTTTGTATTTCTCAGCTTAGCTCTGGCCTTCTGCCTCACATGGGATTTAGTCATACAGAATATCTGCTCTTTGTCCACCTACCCCGCAGGATTTTTTTCTAGTCAGTTAAAAGCAGTAATTAATTTCCCAGAACAGGTGTAAATGGACTCATCTTAGAATTAACAGTAACAAGAGTTCAAAGGTATCTCCATGGAAATCCATTAGGCTTCACTGGATCTCTTCCATTGAAGTAGAGTCAAGGGAAGTAAACAAAATATTGGTTTTATAATAAGGGCACTGTATGTAAAAGTAAAATGATGCAAATTAATATCTTCAAAACCAGCAATTGAAAAACCTTTATGTAAAATCTTAACAGAAGTTACTTATCTTGCTGTAATTGCCTTGGACAAATTCATCTCACAAGAAAACATCAAACTGTTGTATAATTGCACCCTAAATACCTCACTAAGTGGTAATACAGAGAGAAAAGCAGAGTGAAATAGCAAACAGATTTTTATGCAGTGGTTTTTCTGTTTAAAAAGTTTGCAGGATAGTTTAGTACATCACAATTAGCATATTGTAATTATGGATTTGGTCAAGGTATGGCAACACTGTGAGGAATTTTGTTTCTTCATCGGGGTGTGCTGGTAATTGTTTAACACTGCAGCATTGGACACAACACATTTTTTAGTTATACATACATGTATATATATATATAAAATAATTCTCCATCCCTCTGAATCTTTTAGCTTTGGTTAGAATGTTTACAATATTTGAGCAGTTGACTTAAAAATAATGTAATCCTTTGCAGACCCCCCACCCCCCCCACCCTCGTGGCATCTGAGTACCACCATCACTGCATAGATCTGCAAATATTTACATATAATTTCATAATAGAGTATAAATAGCAATATGGTACTTCTGGCTAAAGAAACCAAATTACCCCTTAGAATGAGGTGTGTGTGTATATATATTTATATATGATTTTTTTAAAAGTCAGACTAGTTTAGATTCTGTCCCATATCAAGTAAGAAACAAAACATTTTTCAGTGAACTATTCTATAAACTAATCATATTATCCTAACTTATCAGAAGGGGTCTTTTTTTATCTTGAATTTTAGAAGAGGAGGACAAGTGAGAGCTTATATTACAGGGGCTAATTCTGTCTCCAGAGAAACCAGTGGAGTTAGTGCATGAAAATAGCTTCCCAGCGAGAGGAAGCCTCAGCTGGGGGGGGCAGCAGGGGGACAAAGAGAGGCTTCTTCCTTCCTTCCTTTCTTCCTTCCCTCTTCTCCTTAACCTCGCTGTTGATATTTGCTTTTAATTAAGAGAACCTTGCATTAAGGGTATTTACACATGAAAAGGTGTTGAAATGCTGTTTGTTCATTGTCATTAAGTAATTAGCCCGAATTCATGAAAAGCATCATCAAGTGAAACCAGGGAGCTGAGCACTGGATGTACTTAATATTTCCAATCGATCCCGGCGTGCTGAGCCTCCCTAAAGAAGCTGCACTGCCAGTCTGGGGACACACGGAGGGCTGTCCTGCTCCTGGGGCTGTGTGCGTGTGCCCATCCTGCCCGGGGCTGTGTGTGCCCGTGTGTGTGTGCCCATCCTGCCTGGGATGTGTGTGTGTGCCCGTGTGTGTGCCCATCCTGCCCGGGGCTGTGTGTGCCCGTGTGTGTGTGCCCATCCTGCCTGGGATGTGTGTGTGTGCCCGTGTGTGTGCCCATCCTGCCCGGGGCTGTGTGTGCCCGTGTGTGTGTGCCCATCCTGCCTGGGATGTGTGTGTGTGCCCGTGTGTGTGCCCATCCTGCCCGGGGCTGTGTGTGCCCGTGTGTGTGTGCCCATCCTGCCTGGGATGTGTGTGTGTGCCCGTGTGTGTGCCCATCCTGCCCGGGGCTGTGTGTGCCCGTGTGTGTGTGCCCATCCTGCCTGGGATGTGTGTGTGTGCCCGTGTGTGTGCCCATCCTGCCCGGGGCTGTGTGTGCCCGTGTGTGTGTGCCCATCCTGCCTGGGATGTGTGTGTGTGCCCGTGTGTGTGCCCATCCTGCCCGGGGCTGTGTGTGCCCGTGTGTGTGTGCCCATCCTGCCTGGGATGTGTGTGTGTGCCCGTGTGTGTGCCCATCCTGCCCGGGGCTGTGTGTGCCCGTGTGTGTGTGCCCATCCTGCCTGGGATGTGTGTGTGTGCCCGTGTGTGTGCCCATCCTGCCCGGGGCTGTGTGTGCCCGTGTGTGTGTGCCCATCCTGCCTGGGATGTGTGTGTGTGCCCGTGTGTGTGCCCATCCTGCCCGGGGCTGTGTGTGCCCGTGTGTGTGTGCCCATCCTGCCTGGGATGTGTGTGTGTGCCCGTGTGTGTGCCCATCCTGCCCGGGGCTGTGTGTGCCCGTGTGTGTGTGCCCATCCTGCCTGGGATGTGTGTGTGTGCCCGTGTGTGTGCCCATCCTGCCCGGGGCTGTGTGTGCCCGTGTGTGTGTGCCCATCCTGCCTGGGATGTGTGTGTGTGCCCGTGTGTGTGCCCATCCTGCCCGGGGCTGTGTGTGCCCGTGTGTGTGTGCCCATCCTGCCTGGGATGTGTGTGTGTGCCCGTGTGTGTGCCCATCCTGCCCGGGGCTGTGTGCCCGTGTGAACTGCTCCTTTCCGTGCCTGCTGTGCCTTTCAGCAAGCCAAGCTACAAACATGCACAGAGCAAAACTGTATTTCAAATAAATTCACCCCAATGCACTGAAATTCCCACCTGGACCTTTGTTGCTCTCTATTTTTTTTTCTTCTGTTTTCCCTCCCTTCCCTTACTGGAGTGAAATGCTCAGAGGAGGAAAATCTTCCTCCCCAGCTGCCCCTAAAGTGCCCGGAGCCAGCTGCAGTGTTTGGGATCCTCCAGCTGCAGTGGAACAAACGAAGCGCACGTCCCCCACAGATCCCTGTACAGATATCCAGTATCCTTCCCCTCGGACTGTTTGCAGTAGAAAAAGTAGAATATGGAGACTCGGGTATAAATGTTTACACACAGTCATATAATTACATAACATGAAACATTTTACATAGTTTGAGGTGAGCATCTCTTTAGACTTTTAAACATTAGGAGTGCAAGTTTAATGTAATCATTGCTTCTTTAACACTGAAAATATTATGGATTTATTTTTTAAAAAACTTAAAAATACTGCACCACTCCATAAACAATGTTTCCATAAGTAGCTTGGAAAATTAGGCTTTATGTCAACATTTGTAAAAATTAGAATCTGATGTAGGTCCCTACAATTTTAAAATAGGTTACTTATCTGATTTACTTTGTGATGGGCTGTAGGTATTATACTTCACATTCTTTATAGGGCAGCTGCTGGCACTTGCACTGTCCGTAGCCATTGATGATGATGAAGGGTCCTTCGTGGGTGGGTTCGTACTCGTTATAGGGTCCTTGGTCTGACATATTGGCCATATGCAGCCGCGTTTGGGATCGGAGCTGCCTGTGGTTTTGAATCATTGAGCACTGCCTAATTCTTCTTAGTGTGGGAGGGCAGCACTTCCTGGAGATGAACACTATAAAAATGATAAAAAAGAAAGAAAACAATAAAGCCATTGTTCCTGTAATTACCCTCTGAGTGAAGATGGCATTGTTTGGCTCGGGGAACTGTTCTTCGGTGGTAACGACCATGCCTGCCGTAGTTGGAATCTCTTTGTCTCCCACATGGAAATGAGAAGAGCTTATTCTTTTCGTGTACTCGGTAGTTGGAGCTGTGTACGACGTCGTAGCCACGGGGGTAACCACAGTCGATAAATTCCAGCAAAGCTGAAAACCGTACACTGCATCCAGAATATCCTCTCCCTGGGTGTGGTCGGGGCTGTGGCAGAGGATGGAGTGCTCCCACCGACCTTGGAAGCCACTCAACCATGTGGCCAAGGCGCAGATCTTTGGGCTGCATTCCCACAGATTGCCGGAGAGGCCCACGGTGGTGAGGGATGTCAGCGAGCTCAGGATCTTGGAATCCAGAGTGGTGAGCTTGTTGTTATCCATGAGGAGGGTTTTAAGGTTAGGCATAGTTTCAAAGACGGTGAGGTCGATGGCTTTGATTTCGTTTCCAGTCAAATCAAGCTTTGTTAAGGTGCCCCAGGTCCACTCCATCCCACATGTCAAGTTGCTAATTTTGTTCCACTGCAAGAAGAGCGTGTGCAGGCTGCTCAGCCGGAGGAAGTGAGCAAAATTAATCTTTGTCAGCTGGTTGTGCTCTAGGTGTAGCTCCCTCAGCTTGATTAATCCCGCAAATCCATTGCGAGCCAAACTTCGCAAGCGGTTTGTGCTCAAATCCAGGAATTCCAGGCTACGACAGTCCCAGAACAGGCGGACCGGGATGGTCCGCAGGGAGTTGGATCGCAAGTGCAAGGTCTGTAGCTTGCGAAGGCCGTAGAAGAGCTCGGGGTGCAGAGAGGATAACTGATTAAAAGAGAGGTCCAAATTCTGCAGGTTAAGCAGCTGGCTAAAAGTTGTGTTTGGCAAATGAAAGATTTTGTTGGAACTTAAGACTAATTCCTTAAGTTTATACAGTCCTTGAAAAGAATCTTCTCTGACTGTTGCAATTTGATTATGATCTAAGTGAAGCCAAGTAAGTTGACTGAAGCTTGCAAATTGATCCCTTTCAAGTTCAGAAATATAATTGTGCCTCAGTGACAAACCTAGCGAGCCCTTTTCAGTGGTGTTTGGCACTGAGTGAAACCCCTGAGAGTCACAGTAAAAGAGCAGCTTCTCACAGCGACATTTTGGTGGACAAGCCATGCCCAAGGCAGGCAGCATTTTTAAAACCATACTCATTGCATATAGTGCTGCCAGCATACGAGCCCCTAATGGCCACTTGAAATGTAAGCCTGCAGAATATAATTTAGGAAAACAACAAGATAGGATAGCCTTATCAGTACACTTGGAACATCACGGTGGAAGATTTCACTGCAGATAACATTGCCATGCATTTCCAACAAGCTAATTCTAAATGCAAGAAACAACTTACTACGACAAACCGAATACTTGGACATTACACTTAGGAGGAGGCTTTATCTCGATTACGGAGGGTTACAGTGGCACTATCGGAAAACATTTTTTTCATAAGGTTCAGTGCAGAGCAATCAGCTTTAGCATCTTAACTGCTCCTTTAAAGCAGAGCCATCATTCATTATACAAGGAACAGAGAAACGCAGGAACTTACCCATTCTTTTGAGTACATTGGAGGGTGCATTCAGTCGTAGTTTGAGACTCAACGCCGTGAGTCTGTGAAAGGCTCTAACAGGCTCTAACGTGAGACAGCCTTGAATAATTGACCGGGTTTGGTGTCCTTTGATATTAGTGCAAAATCCACGATGCTCTCTTGGAATATTCCTTTTGAAATTGCTGCCTTGATCTCCTCTGACAGGTCTGAAATTTTTAAATCTTAATACAAGTTTTCGTCCTCCGTGGCTGCTCAGCTGGTTAATTGAAGCTCACGTTTTCCTTTTCCGCAGCTGTGGCTTCCTTTAGTCCTAACTTGTTGATGGCAGATGGGTGGCTTATTGCTGAGAGAAGCTCCTGTAGTAGCATGAGTGCATTTACTGAAAAGCTTTTCAGGGAAGCGGTACAAGAATGGATTTGCTTATGCGCTGCGACCACACAGGGCTCTATATAGGCTGACGTCACCTGGTGACGTTCCTTTTGTTTGGGTTTTCCAGAAGCTTTGCTGTTTTAAAGCATTGTGCTGCATTCTGTGATCGTGTTAAAGACCACTGATAGAAGGGGGAAAATCCAGCGGCAGGAGTCCTTCATCCCCGGACGGAAGGAGCAGGAGAGACTTGCAGCACCCTGCTCCCCCCACAGCTGCGCCGGCTCTGCCCAGCTGGGGTTAAAAGCAGCGCAGAGCCGCGGGTGGAAGTGCCTGAGTGCTGCCTGCTCCCACTTTTCTGCTAAATCTCCCTGCATGAAAGGAACTTTTAGATGCAAAATGCGCAGAGTTTGAATAGAGGATGCTGGTCAGCACCGGCTTTCATGGAGGTGAGAGGGATTGGGCAGCTCAGAGCTCCGTGTGACAACTGTGTGCGACTGTGGTCCCTGCAGAAGTGCAGAGCAGTGGTGTAGCTGGAGCCGGTGTGTCAGGAAGTACAGCCCGGGAGCAGGGCACAGGAGCGAGCGCTTCAAGCCAGGGGAAATTTCTGGAAAAAGCAAAGCTTGCGTTAGGGCACAGGAAAATTTTAATTGGAATCCAGCTTGACAGTGTGCGGTTATGAAACTAGGAAATCTATTTTCTCCTCCCAAACGGTGGCTTTTGTACTTGCTTTTTCCTGGGCACTGGAGTGCAGGGAGGAAATGGTGAGGTTGGCATTTCCAGTCGGGGCTCGGAGCGGTGCGAGGGCTTCCTTGTGGTCACCCACTATGTCCTGCTGCTGTGTGTCCCCTCAGAGAGGGGGACACCACCTCCATGGGCCCCCGGCTGCAGGGTGGGTCTGTAACAGTTATCCTGGGGGTTTAGGGCTGCAGAGCTGTGTCCCTGCAGAGCTGTGTGTGCTGGTCCAGCCCCGCCGGGCTCTGGCTGGAGCGTGCACACACAGCCAGGAGGAGGACACTGGGCTCTCAGGGCTGTTTGCTTGCTTTAAAGGTTCATTGCCCCATTATTCAGAGCAACCTCTCCTCTGGGACAGCTGGTACCGAAAGGTAAATGACCAGGCTTGATTGACGTTTTTATGTGTTTTTAGGATGCATGTGCAGGTAAAGCCTTCGGAGCCACTGCTCTGGTCGTGGCTCGATGTGGGTGCAGCAGGGGGATGCTGGCTTCCTGCTCCAGGCAACTTGGATAAGCTTTTTTTTATTTTCATCTTGAGATATAAAGCAGTAGTGTAGTAGGAAGCACTTGAAAATGTTTGCTGTGTAGCAGCGAGGTATCTCCTCCGACCTTCAAGATCTGGAATGAGCCGAGAATAACAAATTTCCCATGCTGATGGAGCAAGACGAATTGTGTCAAAAGAAGGTTTTGAAATAAAATGGCCATGTACCTTTGTTACTAAGTGTTGGTTCCTTGCTTTGGTTCCTTGGAGGTCCTTGCTCAAACTAAGACCTGCTGGTTCCTGCCTGCTTCTCCCTTGGCTGTCCAGTGGTGGGATGGGAACACTGCCTGTGGTGCTCCCTTTCTGGGCTGGGCAGGCTCAAGGGGAGCACTGAGTGGAAAGTAAAGGGATGGAGAAGGTGAACTCTTTAACAGTACACAAGAAGAAAACCTCAAAACCCCCTCAAACCTCAAAAAGAGCTAAAGCAAAACAAACAAACCCTACCCTGAACCCATCAGGAGCGTAACTGTCTTTAATGATTAAGCAAATTAGGAAATGTTAGATAAATTTCTTAAATTGCTGTGCCATAGTAAATGTTTTCACATTTGCTCCAGGGTGAAAGAAATACATGCAAGGAAATTACATAAACCTATTTAAAGAATTTCTTCTTGTTTAATGTTCAGTGTACAAAGAGCTGAGGCTCAGCTGCCAGCTGTCCAACGGAGCCGCAGCACCTGCGGACGGCTCTTGGAGCAGCTCTGTGCAACACCCTGATCCGAGGTGTTGCTTGGAATTCTAATAACATTTCAATATGTTACCATAACATTTAACAACAGCGTTCCAAAGGGTATAATCTGAGGTCAACTGTTAGCCCTCCCCAGTGCTGCCTCTTTCGCTCTTACCAGGAGACTGAAATTAGGGATCGTTGGAAACATTTTGCTTTTTTGCATCAATATCTGCTGGTAGGTTCCTCCCACGTTAAGATTGTGTAATTTGGCACAGAGTTAAGAGTTAATGTTCAAACACGGTGAGTTGCTCCTTTTCTGAAGCTCTCCATTCTTTGGCCCTTAACCAAACAAGGGCTATTTAGCACCTTGCCAGCGAGTTTCCTGTTTAGGAAACTGTTAACGCGAACTTTATGGGTGCTTTTCTTAGCAAAACATGTTTTTATGTGCACTTGCTGTGAAATAACAGTTATTACCACAAGTGTGCATCTGAGTCTCCTGAGGCTGGAACACTGCAGTAAAATTCACATTGTTCCTTGGGAGCTGCCTGGGGTGACAAGGTGGAACAGGCTGGGAATAAACCCCCAGAAAACTCATGCAAATGCATTTCTTCTGAGCCTGAAAACTCATTGCCCGGCAAGGAAAACCATGTCTGTTGCCATCTGGGCACTTCTGCCACAGCAGGAGCTTTATGGCAGCCCGAACCCTCACATGCAGTGGGGACAGGGAAATTGGCAGGATTAAGCTTGCTAGGGCCAGATAACCCTTTTAGGGGCTTCTCACCTACCCCACTCCTGGAGCAGCAGCACAACTGGTTTTCCTGCTAAACCCATGCGCTGGGAAAGTAGAATTGCACCCTGAGGCGAGCGTTGTCATTTAGTTAGGCTGACATCTTGTGGAAGCCTTCCTAGTGTATTAAGAACAACATAAAAGCTAATTTTACTGGACGTAGATGTGGGGGCTGCGTGACTTTGCTGTGCTGGGGTCCTGGAGGGTGCAAGCCCTGGAGCTGCAGGTGAGACTGCAGCACCCGGGACATGCAGCCACGTGTGTGGCACTGCACAGCAGCCAGCTCACCCCTCTGCCTGCAGGAAGGGCTGTGGGAATTGTTGCTGGGTGTTAGCACCTCGGAGATCATGGGAGGTTTTGCTGCTTTTTGGCCAGGAGGTTGTCCTTGTGCTGTGTCACGGGGC
Organism: Eulacestoma nigropectus; assembly: GCA_013397775.1. Taxonomy (NCBI): domain Eukaryota; kingdom Metazoa; phylum Chordata; class Aves; order Passeriformes; genus Eulacestoma; species Eulacestoma nigropectus. The sequence continues at coordinate 184,710 of VZTE01004600.1, forward strand.
TGTGAGGCAGGAGGTGAGCAGGGACGTGTGGCCGGGGTGTCACCGTGCGCGCTCTGTCGCTCGGATGCGCTGCCGTGAGCTGGGGGAGCACTGAGCCCTGGGAAGGGGCACATGGGGCAAAGGCATGTCCGAGGTGATCCAGCGGCAGCAGATGTGCCCAGTGCTTCAGGCCAGCTGGAGAGGCCTTGGGGGGGAGGGCAGTGGGAGGGGTGGGACAGGGCGCTGTAGGTTGGGTGTCCTCGTCTTCCTGGGAGCAAAGGGCGGACGTGGTTGTGGTGGCGTGGTGGCTGCCACCCCCTGTCTGGCAGCTCTCTGTGCCTGGCACTGGTTGCACACTGTAATTCCTCCTTGTGCCAGGGTGAGTGCAGGAGCCACCCTTCCCCTCTGTGGTGCAGCCTGGCCGTGGGGAGGGATGTCAGGCTGCGAGTGCTGTGGCACAGCCAGCTGGGCAGGGGGCACAGAGCAGGCAGCTTTACTGTCACTCAGGTTCTTGCTGAACCCTGGACCATGTTATGCAGCCCATTTGCTTTGCTGAGCTGTGGGCTGGCTGTGGGAGACTCTTTCCTGCAGCAAACCAGGGCACAGTCCTGCTTCCTCCACTGGCAGACCTTGGATGTGAAAACACTGCTGGAATTTGTGTGGGTCACGCTCTGCTGCTCGCACTGCCTGGCCTTGAATCAGCACTGTTCTGTGTGGAATTTGTTGGCAGCCCTGCTGTCACAGTGATGGAGGGCCGTGCATGGTTATCCTCTGTAGACACGGAATTAGGCTGGGTGGCAAGGCAAAACAAAGCATGAGACAAAGCACACCTGGGAACTGATGTCCTGGGTCCCCTGGCAACAGAGCTCAGAGGTGGCACGGTGATACACCAGCACCTGCCCACAGGAAGGTGTGCCAGGCCCTCATTTGTCACTTACTCAGCCCCCATCATTAACCAGGATGCTCCCTGTCGTACTGACAGCCCAGAAGACAATCCACAAACACCTGCAGCAGAAACCTCTCTGCCAGCCATCCTTTTTGGGTAGTGGTGTGGTGGGTGGCAGGTGGGGCAGTGGTGGCTCTCGGCAGTGACACATCTGGCTCACATCTGGGTGCTGATTTGGGGAGGGGGCATGCTGGGCTCTGCAGGGATGGTGTGAGGTGCTGCTGAGCAGGAGGCACCGTCTCCCTTGATACCTCTGTGGGCTCAGCTTAACCCAAACTGATGATGAACCTTTAATATTAACAACAGCTGTTTGTGATGTTTAGCTACAAAAACTTATCTTTGATATGGTTACAGCACATGTTCTGCTGATCCTGGTGGAATGCACCAGCACCACTGTGCTCCTGTACCTCCATAACTAGTTGGGATTAGATTTTAACCTCCATAGCTACAGGAAAAGCTTGGGTCTGTCTTTTGGTTATCTGAATTCAGATGGCACACATACAGCAGGAATGCTTTGTGACAGAAATGGTGATTCTTCTCCCCTCCCTGTACACAAATCCCCTTTCTTTGCTTTGAGCATTAAAACAAGCCCTGCTGGGGATGGTGGTGTGAGCTGGGACCGCAGGGATGCGACAGGGAATGTTTGTGTTTCTCTGCAAGCAAGGCAGCAATGGTGGGGGAAGAGCAGAGATTAAGGGGGTGGGGGAAACGAGCAATTTTTAACATCAATTCTATCCTCTTTGATAAAGATCTGATTTAATTTAAAGTAAATTTGCACCGTGGCTAAATTTATTATCCATGATGCTGGACAGAGTTGGGATATCGTACTGCAGGATGATTGACATGGTTGTCATGATCCTATTAAATCTACTGAATCTATTAGCTGCTCGCTGACTGTGGGGCTTGTGATTCCCTCAGCAGAGTTTTGTGCTGAATATCTAAAAGTCCTATTAGAAATCTGAATATTTGGGCTTCACTCTTGTGAGTACTCCTAATCCCGTGGATAGCAGGAGCTGATGGCTGGGCTGCCCTGTGCTGCTGGGTCATTAGCTGGCTCCTCAGTGAAGGTTCACACCAGACACGAGGACCAGTTTTTAATGGTCAGGCTAATTGGTTAGTGGAACAAATTACCCGAAAGAGCTAAACTGGCACTTGGAGCCTTTAAAACATGATTTATTACTGGAGAGAGGGAGAGCAGCTCAAACAGGGCTTTTGAGCTGTAGGGTGGAACCAATGGGTAAAATTCCCGAGGTGTGCGGGAGCCTGGACAAAGTCACAGCATTGTGGTGAGGGATGATCCTCAGCGTGTTTCTGTGCCCAAGAGGGTTCGTGCTGCCACAGGCTGTGCAGCTCTTCGTGTGTTCCACCAGGTCCTAATGGGGTTTGATTGGCCCCACAGTGTTTATGGGGCAGGGAAACACAGTGTTTATTATGCAGGGAAAAACAAGGTCAGGAAACTTCAGCTGGGCAAAACTCGACATTGTTGTCACCAGGACCTTGGTTGGAATTGGCTGTGATGGTTTAAGATGTCAGTGGCAGCAGGGTGTCTGTAGAGGTGTCCTGGGTCTGTCCTGTTCTGCCCCCGCTCAGCCCTAATGAAGGATCCCAATTAGTAGCTCCGTGTGCTAAATCACCAGAGCTAAATTAGCAGAGCGCTCTATCCTGCAGCCTTCCGAAGGAAATTCTGGCCCTGCTTTTGACAACCTTCTGTACCAAAACTTCTGCATGCCAACAATGTGGAAATAAACTGGAGCTGCCTTCCTAGAATCTGGTGGGGCTGGATTCTACAGCTCTTTCTGCGCTGGGACTGGTGCAGTTTCATAGGAATGGATCAGCAGTGAGGAATCAGTGCTGCTCAGGCTGTGATGTGCTCTTTGGAGTGTTTTGCATAGTGGTCTCATGAACTGAATGTCCATTAGTGGAAGCCATCTCTTGGTTTTCCTCTCATCCAAAAGGCATCTGGTGCTGTGCACCAAGGCTGCTGTGGGCTGTGAAGCCAGGGACAGCAAAGTGGAATTGATGGGTGGCCTCGCCTCAAATCCCTGCTCCTGCTTCTTGTTAAAATGGTAATGTGGGAGCACCCGGGGAGAAGTAAAATGGCACTTCTTGGAACAGCTGAATGTTTGGCTTTCTGCATAATAGATGAGCATATATCTTAGATCCAGACTTGTTCCTGGGAAAAAACCCCAGTGCGTGGGGAGGGGGGGCGTGCTGTGGGTTCAGTAAAGTGGTCACGTTGCTGTGGGTAAACAGGGGGAACATCAGGAGGAGAAGCAGCTGCCACTGCAGGTTGGTGTCTCAGAGCAGCTTGTGGCTGGGGCAGTGCCTGGTGGCAGCTTCTGGGGTCAGCATCCCCCTGTCCCCCTCAGGTGCCAGCACTGCCCACTGCCACCAGCATGCCAGGGACAAAGCCATCGATCGGGGAGTCTTGTCTGCCGTATCCCCTGAGCAGGGGAACAGCAAAGTGTTGGGTAAATCAGTGCATTAATCTTCACTTTATTTAGAGCCTTCAGCTTTGATTTTTGAATGTAGAGCAAAGAAGGGGCCGGTGCCGGGGCTGCCGAAGGCTGTGGCGGCGTCACAACGAGCTCCTGGGTTTAGCTTCAGTCACTTTTCAGTTACCTTTTGTGATGAGAATCAAATAACTTGATCGTGGCGGTGACAAATCTTCAATAATTCATTACACTATTATGACATTACAACATCCTAACTCCCTCCCTCCCATTTTTTATTTCTGCTGTAGAGTGGACTTGATGTTTTAGATTCAAGGCTGTTCATCCAGATATTTCACACCAACCTGTCACCTGGAGAATTGATACCTGGCATACCCTCACTGCAGCACTGCTAAATGGTTTTTCTTCTCAACTGGATAATTATATTGATTGTGGCTTAGGACTTCAGAAATTGGATTGTGGTTGCATAAAGTGTGTTTTGAAACCCTAATATCAGCTATATTATACAGAAAAAACTCCCAGCAAAACCAGATCACCACCACTGTCTTATGTAACTCTTAATTTGATACAAATGAGGATATTTTTGACCCCATGTCTGATGGAAAAGGGAAGCTGCCCCTGCTGCCTGGCCCTTTGCCCTCTCTAACAACAGGGCTCGGGAGAAATGTGCTGGATCAAAACCTTGGCGGCTCCCCGTGGGTGGGCCTGGAGACTCACTTGAAATGTTGAATTTCTTACCCAACAAAAGGTTTATAAGGATTTGACTTTTGATTTTAGGCTTTTGACTGCCTGCTCAGGAGCAGTGTTGTGTGATCCCTGGGGATGGGGTGTGGAGGGAGCAGTGACTGCCTTATGAGGGAGGTGGAGACTCTACTGCCAGTGTGCAGAATCACTTTACAAAGCTGAAAATAAAGAAAGAAGCTTGCAATATACTTGAAATGAATAATAACTGGTTTAACTTTGAGACACTGAATATCTGTTTACCTCTTTGTCTGCTGTTTTCCAGGCTGGCCGCAAGGAAAGAAGTGATGCCCTGAACTCTGCCATTGATAAAATGACCAAAAAGACCAGAGACCTGCGCAGACAGGTAATGGATGTGTCAGAGGTGGTACTGGCTGAGACAAACGAGTGCTCTGCTGCATGCTTGCCCTCTGGGAAGTGCTGTCTGGGGATTTGTTTCCAGTGGGCAGTGGGTTTGCTGGCCTGTCTTCAGTGAATTAAAAGCCAGAAGCTTTCAGCGCGTGGCTCAGAGGGAAGCACGGAGCAGGAATGTAATTCCCTGTTAATTCCCTGTTAATTGTGTGATACAATGTTGGAGTCTTAATCATCCTCATGGCAAGAGATATAAAAAAACCCAACCAAAACCTCCCAAAAACCAACTTTCACTTGATGGATTTTGAAGATAATCAGTGATATTTTATAATTTTGGTGGTGTTCATCTCAACCTATTTTATTTGAGAACTATATTTATGTAGCATCAGCCTTTTGTCTGTTTGGTTTTAAAGCAATATATTCCCATTTTTGAGTAAGCAAGAATATGGATCAGGTTTGTTGAAAAATGTTTTCGTTCTAGCAGAAAAATAAAAAAGTTAAATCAGTGTGTTGTTTAATCAGCTGAGGGAAAGCAGCAAATTTACTCAGACAAAACCAATATGAGCTGCTAAATCAATATTTGTGGCCAAACTGGTGACTTGCACTTCTACAATTAATCCATTTTCTAAGGAGATTTAATTTAAATTGAAGCAAAAAGAGTGTAGACAAGACTTAGTGCAAGGAAAGCCTTGGTCACACAAAGGAAAAAGGATCAATGACAAAAGTAGTTTAAGCTTTATGTATTAATACAGGAAGAGGGAAACAGCAGTGGAACACTACTGAAGAATAACTCATTCTTTTATTTTTATTTTAGCTCCGCAAAGCTGTTATGGACCATGTTTCAGACTCTTTTCTGGAAACAAATGTTCCTCTTTTAGTATTGATTGAAGCTGCCAAGAATGGGAATGAAAAAGAAGTTAAAGAATATGCCCAGGTTTTCCGTGAACATGCCAACAAATTGATTGAGGTAAGATGGTACAAATTAAAATTTAATTGTTGCTAGTTAAATTAAGGCAAGACTAGGCAAAACAGGTTTTTCAATTCTGTTGAAGCACAAAGCAAATTCTGTCATAAATTTCCTTTTAAAATTTTATTTGAATGAATTTAAACACAATTTAATATTTAAATAATTGAACATGTAAGCTTATCAAAAGGAGTTAAAATAACCCCTGTGGTTGGGGATATTACAGTGTGAGTATATGACAAAGGTTTTGTTACTTGGAGGTGGTCATTTGGAGTAAGGGAGACCGAGGCAAGATTGTCTTCCTGGACAGTTTGACCCATTGCTTTGACGCCTGGAGGGTTTTTCTTTCCAGTAAAATCCCACTGAATATAAACAGGCCTTTTATGTGAAGGCTTTTAGAATGAAAACGTGCTCGTGTGTGTGTAAAGAGCAAACAAAACACTTGGAATGAAACAATGATCCCTGCCACCCCTCTGTAATGAAAACCCAAAGGCTCTCCAGCTGGTGGAACTGCAGACCAGAGCTCTTGACTGGGGGGAAAACCAGGTTAAATGGGACCAACCTGTCTTAACTGGAATCCCAGGATCACTGAGGTCGGAAAAGGCCTCCAGGATCATCAAGTCCAAGCTGTGCCAAATCCCCACCTTGTCCCCAGCCCAGAGCTCTGAGTGCCACCTCCAGCCCTTCCCTGGACACCTCCAGGGATGAGCACTCCAAACCTCCCTGGGCAGCCCCTGCCAAGGCCTGAGCACCCTTTCCATGCAGAAATTCCTGCTGATCTCCCCTGGCACAGCTTGAGGCCGTTCCCTCTTGTCCTCTCGCTCATTACCTGGAGAAGAGACTGACCCTCACCTGGCTGCCCCTCCTGTCAGGGAGCTGCTTTAAGGGTCATGAGTGCAGTGGTGAGGGAGGCAGATTTCCAAGGGTGGTGTGTCTGCAGAGAGCAGCAGCAGAGCGTGCCCCGTGTTCATGGATACAGCTCGGGAGCCTCGGCCCCTTGCCACCACCTTCGCGTGAGAGTTCTGTGCCAGCTGATCCTGAGTGGCAAGGAACAAACAGCTATAGGTACTGTTGAGGAAACATGCCACTAGGAATAAGCTTCAAAAACTCCTCCTGTGCTCTTCCGTGCTTTGAGGCTCTGGCTGGTTGTGCTTAACCTCAGCAGCTCCCCGGGAACAGTCCCAGGCCGCTCCGTGTGGTTTCGCTCCCTCGGTGTCTCTGTGTTTGATAGTGGAGCCCATGTGTCTCCAAGGCTTGTGGGGAATACCCTCACACAGCTGGGCAGATTCAAATTGCTCAAGAATGAGACTTATCAGACATCAGGAAAAGTAGATTCTGACTTGCACAATATATTTTTCGTAGGGTTCTGAGTGCACTTTGCAACTGCCCCATAGTCTGGGGTGCACCATGGTTGTCCAGCTCTTTAGGGCTGCTGTCTCAGCAATGAAAATCTTTATTTCTTTGGAGGCATCCATTTTTCACTTTTGGCTTGTCATGTTTCAGCGTCAGTGCTGTCCTCCTAGAGTTGCAAAGTTATTCTAATCTAAATTTTAAGTAACTGACATTGTTCTGCAAAGCAGCATGTGGAAGGAAGGCAGTGCTGCTGTGCCCTGCCTTGGCAGCAGGATACAGCCTTGGGAACACTTTGAAGTGGGTTTGGTCTAAAGCCTCCCTTCTTCATGTTGCAAGCCTGATTTATCTAGAAAATTATTTTTAGGGCTTGTTTACAGGAGCAGTTGAATGGTGTAACAATAGCAGTGCCTGTTCTGCCAGAGTTCTGCTACCTCCTCAGCAGATGTGTGGTGTCCACACACGGAATTTATTGGCACATTTACAGAGGGATAATTGTGCTGCTCTGTCCCTGAGCTTCTCCCCAGCCCTTACCAGGTGAGCCTTTTCTCCCTGTCCCCTCAGGATCTGTGTCCCACCGGAGCAGCCACAGTTCATCCTCACTGACACTGGCTTTACCTGGTGTGCAAATGCCAGGCTGCAGAGGAGTTTTCCAGAGCCTCTGTACAGCCAGACACTCTTGTCTTCCAAGGACTATTCCCCTGAAAGTAGACATTCAGCAGTATTTTTGACTGACATCAAAAGGTTCTGCTAAAATGATATGCTGCTGCAACAGCTTTTTGAAGGCTTGGTTATTGCTTTTGCTGTCTGAAATGTAACTGTAGTTGTAGAGTAGCATGATGTAGATGGTTTATAAACCTCTTCCCTGAATGGAGATGGATTAATATATACACTTAGCTTTGACAGAAGGGGAACAGTGCTCCTGCAGAGCCCTTGTCCCGAGGGGCAGGAGAGCCACTGGAGTTGTATGAGATGCCAGATTCACTGTGTGGGAAGATGGGTCGGGGTGGGTTGCACTCGAAATGTCTTGTCTCTGCCAGAATGGAGAAGGATGTGTGCAAGTTCCCTCATGATTTTGGGCAGGAAACTCAGGAGAAACAATAAAAGGTTGTGTAAGAGCAGAGCAGAAGATGTTTTGCCCGTTGAGATGGGAAGTGATTGCTTCCACCTGCTTTCAGGGGGAGACGAGTGTGCAGGGAGCTTAGCAGAACTGCCCTCACAAGTGCTGCTGAGCAACTCGAGACACCAAATGTGCCAAAACAGCTGCAGCAGGGAGTGGAGCTGGGGTGCATCGTGCCCTGACTGACAGGCTCCTGTGGTTTGGATGTAGAGGGGAGCATGTCCTTCCCTTTGATGCTGAGCGAGGGCAGGAAACGTGTGGGAGATCCTGCTCTGCCCTGGGGAGCTCGGCACATCCCCCCTGGACTGCTGGGAGAGTTTGCACCTTGGGTTAATACCCCTGTGTCTGTGAGCTGGAGGAGTGAGTGAACCAGCCCCTGAGAGACAGATAGTGAGATAGTTAGGTTTATTTTTTTTTGTTTTTCACGCTAAACTGTTGCAGGTGTTGGCCGGACAGGAGGAATGGCAGTGCTGGTTCTGCTCTGGGTTAGAACAGGGAGTTCTTGCTCCTGCAGTGCAGGGCTGCTTATGGGCCCTCCAAGAACCCATAAAGAGATGCAAGCGCATGATTTGGGTCATTTCGTTTCGAAATGTTCCCTTCTTGGCAGCACAGCACTGTCTGCTTTTGTGGTTCCTAACGTCCAGGCAGCCAAATTTGACCAAAAGGTGCAATAACCACAAAAGCCTGATTTGCCTGCTGGGTCTGTGTCTTCTAGAGAACCCACACCAAGTGCATCCCAAAGGGCTCCCATCTAATTTGTTTCCCACGTAGTAAAATCCTAACCCTTTTAATCCTGCCTTTTGAAAACTGAGTAACAGTAAAAGAGTAGAATGAGCCTTGTCTCAGTTGAATAATACGTTTCAAAGATAGCTTTCAAAATTGCTCTGTGCTAACAGACCATTAACTCTGGCTGGATTTGGTTAAAGCAGTTTAATTCAGGAACTGAGAAGCCAATTTCAATGTAACACACAAGAATAACAGAAAGGACAGCATTTGGAGAACCAGCATAACAAAAAGTTAAATTCACTTGTAAACTATGAAAGTCTTCCCAGTTTTCAGATTGTGAATTACTCCATTCCAATGGTTTTTCCCACTGGGTGAGGTAACCTTGGCTCTCCAGCCTCTGGCTTTGCTCTTGAGGAAGGACAGCTTGGCACTGGCATCCTTGGAGTGACTGTTCCTGCCCAGAAGAGACGGGGCTGTCCTGCAGCGTGGTGCTCATACCCAGTGATGTCACTGAGCACCACGCTGGCTCTTTGTCGCTGCCAGGCTTTGAAGTGTTTGTGCTGAGCTGCCTTTGTGCCGCTCCCCGGGGATGCTGGGGCCTGCTCCTGCACAGGGAGAAAGCCAGACATGTTAAGCAGAAACCTTTGCTACACTGTTGAATGCTTTAGAAAAATAAAAATTCGCTTGTCAATTTGTCACTGTTTACACTGTGACACAGTGTAACACTGTGTCGTTTTAATGGAAAAGTTTTTCAGACCTTAAGAAATTAGGAAGTAAAAGGTAAATGAGGACAGAGTCCAGGTTAAAATCCTCCAGTTTGCTGGCTGAAGAATATTTTGGAGAATATTTTTGGAGTTTGTAATTCCTTAAAAAGAACAAATAATCTCCTCTTCCTCTGGAACCCACTACCCCTGTGTCAAATGTTTTTCTCAACTTAAATTTTATTTATAAGTCGTCTTCTCAGAGAAATATTGATAAGACCAAAGAGGCAAAAGCTCTCAATGGTGTTTCATAAGCATTGATTTTTTTTTCTAATTGCTTTAATTTATCTGAAAAGACTGCTCTGTGCCTTTTTTTAATGCGCTGGGTTGCATCTTGCATATGGAGTGATGATTTTCTCATTTTCAGTGAAACCCATGAACAGATGCAGACGGCAAATTTATTTGCTTGGAAAGAATCACATTTGGGCACTTGCAGCTCCATAAGCTTCTGTAGCCTCTTGCTCTGACATTTCCCCCTCCTGTTGCCCTCACTGTCTAGCCCGATGTCCTGGAGTCATTCTTCAGATCTCAGTCTAAAAATACCCCTCTCCCGAAGCCTGAAGCCTTGCACACTTGCTACATTTTTCTTGCAATTATCCTGATTTGCTCAGACTTGCAGCCTGTATGTTCTTCGGAGAGTCTTCACAGCTGCAGGTTTTTTACATGTGAAAGGCTTTTAAAAAACGTGACGCGGATAAAACATAGCTTGGATTTAAAATAAAAACTGGCTTTTGGGCTGGAGGCACGGTGAAGGTCTTGAAAAGCTGAGGCTTGGCTGTCCCCTGGTCACGAGGTGTCACTTACCTGGGCATGGCCAGGGACCATTCCTTGCAAACAAGGCATGGAATGGAAAAACCCAGCAGATCCAGAAGTTAATGTGCTCTGACAAGATTATCCTTTGTGTCTATCAGCCACCTGATTTCCAGAGTTTCTACAGAGTTTTCCAAACCTCTCTGGAAGTGGCTTTGCTTCTTCTTTCAATGCTCTCCCCCCCTGCCTGCCAGCACGGGGATGCTGTGGATCAGTCAGTGCTGCCAGGCAGGGATGAGGTTCTTGGGGAGCAGTGCAGACAAGCACTTGGCACCCAGCTCAGATATTGACTTGGAGTGTTTTTCTGAGTTTTCTTAATATCTCAAACCCCAGCATTTTCCAAACTGGAGTCATTACCGGGGTACCTCAGGACCTATTTTTCCAGTACTCTCATTTACAGAGGGGAAAAAAATCTGCCAACTCAGGTTTGTCTTTTATTGCTTTTATTTTTAATGTAATTTTGTATTACAAGGGAAATGTCCTTGCACTGTGGTCTGGAGAAGAGAGACAGAGTTATTTCCCATTTTAAATGGAGACCAAAATGAGCAAAATGTCTCCTCCACAGCACAAGCACGTTTTCTGTAATTTGTCTGTAGATAGCCTTGGCAGCAATTTAAAACTAATGTCTTCAATAAATGACCAGTGTAACTCTAATGTGCCCTCTAAAGTCTGACACTCTTCAACAGCCGATGCACTTTCCCTGTAAGTTCATTTTATTAGTCAACTAATTCATAAATAAATTAAATTCTTCTCGTAGAACATGCTTTGCTTACATTCATAATCAGGAAAGCAGGAAAGCCTCAGCAGAAAAATGTTCCTACATTTTTCAACAAAACTGGATATACAAATTTAATACATCATACATAAGTAAAGGCAAGTGACCTTTTAATAGGATAACTTCTGTTCTTGTAAGGTTATTTTTTGAGGCCAATCTTCTAATGCTACACCAAATAATGTATGAAGGGACCTGTAGGATGCTGGTAGAGTTTAAAAATCATGTTGGAAGAGAAATAAGAGACTTCAGGATAATCTTTCTGTCCAGATTTCATTGTAAGTGCACATGGGGAAGCAGGGCCATGACAGTGAAACTAATGGGAGAGATGAAGGGATTGCATCCTCACAGATCTGGGCAGGGATTGGGCTGTTTGGAGACAATTTCTCCCTTTGGAATTCCTCTTGTTTTGCTGCTGCTACGTGGAGGAGAGGCATTTCTGCCACACCTCAGCCACAGGGCCAGTCACCTTGCTGTGTGACTGCTGGCAGGGAAGGGCTTGCTCTGTGCACACCTGGGCCAAAGGACATGTGGAGAGGGTAGAATTTGGAGGTGAATGAGTGTAGGGTGGGGAAAATACTCAAGTGCTTTTATTCCACTAGAAACTGCCCTGTGTTTACTCTGTTCCTTTTTCCTTTGGAAACAGAAGCTTTTGCGGAAAGGGAAATGTGTAAAAGAGGTCAGGAAGCGTGAGAACAGTTGGGTTTAGGTGGTGTTGACATGATGTCTTCAGAGGTAGCTGAAAAGCAGTAGAGTTCTTTTATTTTCCAGATATTTAAGTCTTAATTCCAACAGCATTTTTAGGTAGCTTTTTGGGTAAAGTTTTTATAGATGTGGCATAAACGTTTTAATTCTTGATATTTAACCAAAAGCCTTGATGCATGTCTGGATTTTCATCATCGTAGTCATTAGCAATATTGGATTATTAGTCATGTCATGTCATCAAGGAGGTGCCTGAAATCTGTGTAGAGCTCATTACTGACACTGTTTTGTCGTCTTCTTCAAGAGCACAGTGTACTGACAATTACAGTTACACTGCCATGAACAGTTGTCTGAATCACCAGAAACTGGTTTAAGCAGCTAATAATAGGCACCAAGTTGGAAGCCTTTAGTCAGATCAGAAGGCAGCATGTTCTGAGTGATGAGCAAGCTCAGATGGGAGAGAAGTACAATTTCACAGAATCTCAGACTGGTTTGGGCTGGGAGGGACCTTAAAACTCATCCCATCCCACCCCTGCCATGGGCAGGGACCCCTTCCACTGTCCCAGGCTGCTCCAAGCCCCGTCCAGCCTGGCCTTGGGCACTGCCAGGGATCCAGGGGCAGCCACAGCTTCTCTGGGCACCCTGTGCCAGGGCCTCCCCACCCTCCCAGGGAACAATTCCTTCCCAATATCCCATCCATCCCTGCCCTCTGGCACTGGGAAGCCATTCCCTGTGTCCTGTTTCTACAGGCCCTTGTCCCAAGTCCCTCTCCAGCTCTCCTGGAGCCCCTTTAGGCACTGGAAGGGGCTCTGAGGTCTCTCCAGAGCCTTCTCTGCTCCAGGCTGAACACCCCCAGCTCTCCCAGCCTATCTTCATTTCCACTTTGATAAACACAGAGACATTTTTGGATAAGGATAATTATTTGGGTACTGTCCAAATATCACTACTAGAAACACGTTTATTTTAAGGAAAGGTATTTGTGTTGCTAAGAAGCATCTCAGATGAGGGTTTTCTTTGAAGGTTTCAGCTGAAGCTGAGCTCTCCATCACACACCAGTGGTGTCACTGCTGTCGTGGTAGCTCAGATAAACTTGTGTAACTAATGTGGTTTGTGATTATAACATTTTAACACTTTAGCTTGTTTGTCTGAGGGAGGAATCGTTCCTGTGCCAGCAGTTACATCTGCTGCCACAGCTGCATCCACGAGGGGCACGGTGCCCACGTCGCACACTGGTGTTGCTGTACCAGCCCTGCTTTCCCTCAGGCCTGTAGGGAGGATAATCCACCAGCCTGGAAATACAGATATTGCTGCACCTTCCTACTGTGGGTATGGTTTATGCTATAGATGTATTGATTCCCTTCAAACACCTCCTCTTTCTCTCTAATTCAAAAACTTCCCTGTTGGCAAGAGAGAAGTTGTGGCCATGCTGCCCTTGCTGTGCAGTAAATGGAGCCCAGTCTGGTTTGTCCTGATGCACAAACTCTGGGATTGCCCAGCTGTGTGAAAAACTGCCCTTCTCTGTGAAACCTTGGCAACACATGGGTTGCTCTGTGTTGGGGAAGAACATTTCCTCAGGGCATGAAAGGAGCCCACCAGTGTGGAGCAGAGCTTGTGCGGGACAGCTGTACCTGCAATGGCACCAGGGAGCTGGAGAGGTATTTGGAGACAGCTCTGGACAGGGTGAGAGGCAAGTACAAAGCTGTATTCCTTAACTAGAATTTTAAACACACAGATACAGCTGGAAATGTGGCAGTATTAAGATGTAATCCCAAACAAAAGGTGGTTACCTATGACAATATTAAGTGGTTGCTTCAATATAACAGGGAGCAGAAGGTACACAATACATTTATTTTTATACTGTTATATTACTTACAAGAGCGTGGAGAGAGAGCAAGGGGGAATGGCTTCCCACTGCCAGAGGGCAGGATTAGGTGGGATTTGGGTGAGAAATTCCTCCCTGTGAGGGTGGGGAGGCCCTGGCACAGGGTGCCCAGAGAAGCTGTGGCTGTCCCTGGATCCCTGGCAGTGCCCAAGGCCAGGCTGGACGGGGCTTGGAGAAACCTGGACTGGTGGAAGGTGTCCCTGCTTATGGCAGGGGTGGCACTGGATGAACTTTAAAGTCCCTCCCAGCCCAAACCAGTCTGGGATTCTGTGATGTTGTCTCTGATCCCCTTCTCTTGACATCACTTGCCAGCCTGTTGAAATAACAAACTGTGTAACCTCCATTTCTCATTGTGCAAAACTTTGGAATCAAAAATGCCAACCCTTTGCTTGCCAGTTTTGTTCCAGCCAGCTGAAACTTCCCCTCCTTGTGTTTATAACCAGACTTGGAATGAAAACTGTTGTCATCTTTGTGTGAGGCTGCAGAGCTCTGGAAATAGCAGTTCCCTCAGCTTAGTCCTTCGTTCCCC
>VZTE01004600.1:198830-209757 GCA_013397775.1 Eulacestoma nigropectus
CCCCCCCCCCCGGTGCTTTACGTCTGCAGTTTGTCTGTGTGTGCCTTGTTTTATTTAAAGACTTTTACTATTTTCAGTTAATACATTGGGATTCTGTTGCCCACAACACGATCTTGCAAGGTACCTTCTGTGGAGCTGCAGCCACATGCAGCTACTGAAGTCATATAAAATCACAGAGCAGTTTGACAGCATGACTCTGGTAACTCTCTGCACAGTCCCAGTGGATTTGATATCCCAAGTCCTCCTGCATTAAAGAAGTAGAACTGTTTTGTGTAATTCCTGGTTAGCTCTGCCTCTGCAAAATGAGGGGTTTGTAAGGTTGGAGCTGTAACACATCTACAGCTGTAACACTTCTCCCTCATGCAGCACCTGTTAGGGCTGGATGTTAAAATGCTCAGATTTGTCTTGAATATTGAGTGTAGTGTACAGGTAAATAAATAAATGTATGGACTTAGTGAATAATGAATGCCTTTCTGGAGAGGGATGGAGATTACATAATCGACATATCTCTTCTGAGTCCTCAGTTGCCATTAGTTTTGCCAGAACAGTTGTTTCTGCAGATAAATTAATTTCCTGAGCTTTGACCAGCATGAAGGAAATCAGGACAGGTTTTTTTTAATATGGAGAAGGAAGAAATTAGCTGTGCTGTATTTGAATTTTGTGAGAATATCAGGTACACTTTTCTTTAGCAAATCCCTAGGAGGAAAATGTTCAATTGCTGCCTGTCCATTCTTTCTTTTTTTGCTTTTAAAATGGGCGATTTTTTTAAGCTGCTTAAAAGTTGGAATTTGCATTCCCAGAGAAATTGTAAAATGTAAAGCAAAAAAAATAGAACAAGCAGCTGAAGTTTTGAAGTTTGATCAGAAATGAAAATGCCAGGCACACCTTTGAAAAGCTTGGTTTCCGTGGTGTTGAAATTCCCAAAGTATCTGTGTACACACGGATGGGGGTTGTTATTTTCCTGTAAGAGTTTCTGAGCACCGGTTACGAGAGGATTCTGCTTCATGTTAAACTGAAAAGTTTCTCAGTGTAAGACAGTGGGAAAACTTCTTTCTGCAATGCTGTTTTTACAACTGCAGGTTCAGACGAGAGTGCTCACACTCTCAGGGTTCAATTAGAGAGTGTTTGGCTCCTGCACCGCGATGTGTAATCCTGGGCTGTAGCAATTCTGGGTGGCAGGGGCAGCTCTGGCAACGTTCAACATTCAATTATGCAACAATAAACACATTACAGAGCCTTCTTTGGGCCGCACCAGCTCGGGGTGCTTGCAGCAGCACCCGCTTAGGAGACTTTGTCTTCTTGAGTGCCTGAAGAAGCTGTCCTAAAAACTTGACCTGTAAACAAGGAGGAAAAACCTGGGTGGTGTTTCTGTGAAGTCAGTTCAGGTGTGTAACTCAGAGGCTTTAATACATACTTTTATTGTCAGCCTTCAAAATCCTTGAAAAGGAAGCTTTAAAGTCTTAGAGATTATAATTCCTTCTTTTTTCTATTGCATTTTTTGTCTCTTGTTGAAAACGTGATTTGCCAGTCCTTCAATAAAGAGTTCCCTGTAAAGCAACCCCTCTGCCTAAGCCAGGGAGTCTGTGCAAAGAGAAGGTGGAACAAGCACAAAGCTGGAGCACTGTTACACAGAATCTCGGAATGCTCCGAGTTGGAAGGGACCCACAAGGATCATCAAGTCCAGCTTTGAAGTGAATGGGGGTCACACCCACAACCTTGGTGTTATTATTAGCATTGCTGGGATATCTTCAATAGTGTAATTTAAGAAGCTTAACACTGACCCCAAACCTGTGTAGGTGAGGCTGCTGCAGTTTTTTAATTGCTGGAAGACTTAATTTCTTAGTCACGATCTGAACAAATCTTGAGTTTAAAAAAAAAAAAAACAAACCCAAAAAACATATTTCATGTGGAAAAGGTACAACCTGTGTCTTGTCAGGGGAGGCGGTTCTCTGCCACAAATTGTTACTAATGGTAGAAGGAACAGCTTTAGAAATGTCAAGTTTTTCCTGATTTAAAAATTAGTAAATTCTGAAGAGTCAAAGTTAACTAGAAATTGAGGTGGAATCACTCTGTGACAGATGGTACAATATTTTTTTTTAATATTGGAGTTACACCTTCTTACTAATAACATATTCCCAGCTGACCCTTTGCCCTGAGATAGCGTCTGCCTCTCAAAAGGAACCAGTTAAGTTATGCCTCCTCCAATGGCACAGAACCATGGAAGCATTTAAGTTGGAAAAGCCCTCTGAGATCCTTGAGTCCAACCATTCCCCCAGCACTGCCAAGGCCACCACTAAACCCTGTCACCAAGTGCCACATCCACGTGGCTTTTAAATCCCCCCAGGGATGGGGACTCCACCATTGCCCTGGGCAGCTGTGCCAGGGTTTGACAACGCTTTCAGTGAAGAAATTTTCCCAATGTCCACCCTGAGCCTCCCCTGGCCCAGCCTGAGGCCGTTCCCTCTCCTCCTGTCCCTGTTCCCTGGGAGCAGAGCCCGACCCCCCCCCGGCTGCCCCCTCCTGTCAGGGAGTTGTGCAGAGCCACAAGGTCCCCCCTGAGCTCCTTTTCTCCAGGCTGAGCCCCTTTCCCAGCTCCCTCAGCCTCTCCTGGGGCTTCAGCCCCTTCCCAGCTCTGTTCCCTGCCCTGGACACGCTCCAGCCCCTCCAGGGCTCTCTGGCTGGGAGGGCCCAGAACTGGACACAGCCCTCGAGGTGCCCCAGCGGTGCCAGCACAGGGGACGGGCACTGCCCTGGTCCTGCTGCCACCCCATGACTGGTACAGCCCAGGGGCCATTGACCTCTTGCCCCCCTGGACACCCCTGGGCTCGTGTCCAGCCACTGGCACCAGCACCCCCAGGCCTTTCCTGCTGGACACTTCCCAGCCACTGCTCCCCAGCCTGGCGCATCCACAGGGTTGTTGTGATCTTGGGGAGGACCCAGTGCCTGGCCTGCTTGAACCCCATACAATTGGCCTCAGCCCATGGATCCAGCCTGTCCAGATCCCTCTGCAGAGCCTTCCTGCCCTCCAGCAGATCCACACTCCTGCCCAGCTCGGTGTTGTCTGTGCATTTACTGGGAGTGCCTTCAATCCCCTCATCCAGGTCACCAATAAAGACATCAAACAGGACTGGCCCCAGTGCTGAGCCCAGGGAACCCCACTGGTGACCAGCCTGGATTTAGGGCCATTCCCCAGCGCTTTTCCTGCCCTCCCGGATTGTGCCGGCACCAGAGCCACTCACCTCAAATCATCTTGCAGTGTGCTGATGTCATCGTTAAAGACAATGAGATTTGAGTTTCAAGACCTGATCAGTGCATGAAAGGCCCTTTCCAGACGAGCCTGTCCAGCTGTTCCACTTGGCACCATTAGTTCCGTGCTAGGAATGGCTGGGGCTGTGCACTGCATTTGTCACTGGGGGGAAATTTAAGCTCATTCCTCTAAATACCAGCAGCTGCTTGGGGTCTGCCCGGCCTCTTGGGGTCTGAGAAGCCGTCTCTGGGCCGTGGCTGTAGAGTCTGAACTGAGGGAGCTTTGATGCTGCAGCAGAAAGCTGCTCTTAAATTGGTCTGTCAGCAGCGAGAGGTGTCTGAGCCGCGCCGGGCTGCGATCTCGGGGCTGTCTTCATTCCCAGTGTATTTTTAACTTTTTTCAAGAGATTGCTCGTTATGCTGATTACATTATTTGCGATGGTTTTGTCTCCTTTGATGCCTGTGCCAGTAGTGCTTATGTAAAGGGACTTGATGATATTGAATGGTAAGAATGAACAAATGCAGCGGGAATTCAATTGCTATTTTGCTCTCAAGCACAAGTGTTCTTCTTTCTAAATCAAGTCTGACCACTTACTATGTCAGTCAGCAGCTTTGTTGGAGACATGGAGAAACTATTTAATTCACATTTGATTTAAAGGAAATTTTTGTTCGCTTGAGGTGTATTATTTAATTTAGAAGTTTTGGAAGTGTATGATTTCCAAGTGCTCTGTGGGCTTTAAAAGAGTTGATCTTCATCTCAGCTACAAAATCCAATGTATTATGTGTATGTGCCAAGTAACTTGCCAGCAATGCCCTATCCTCTGAAGAGAGAGGGAGTTTGAAGTTATTTGTCAGATTACCCAGGAATTACTGAAGATGAGTCCTTTCAGGTACTTTTAAAATTAAATTCCTTAACCCTGCAGCCATCCACCTCAGCTGGTACATGCAATTTCAGAATTCATGTTATAGAGCACCTGATAATTACTGACAATTTAGCATACCTCATTGGTATGTCATTTACAACTTGATAAATTAGTAGACACAGCTCTTCTTAAACTCCAAATTTTAGGAGGCTTGTGAGTGTTTTCCAGTAGTTTGACAGAGCCTTCCCATGGGTGCAGTAATCATTGCACTGCTGTGAATTTACAGCCCTGTCTGCAGCACTCTGAAGTCATCTCAGCTGCTGCCACGTCTCTGCTCCGCTCTGATGTTCAGCAAAGAGTTTGCTGGGAAGTTTGTGTGCTGATCTGGCAGAGAAACCACCCCGCCAGAGCGAATAGCTGGCTTCTGGATGAGCGTGCTGAAATGAAGTGTTGAGCTCTGGAGGCGCAGCACTGGGATGGGATGTGGCAGCCAACAGTTGGATTGTCTTAAACTGCCAAAGACCCTCAGTCAGGGAAGCACACACGCTCCTTTCATGAGGGTTGGCAGTGCCAGTCGGGCGCTTTCTAAAGAAGAATTGCCATCAGTTGGGTATTCAGAAGAAAAATGACTGTTCAAAAATGACTGTGCAAAAAAGCAAATTTTCATTATACCGTGGTGGGGACACTCCATTATGAACTTCTTTGCCTCTCTGTGTTCAGACAGAGCAGGGTTTCTGTGCGCTTGATTCATCACACTTGGCTTGAGAGACAGCACAACATCTCCAGATATCGGAGAGGCTGATTTTGTGGTGCTTCAATGTCGCTTTTATTCTGCCCCTATTCAATAGAGCTTTGTGTTCCCCTCGCTCCTAGAGATTGTAACTGCTGCTGTGGAGGCAGGAATGATGGGGAAATATGGACCATAAAAAATATTGGCAAAGTGGTGTTTCTCAAAAATATGACCTGTGCTTAAACCAACAGCAAAATCTTTATTTGACTTTTAAATCATGGCATCTGATTGTCTTTTGATTCTTGTGTGAGCCTCTAAACAAAAGCATGATGTACTGCAGCCCGCTGGGAGCTAGGGATTTAAGGCATGGCAAATGTACAGGAAAACTCCCCGATGTTCAAACACAATCCCTGTGTGAGAGGGTGTTCCAGGCCAGCTGTTGGCTGGGGTGCTGTGCAGAGGGGATGGGCTGGAGCCTGCTCACGTGTGGTGGCAGAGAGGAGGAGCAGAGAGCCCTGGCTCAGCTGGGCCCTGCCTGCAGGACTGTGCAGAGAACTGGAGACTTCCTGCAATTCGCCCCTGCATGTGTAGGATTTGAGTCCAAACATGAGTGGAAGAGAAGCTTGAGGAGCGGGACACAAATATTCCTGAGAGCTGGCAGAGTTTCCTCTGTGTTGTTGATGCTGCACAGTCTTTCTCTCCACTTCAGTTTGTTTCCTCCAAATATGTGCTGTCACATCTGTTTGCTTGCTCGTGCTGTGCTGGAAGCACCTCTCCTCTTGACACCCTTGCTTTCCATCCTCTGGAACTTGATTTAGAGCTGGAGGGAGGAAGAGGCCGTGTGCTTTGCAGGGGGAACTTGCATTTTGCTCCCCACATTGATCATGGGATTGATGAAAAATGCTGTTCAAGTGTAATGGCACGTGATTGATGATTTGCAGGACAGTAATGTATTCTGTGTGGGAACATCTGCCATGAGGGAAGGGCTTGGGGAGGGGGAAAAGCATGTGGTAGAGCTGCAGATACTACTTCAAAATGACTTATATGAATGCAAAGAATAGTTTAATTAAAGGCAGAATAGAAATTCCCCAGCTTACGGAGAAAAGTATCTGGAGAAATCTGGTTCAGTGGTGTTACTGAGCATCTGCTGGCTCCTGGTGATGCTTTTATGGCACATTTACAGGGGGCTTTGCAGGTTGCTCTGCTTCTGGAAGGACAGTACTCGGTGTTCGTCTCAGTTCACTTGCTGCTATTTTTACAGCTTTCTGTGTTCAAATGGCTCAGAATAACATGCTTGTCATTCACCTGTCAGCTGAGAAACCTAACTTACTTCAGACTTCCTTCCCCTGAGACTAGCTCCAGTATGAGGAATATCTTCAATTACCAAAAAATTCTCTGCTGTCCCCATCCTCTGTGCTCTTAAAAGGCAGGTGTTTACAGAGGTCTCTGTTTCAGGCTGACCTAGTTAAGGGTGATGCTGTGCAGCAGGTCAAGGTTGTGGAGTAAAGTTTTTAGCATCACAAGAAATCCTATTCAAATTTTGGAGGCCTGTGGATGCATCTCGAAGATCTCCTGTGGCAATTTTATTTGATGAATTGCAGCATAGATGGAAGGCTGGAGGAACACCTGCCAGGCTTCACCTGTATCAAACCTGTGTCCTGTCCCAGAGGGGCCCTCGTGGAACACCAGCAAACCAGCTCAGGCTCTGTGGGGTTGCTGCTGTCTCACCCCCGTGGGAATGGGCTGTTAAACTGGAACTGCAGCTGCTGCCAGCGCTGCTCTTGTGCATTTCACTGGAGAGAACTGACCCTGATCAGTGCCAGCAGTGGTGTCTGCCCTGTTTGACTGGCTGGGGGTGAGAGCTGGACCTGCCCCAGCCCAGAACCCCCCTGCCCTGGGCTGAGCCCCAGTGTGGGCAGCAGGGGAGGGGGGATTCTGCCCCTGTGCCCCTGTGCCCAGGTGAGACCCCACCTGCAGAGCTGCCCCAGCCCTGGGGCCCAGCACAGGAAGGACCTGGAGCTGCTGCAGCCAGGCCAGAGGAGGCACCAGGATGAGCAGAGGGATGGAGCAGCTCTGCTGGGAGGAAAGGCTGGGAGAGCTGGGATTGTTCAGCCTGGAGAGGAGAAGCTTTGGGGTGACCTCAGTGTGGCCTTGCAGGGCCTGAAGGAGCCGACAGGAAAGATGGAGAGAGACAATTTACAAGGGCCTGGAGTGCCAGGAAAAGAGGGGATGGCTTCCCACTGCCAGAGGGCAGAGGTAGATGGGATAATTGGAAAAACTTCTTGGCTGTGAGGATGGGGAGGCCCTGGCACAGGGTGCCCAGAGAAGCTGTGGCTGCCCCTGGCTGATCCCTGGCAGTGTTCCATGCCAGGTTGGACAGGGCTTGGAGCAGCCTGGGCTGGTGGAAGGTGTCCCTGCTCATGGCAGGGGGTAGAATGGGATGGGTTTTGAGGTTCCTTCCAACCCAAACCATTCTGGGATTCCATGATCCAACGTGTTACGATTTTATGTCTACAGAAGGAACAGGTGCCATCAGTGGTTTCAAAACTGGTTGGAACGGAGTGAATGTGGGCACTTGGTGCTCCATGATGGGTTACTGGTTACTGGTCATTGCTGGGATTAGGCAAAAGTTTTTCTACAGAAGGAAATAACCCCCAATTCTAACAGCTGTATTTTGTTTTCTCCCACCTCTGCCACAGGTTGCCAACTTGGCCTGCTCCATCTCAAACAACGAGGAAGGTGTGAAGTTGGTTCGCATGTCAGCCAGCCAGCTGGAGGCCCTGTGTCCCCAGGTAAGGAAGGGCATCACAAAGACAAACCCCAGCCAGCTGGGCAACGGGTGCTGCTTAGGACATGCTCTGGTCTCACAGTGGCTGTGCCTTGCTGCAGAACTGGTTTTTTCCCTTAGTAGAGGTAGAGAATGAAATGCAGCGTAGGCATCAAGACTTAGGAACTTTAAAATCCATGGCAAAGGAATCACTGATGTGAAAGGGTCATTTTTATGTCATAGCTCCAATTCCATTTGGCCAGGATATTCCAGTACTGCAGTCAGTAAATGTGGGAAGCTTCAGTGGTTTCCTGTGCACATCTGTGCTGCAGGAAGGTGCCTTGTGAAGGTGCTAGCACTGCTCCTGGGCAAGCTGTAAGATGGATTATAAAATACTATTTTTGCCTGAGTAGAATATAAATATGCCAAAAAATCTTCCCGATGGAGTAGGATGAGAGGAAGTTGGCTGTGTGTGAAGAGTGGGAACCTGGCTGAGACTACTTTTTAATTAATAACTTTTTAATGGAAACAAGGAAATTAAGTTTATATAAGCACTAGACTGTCCTCTTCCTTTTTGACAGCCTGATGGTGTAAATGTCAACTAAATACTTGGATGAACCCCTGAAGACTGCAGGGTGCTGTTGATTCGTGTAATTTGCATTTTTTAAAGCAACAGGAAATTCAGATCTAAAACATCCAAATAAGCTGTTGTTGGTAAGGAGGAACTAATAGAAAATATGTGCTCAGAAAAACTGGTAAAATGGCATTTTATGAAAATAAAGTGTATTGTCTGAGGACTACTTGGAATTTCCCCAGGTTTTCCCATCTGTATTGGTCTTCTTTAAAACCAGTTGAAAGGAAGAGAGATTGTTCACCTGTACCCACCTCTGCAGGAGGGGATTTTGAGGGAATAGGTGCAGGCAGTGTGAAGAGCAGGACTGTTTTACCCTTTGTGCTGTTAAACAGGTGAAGACAGACCCCTGAACATAAAGCATGAAATCCTGCCCAGGAGGCCTTTTGGCATCCCCGGGTGCCTCTCTGTGGTCCCCGCTCCTGTGTGTGGCTGAGCAGTTCTCTGCCTCCCACCCTGGGGTGAGGGCTGTGCATGGCTGCTGAAAACAAAGGTCAAGTTTTGCAGTTGGAACAAAGCATGTGGAAGAAAAAGCTTTTAGAAATCCATCTTCCCTGATATAAGGGCTTGCTCTTTTCTGAAGGAGCCAACTAGGCTTACGTAAGTTTTTTTTAGTTGTCTCCCAGGATATGGGTGTCTAACGCAGGGTGTTCCAAACAAATGCTGCTGCTTTTGAAAATAATCATCTGAAGAAAGTTAGGTTCTCTTTGAATCTAAATGTTTCTGGTGGTTGTCCAAGTCTGTGGGGGTGTTTTCCTCTCCCCATTGCTGAAATTGTGTGTATTTCAGACTCTTCTATCTTTACTTTTCCAACAACTGCCTATTTAAATAGATCTACTCCTGTATAAAATAAGCAGCATGGTAGTCAGCATGAAATAATGACCCAGCTGTAGTCACCAGTGTAGCCACATCTCCTGAAGTGCAGCTGTTAACCTTTGACTTTGGGGATTATGGACAATATATTTAACACATATTGGAAGCTCTGAGTATCTATAAATGCACGAGGGCTTTAACTGATGGATTTTGGCTTTACAAAGGTCACATCTCTGAACTTCCAAGCCTACAGTTTAGATGCTCCACTGCACGGTCTCGCTTTAATTTCAGGGTCATCACCGAGAGATTAGTAAATGACACTATAGATGTTCATAGCAGTTGAAAGAGTGCTTTTATATTACATTACATGCTCTCGGGCTGATTCTCTAATGCTTTAAGAGTATTTAAACATGTTGTGAATCCTGAGAGATAATTAGGGGCACTTGTCTAAGCTGTTTTACAAATGGCATCTGTGTTTTCTGGTAACAATGACCTGTCTTGTGCCAGTGCAAGCAGCAGAGCTCTCCATCCTCCTCCTCCTCCTCAGCTGCCTTCCTCAGCTTGTCCCCAGACCTCAGGTATTCTCCACAATCTCTAAAAGGTTCTCAATATCAAGAACAGCAAAGTGGGATTTTATTTCCTTTTTTAGACAATTACCTATTTATTTTGCAGTTTATTCCTGATGAGATTCACAGCTGCATCTTGAATCCTCCTAGGTGGCTGTGCTGAACAAATGTGTGAATTAGGCATAAGGTACAGGTTAAAACCAACATTATATGCCCTATATGTTGGTTGGGGGTTTTTTGGCTCAGATGGTTATTTTTCCAGGAAGATGCTGGATTGAGTCAAGTCAATCAGTAATTACAATGATCTCAGAAACTTCAAGATATCAAAAGCACACAGAAATACAGTGTACGAAATGTAATTCAAAGTATTGCTGCACTTGAAAGATGAAACTGAAATTTAATGCACTTGAGTCCCAGGTAACCTCTTAAATAGTTTATCTGAGCAGAGGCCATTCTGGGAGTAGGGAATTCCTGGTTAAAGAATGATTTCTGCAGAAATCAATCTGTAGAGTTAATTATAAAAGCTGTATCTCAAATAGAGCCGTAATTCGCTCCCTTGCCATCAGGAGCCATTGAACTGGCAGCAGGAGGAAGGAACATGCACCTCTTCAAGCTGGCTAGGGAAAACCTGGAAGTGTTGTTGGTATTGACGAGCAGTCAGTCCTTGCCAGTGTCACCCTTGGGTTCAGACGTTCTCAGGTTTGAAATTTTCTTTGAGGAAAAAGAAAATGCAGAAAATTTTTCGTCAAAAGGTCTCTACAAAAACAAGCAGTCAATTTATTTAGCATGGTTTTGTTACTGGAAATCAGCTCTTCCTCAGGAGTAACATCATCCTTCTTGTTTGTGGATCCCCAGCCAATTAACACAGAAATTAATGTGAAGTTGAAGACTTAATGGGATATTTAGAGCTCCCTTTCGAGGGTGCAGGAGGAGCTGTTGGGAAGAGCTGTGCATGCTGTGGAATTGCCAGCTGGGTGATTTGAGTTAGTCTGGGTTTACAGGGCAGAAATAAGGCAGCCTCAGGGGGTCACTGGTGTTTTCTTCCTCAAGCCCTGACTTATCAGCCTGCCTGAATTCTTTCTTTTGAGAATTGCTGGAAGTCTGTGTGTGGAAGGAACCAGCTTTGTCCAGCACCTCACAGGAGTTCCCTCAGCCCTGCCTTGCTGGGTGCTGGGCAAACAGGCCAGGCTGGAGGGGGTTAAGATGAAGGAGCAAAGTTCTCCATCACTACAGTTAAATATTAAAAGGGAAAAAAAAAAAAAAAAAAAAAAAAAAGAAAAAAATTGTTTTTATTTATAAAAAAAAAAAAAT
>VZTE01004600.1:209774-240466 GCA_013397775.1 Eulacestoma nigropectus
AAGCTTAAACTGTCTTTCTTAATGGAAATGGAAAATTACTGCTGTGAAATGCTTGGAATAGCTGCCTGTGCCTGCCTTTGCCTCACAGAGCGCGGGGGGAAGTTCTCTCTGCCTTCTTGCTGAACACAGAGCTTGCCAATGGTGAATTAGGGAAAGATTTTGTTTATCTCGATTCAGAAACCTGGATCCTCGCTCACATCTCTGGCTTCTGCGCTCTGTTTGCAAGAAGTACTTGCTTTGGGAGCCTGCAAAGGCTGTTTTGTAACAGCGCTTTGCATTAAAGATGCCTGGGAAGAGCTTAAACCATCAGTGTTTCTGATCATACAAGCTGTAGGTGTTAGAAACCAACAGTGAGAATGCCCCAGCCCAGCTCTTGAGAGGAAGGAGAATTGCTCCAGCCTTTTGATGTGACAGTCTGCTGTCACTTGAGCTCCTTTTACCAGCTATACATTGACTTTCTTGGTTTTTGCAGCCTCCATGAAGTTCATCTATAGACTCCTACCCAAACTGCAGTCAGGCTGAGAGCTGTAAAAAATAACTGTGGAGTAGAGTTCCCATCAGGTTGGGTGTTTGCTTCTGCCAGCAAAAGCTGGAGCCCATTGCCCCCTGAGCATCTCCTGGGAGGTGGCTGCAGGACAGACCTGCCCCGGGCACACAGGACCTGCTCTCCCATGTAAGACAGGGCTGGTTGCCTTCCCCTCCACAGCCTAAAGAGCTCATCCTCCCAGGAAACTTTGGGAGGCCACCAGGCAGCACCTGGAAGCACAGATCCTTCCCAACCCCCTCCATACCTGCTGGAGTGTGCTTGGAATTGCTCACCATGCACACGCGAGCGAGCGTCGCCCATCAAACCGACTCCAGAGAATTCTTGGATTAAATTACATTTTTAATAAAAATAAATTGGCTCTTCTCGTATTAACATCTTGTTTTAATAACTGCTTGTTCACATCCTTCTATTCCAATTTTGAACTGCTTGAAAAGCCACTTGCTGCTTATAGATTTCTGATGAGGCAGATGGCTCATATGTGATCACACCTACTGACACAGAGACAAAATACCAAAGCATAAGGAATCCATCCCATGGAGGTTTCCAGAAACTTTTGTTTAAAAGGTGGACTGTCTTAGAGAAACAAAAAACTCCTCCAGGCCACTCCTCAAATCAACCAAACCCAAATGTGACCAGCAGACTTTGTTCTCCTTGAGTCCCCAGTCACCACCAATTTCCTGGTGGCTGTTGGAGAAGGAGAGAACTTCATTTTTCTTGCAGTAAAGACTTAACATCAAACAATTGTCCCCTTTTTTCATCGCTTTGAAAGACTGTCAGATTTTTTGAATGTTCTAACAAGCAGATCTGTCTCCAGACTGTTTAATTACAGGTGCTTGAAACATTTTATTGGCATTGAGTAGAAATGCTTCTATTAAAAACTTAACACTTGGGTTGCAGATTTGTATCACCCAGGCTTGCTGGGAAGAACTGCCAGCACAGGCCAAGGCTGACCATAAAAGCAACAATTTTAGAAATTCAAACAGTTACTGATGCATAAAAATAATCAAAGAGCAGGAAAGGGATTCAGTTCTGTAGAAAGAGGTGTGATAGTGAGTAAGGGCCCTGTGTTTCTTCACAGGCACAGGATCTGGGGAGCACAGTGGTAGAACAGCTTCCAGGAAAGACACAGAGTCCCTGAGACCCCCAAAGCTTCAGCACTCGAAGTCAGTAAAATGCAAAATGGAGCAAGACAAATGGCACCAAAATTCTAGCAGGTTCTACGTGGACTGGCACTACAAAGTCAGTCCTCCAAAGGAAATCAGCTCCAAAGGAAAATGCTTTTTTCATGGATGGGGAAGTTGATAGGATAATTATCTATACACAGTATGCAAGTAGTCTTTATAGCAAATAGCAAATTTGCTGTGACAGTACATGCTGAACTCGAGAAGGGCTTTTTGCTGAGGAGACTGGAGCACCTCCCATGTGGAGCCAGGCTGGGAGACCTGCAGCTGTTCAGCCTGGAGGAAAGAAGGTTGTGTGGAGACCTCAGAGCCCCTGCCAGGGTCTGAAGGAGCTGCAGGGAACCTGGAGAGGGACTCTGCATCAGGAACCGGACCCCCACTGCCAGAGGGCAGGGTTGGATGGGATATTGGAAAGGAACTTCCCTGTGAGGGTGGGCAGGCCCTGGCACAGGGTGCCCAGAGAAGCTGCAGCTGCCCCTGGATCCTTGGCAGTGTCCAGGGCCAGGCTGGACGGGGCTGGGAGAAGCCTGGGACAGTGGGAGGTGTCCCTGCCATTGGAAAGAGATGAGCTTTAAGGTCCTTTCCAACCCAAACCAGTCTGTGATTGTAAGTTACTCAGTAAGAGTGGGGATCTGTGGGTTGTTACAGCACTGCCACAAGACAAGTAAATATCTCTGCAGAGATCCCTGCAGTCACTCCGTGCATAACTTGCAGGAAAGGAAAGTGCTCAAAGTGCCTTTTATACATGGGAACAAAGTATTGGAAATCAAAGGAAACTTTTCCTTCCTCTTTCGGTGCATCAGCCTCTGTTCATCGCTGGTCACTGCCATTAGAGCTTCTGAGAGTGTAAAACAATCTGCTGTGTGTTTTGCTCCCAGGCATTTCAGCTCATCAGAGCCTGCAGAGTGCTTTTTGCTGTACTCAGTACATGGAGGGCTGGCACACACAGACGTGGGCATGCAAACCTGGCCTTGGATGTAACTGGAAGCGACTTGAATGTCCTCCTTATAAACCTTATTTTTAACACTCGGAGCAAAATGCAGTGAGGAGCAGGGAGGGGACACGAGTAGGGCGAACACTGGAGGCACCTCTGGCATCTTGTGTGTGTAAAGTTAAATTAGGAGGAGCTTCTTATGAGCTGCCAGTAAGCAAGCCATGCTTGCTTTGTTACAGGAAAATACGGGATTAAAATCCACCTGGGCAAGGGCAGAGAGGCCTGGTGGGCTCCTTTTCACGTACTCCTGAGTAAAACTGATTTCACATCCCCACTGGGCCACTGTCTGTGTGTGTCACTTGTTCCTCTGCCCCTGAGATGAGAGCTGATGGGGGGGGGCTTGTTTTATTAGCGTTTTCTTTTTCACAAATGCAAAGTATCCTGGATTTGTAGGCCACGGAGCTACTTTCCAACTCATTATCCAAATGCCACAAGAAATGTGGTGAGTCAAGATCTTTATGTAAACCCCAAACCCAAGTGAGCTGTTTAGGAACTGCAGATGTTTGGGTTGTAAAGAAATGGTGTGTAGTGAGGGGAGAGGACTGGGGGTTCACTTCAGAGCTCCTGAAACTGGAAAACTCCTCCTTGTTGGGGTACAGTAACATCTTAAAACCAATCCTGCAGGAGTCAGGGCAAAGCTAAACCAGCTGCAGGAAGAACATTCTCCTGGAAGGAGCAAAAGCTCCCTATCAGAAGGACTAAGGCAAAAATCAAGAAGTGCTTAAAGCCACTGAAATGGGTGTGGGTTGGAAATGGTGTGCACTGAGCTGGAGTAAGATACAACAGGTTGGGATTGCAATGCAAATAGGTGGGTGATAGTTTTCCTCTCCCAAGTGATGCTTCTTCCTTTGGCCATGCCAGTCAAGTATTCAAAATTGTTCTTTGTAAGAACAGCACCACGTGTAAGAGCTTTCTTCTGGCCTCTCTGACTTTCAGATGGGGTGCTACAGAGCTGAGGCTGGAAGCCATCCTAAATTTAGCCTAAAAGAATTAATTCTGGCTGACCCAGTGGCTGTGATTTACCCCCAGGTTTGTCTGAGGTTCAGGTGTTTTCTGGCCAGAATAGCTGAGCTTTTTGAGAGAGCTTCTGGGCAAAGCAGCTGCAGTGTAACCCGGGCAGGAGTCACTCTGCAGGGAGCCTTGGAGAGCCCTGCCCTGCAAAGGGGGAAGGACACAACCACGGTCTGACATCTCTAGTTTCAGCAGGGACAATAAAAACAAGGAAAAGCAGCAGCTTCTTCCCATGGAAGGGATGAGAAGAAGACTTGAGGTCCAGATAGAGACATCCATTGCAGTGTTTGGAATGCTGAGCCTCCTCAGTTCCAGGTGTTGCCAAGCCCTGGCTGCTGCCACGGGAAGCTGTGAGGTGCAGGAGAGAGGCTCCAAGGAACTCGCTGGAACCACGTTGTGGAGCGTGGAGCTGTCTGACTTGAACGTTGCAATTGCTGCATGAAACAAAGCACCGATAAAAATAGTGTGTTTTCCTGCCATGCTTCATTTCCTTCTGGATAGGCTCAAAATGTCCCTGTTTGATTCTCTTCTTTGTACAACTTCAGTGAGTCATTGTGATCACAGCGCTCTGGCAGCATCTTGAAAAGCTCTGAAATACAAAATATTTCCCTGAAATTGCCAAATGTTTTACATGGAAGTGGCTACATTTCAGATAGCCTGGTCATGATCTTCCTGGGGTTTTAACTCTTGTCTGTCTCTGTCCTGTGAGAGTTACTGATATTTTAAATTGCCCAGTGCTTTATGTCTTTTGGAGAAAGACTAGTGTATTGTGGTCCATCCCTTCTCCCAAAAAAGTGTTTCCTCCTCCCCCTGAAAGTGTTTATTTTTAGATAATAATGGGATCATAGTCCTGCTACGTACACAGACTATTTAAGATCCAGCATCCCTGTCATTTTCCCACGTCTCTCTAAGCATCTGTCGGAAAATAAATCAGTCACTCTGTGCTGGATACCAGGGTGTATTCCCTGGAACAGATCACATGCAGGGTGTTGTCAGTGATCCCTGGGACATTACCTCAAGCAGAGGTGTGAGACACATCCAGGATGATTTGCCCACTTGAATGCTAAACTCTCCTCAGAGTGAAGGCTTTTATCACCCCTGCTAAAGCTGCGTGTTGTGGCCACTTTGCACATGGAGATGTGGAGTATGTGCTGTAAAAAGGGACTGCTGAGCTGTGTGTGCTGCCCTGAATTTCTCCCTGAGCACATACACCTGTATGGCTCTCCTGAGCTGGAGGTTTGTCTCTAGCTCCATGGTGACCATGGATAACTTTCCATATCCCCACCAGGTTTCCTCACCTCCAGCACTGCTGGCTGCTTCCCTAAAGCAGGAATGTCTGTCTGTAAGGGAGATCATACACACCGGTTTTGCTTGATCATTTCTGTAAAATACAGTCACCTTGGCCATACATTTTTGCTGCAATGTATAAAAAACCTACACTTTTTCCAGTTGAACAAGCTGCCTGTTGAGAGGAGGGTGATGCAGCCTATGCCTCCAGTGTTTGGATTTGGTGAGGACACACAGTTTGAGTTTGTGGAGCAGTTGCAGAGCCCTGTATGTGTGACAGCTCTGCCATTACCTGTGACGAGGTGCTGAATGTCGGCATCTGGGCTTGACGCGCGCTGTTGGCAAAGATTAATTGTCCAGACAGATGCTGTGTCCAGACAAACATCTCGCAGGTACCCAGGCCATATGTTCCTGCAGCATTAATACTGCCCTGTCTCCGTGCTGGGAGGATATTTCCTATCTGATAGGGGCCAAGGCAGGTTGAGAAAAGCAGAGGAAATGTCCTGACCCTTGGTATCGCCTCTGTCTCTGTAGCGACAGCTTCTAGCAGGATAAAAGCTGAGAGCAGATTTCTAGAGCATTGTCTGGTTTATCTCTCCTGTTTCCAGGACACTTGTTTAGATTCATCTTCAGGAAACCTTGGATATCTAGATTTTGATTGATAGGTGGTTAATTCATTACATCCATCAGACTGGGGCAAGAGGTGGCAGTGGCTGGACTGCAAATCAGGTCTGTCGAGCAGAGGATGGGTTTGCCTCTCTAAAACTTCTATTTCTGTTTGATTTTAAAATTCTAAACATCATTTTCTTGGGTATTGCAAGGCTTTTTGGGGGCTTTCAGGACTTTCAGATCCATGAGTGAGGGCGGCAGAGCAGCAGGGACCATGGCTGGCAGCAGGGACATTCCAAAGGGACATCCCGGCTCCTGCAGGTGCCACGCAGGTGTGACCTGGGGCTGGCTGGAGGAAGGGGAGCAGCAGAGGAGCCCACGGTGGTGGTGGGGACAGGGACAGGGCTGTTCCTGCCAGGGGTCAGGGGTGTGTTCATCCCCACAGGCCCCTGAGCAGATGCTGCTCAGGCTCAGGTGCTGCTTCTTGTGTTTGTCACTGCCACCAAACCCACCGAGCTGGGCTGGGTTTGTGAGCCAGACCTGCAGCCCCAGAGGCAGGGTGGCAGCGTGGGGAGCAGCCCAGCCTGTCTGTGGGTTCTCCTCAGTCACTGCTAACTCCTGGCATCCCTCGGGTGAAGCAGCCTCCCTCTCCTGCCTGATTCATTCAGTGCCGTCCCAAAACGTTTGACATCACCATCATTTCCATGTTTAGTGAGTTATATATTTTTTTAAATGCTTTGTGACACTTGTAAATGAAGCAGGTATAGAAAGTAGATTTTGGAAAAGCGGGAACATCTGGTGCTTGCATGTTTTGGTCGACAACTTTGTGAAATTAATACAGTCCTAAAGAGAAGAAAAATTACACCTTGAAGTTGTGAGTTAATTAGCTCTGACTCTCAGGTGCTTGGGAACAAGGCTGGGATTGTCACGCTCTGACTGCGGATGGTTTCTCACACCTGGCACCTTTCCAGGTCATTCTGCTGCAGCAAGAGCAGGACCAGGCTGTTGAGGTTGGTTTCTCCCCACATTCAAAGAGGCTTTTGTGGCCATTTAAATGACCAATTAGTGGACACAGCGTAAGCTTTGCGACCCAGCAGCACCTGTGCATAAGAAAAACTAGGATCTAGTGTAAATTCTGGTCTTAGGGTTTGAAGAAGATTAGGAGGGGGTATTCAGAAGGAGCACCCCCTCCTGGTCCCTGGCTAATCTGGTTTGTTCACAGCCACAGCAACAACCTGAAGTCATTACAGCAACAATCTGAAGTCATTACAACAATCTGAAGTCATTACAACAATTACTGGCAAGATCCAGAGTAAAGCTTTGAGGAAAAGTGATAAATCAAAATTTATCTTTAATTTTGTATTTGCATATTGTTCCTACCTCAGTCTGTATAAGATCAATCCTTTTTTGACCTTTTTACCGAGGTTTTGGCAAGTAGCAAATGCAGCCTTGAGTATACTAAATGTCATCCTGTCTAAAATACTTAACAACACAGCCTGCACTGGGAAAGCAACACCTTGTTACCACGAGCTGCTAAAGACAGGTGAAACCAGCTCTTGTGAAAACTTGGCCAAGTGATTTTGCTTCTAATAACTATCCATAGTAAATGTGGAAGCAGGTATGAGTTGGATGTGAGAGCAACAAAATTAAACACTTCTGTGTTTAAATATCAAGTTCCTCAAAACTTACTGAAGTTGCTTTGTCTGCTGCTGAGTGCATTGGATAAACACACAGGAGGTAATCATTTCATTGGGATATGTTTTAAAAATCCAGAGGTGTTTTACAGGTCATCAATGCTGCACTGGCTCTGGCTGCTAAACCCCAAAGCAAACTGGCTCAGGAGAACATGGATCTCTTCAAGGAGCAGTGGGAGAGGCAGGTCCGTGTGCTGACAGATGCTGTGGATGACATCACTTCCATCGATGACTTCCTGGCTGTATCAGGTAATGAGGGGTACAGGCTCAGAAATAATCATCCTCCTAAGAGCTTGGTCCTGGAAATGGGTGGTTTGAACATGCGTTGTGTAGTCTGTGAGGTTTCTGGAAGGGATGGTGTTGTTACACCTCACCTGGTGTCACCTTGTGCCCAGCGAGGTGTGAAAGTGCAGCAGCAGATCTGGTCTCGAGGAGAAGACACTTTATGTCTCAGAATTTGGAATTGCTGGCTGAACCAAGGATGAATTACCATTTAGCTGCTGTAGACAAGCCTCACCAGTAACTCTGGGGGAAACAGAACATGTTTATTCCAAGGTAGGAACTAGCAGAAAAAATGATCCCTCAGTTCACTTTAGACTCTGCCATGTAAACAAAACTGAGTATCAAACCGTGGTTGTACAAGTGGATTAAAATAAAACTGTTCATACCATGTCAGCTTTAGTAAAGTTTTAAGAGTTTTCAGAAGAGATTGGATCATTATAATAGATTAATAATTACATTTGGCAAAGTGCTTGCCAAGATACTCCGTTTTATCAGCATCTTGATAAAGACCCACTATCAGCTGCTGTGACCTAAAAATAATGGGGGCATTTTTATTTCCACATCCTTTAATTGTGCTCTGGTCAGAGGACATGGAGATGTAACCACCTGAATTGTGTCTACAACAGTGTTCACAAATCACCACTGCAAGCTGGGATTCTAATTTCTGTGGTGCGAGCAGCTTTGGGCATCTCAAGTGACCTAAAACCCCCAGTTGCAAAGAGAGATTTCACAGGAGGCTGTGTGGAGTCAAGAGTACTGGGTGAACATAGTTAGAAAATACAGATGAAAAACTAAGGTCCTGAATTAAGAGACCGTATTTTTTTTTATTATTGAAAAAAGAGAGAAAAGTAAAACAAACAAAAGCCCAAGTGGTGTTTCTGTGATGAGTCACCTGCGTCGTATTGTGGTTCCCCGGGTTCTGAATAAAAATCCTCTTTGCAATGAGCGAGCATAAACTTCCTGGGGAGTTCAGCATCCGAACTCTTTGTATCCATCAGTGCTCACTGGGGCAGCAGCAGCTGGAATTGCACAGCTGGGAGGAGCCTGTTTCTGGGAAATCTGTTCAGAGGGAATTGTGTGCTGGAGTTCGAGGCTCAAGGAGAAGCTGTGAGTCCATGCAAACACAGCCTGTGGCGAGCTGCCAAAGGGCATCTCCCCGGCAGCCGTGCCCCCACAGGGGCAGCCACTGAACTGAGGGCTCTGCATCCTCGTGCAGGACATTTGAGGAATGGGAGCTCTGCTGTAGGAGCTCTGCTCCTCAGCTCGTGGTGTGGGCCCAGTGCTGGGCTGCCCTGAAGAGCTCCAAGCTGCTGCTTAAGACTGAAGTCACCACAAGCAGGAAGTTGCGTCACTCAGTAAAATCGCTTTCCTTCCCTTGTGGTCCAGGTGTAGCACCACAAGACTCAAGTGAGTTGTGGGCAGGACAACCCCATCTTCTGCAGGGAGACAGGTTAGAGCAGAAGTGGGTTTGTTGGTTAAATAACCAAATCTGTTGCATGGCTGTACTCTCAAGAGCTTGGCAGTAAGCAGAGAAGGTTTCTTTCCTGGGGTGGTGGCAGGTTGACTCAGGAGAGTTCACCTCGAGTGAGTGCTCACCACCCAAAATGGAGCCGAGGAAATGTAGTTTGAGACAACTCCAGACATTCAAGTGCATTCAGTAATTATTTACGTGTGTTATCAAAGACATGGTAGAAAAATATTAAAGCAATAAATACTCTTTTAAATATTATTTGTTTGAACATTGATAAATGTTTTCCATATAAATGCCACAGCTCCAATTCATCTGCTAAAAGTCTGAACTTCTCTTTGGATAAAGTCGCGGCGGGCATGATTTATGTTGAGTGCTGCTTGGGGTTATTGGGATGTTTGTTTCAGTTACCAACTGGGATGGAAGCAGAATTTAAAGGAGTTCTGGTGAGAGCATGAGTGTGTGTGTATATAAATATGTATATACGCCATCCCACATTGCTGCCGTGTGGTGTGCTGAAGTACAGGCTTCACCATTCAGCTTATGCTACAGAATTGTATCAGTTACCCACAAGTAAAGTTTTGATGAAAGAGATGCTGGGTTTAGGTAACAGCAGAACATCACAGAAAAAGGATCCTTCAGTGCACAGTGCTGCAGGTGAGCTTGCAGGTGACAGCATTTTTGTAGGTACAGCAGCAGAAGGGCCCTGTTGAGCTAGGGCAGGGTCTGGGGGAGGCTCGCTGTCAGGATGGGAGATGGATGGCACAGGAGCCCTGTAGCCTAGAGATGTCTGTGTGCTCCCAGCCATGAGTGATGTGCAGCTCAGGGAGCTCCACCATCAGAGGTGCTATCTCCTGAACAGTCCTTGACAGATTTTTCTCATTTAAGCTGGTGTTAGTTGTTCTTCTGACCATTATAAACTGCTGGCACCTCCATCATCCTGTGCAAAATTCACAGCTGAAGTGTGCTCCGTGTGAAGAACCTCCTTGTTTTGCACTGTCGCCTCTTTGCTTCATTTGATGCCCCTGCTTGTACTAGAAGATGGTCAAGAGGTTTTCCCCCTCTCTGTCTCTTCGTGCTGTTTGCAAACGTGCAGAGTTCTGCCATACACTTTGTCAGTCATCGCTTTCCTGACTGCAGAGTCTTTGCCTGCTCCATTATTCCTTATTTCAAAGCTCTCCTGTACCTTCTGTAATTCTTATCCCTCTTATCAGTGCCTTCCCGAAGCACTCTGGGTGTGTTGGTGTGCCCACTATCTCTGTTCTTTAGAGCAGTTGCTGATAGCACCGTGTAATTGTCAAATTCAATGTTCTGAAATTACCTGAATCTCCCTTGAAACCCTCTTAGAAAACCATTCCATTTGCTGCCTTCTGTTCCTCTGCTGCTGACAGAGGTTTCTGCCAGAGATTGCCCATCTCAGTGGAACTGTTCTTTCAGAAGAGCCTCTCGGTGAATATTGCCAGGATGAACACTGTATTTACAAGTGTGTGAACGCTCCTGTGTTTGCTCCGTGTGCCAGCACTGCTGCCTGACCCGGCTCCTGCAGTGCCCCTTGGCAGCAGAGGTTCAGCACAGAAATTGTTCTGAGACCTTCCACAGGAGATGCAGCAGAGAGCCACAGTTGTATTTATGAATCTGTGGCTTCATCTCCCAACTGTTGCTCTTTG
Organism: Eulacestoma nigropectus; assembly: GCA_013397775.1. Lineage (NCBI taxonomy): Eukaryota > Metazoa > Chordata > Aves > Passeriformes > Eulacestoma > Eulacestoma nigropectus. The sequence continues at coordinate 220,515 of VZTE01004600.1, forward strand.
ATTTTGATCTCCTGTAGCCCTCGGACTCCCTCACAGACTGCTGGGGTTGTTTGGAAAAGGATTTCTTAATCCCTTTAATGTGGAGGTGGGTGGAGGTGGAAGGTGTTTGGTGGGTGTGGATTGAGGATTGACAGTCGTGGGTGACTTCTTATTCTGTAGCTTTTCACAGTTTAATGCATTTCCTTGTTTGGTCTAAAAATCATTTCTATGGAAAAAATATCTTTCCTCTTCCCTTGCTGCCCAGCCACACCATTTTCCCTGTAGCTCTTTTGGTGGGACAAGATCCCTTTGCTGTTGCCTGTGCTGTGTTCTGTTGCTGTGGGATGTTTCTCCTGCTCAGCAGGAGGACAGGGGGGTTTTAATGTGGGACGATCTTCTCCCATCCCCAGAGGTGCTGGTGGTGAACCTGTGCTCTGTGTGCCAGTAGGATGGGGAGCACTGGGAGTCTTTACAAGAACTCAGCAGTGTCAGATCTTATCTGTTATCATCCAGCTGGAGAATATCACCAGAGCAGATAGAGCTGGCCGTCCTGCACTTCCCTGGGCCCTTTGCAAGCTGCCCTGTGGGTTATCTCCCTCTAGAAGGGACTTTCTGGCCACTTCACATCTGCAAAAGGCATTAAATAATCAGCAGACATTTAAATATTCACCTTCATTTTGTCCATGCCTTCTATTAAAGTTGGGATAATCCAAAGAGGCTTTTAAATGGTCTGTGGCTTAATTTATTCATTTAGGAATTGAAGCAATAAACAGTCTGTGTTTTGGCCTGGCGCCGAAGCTTTTTCTTTGGGCTCTTGCAGCTCCCAGGGCTGTCTCTGCTTTAAATACCCTCTGTGCTCGCTGTGGCTCCTGTGCCTGCTCACTGACTTGTCAAATCACTAATGAACCTGCTCTTCCCTCTCTCAGGGCCACATTCTGCCCTCAGCTGAACCTGTTCAGGCTGAGTTGCTTCAGAGGGATTTCACAAGTGTCATTTTTGTCCAGCTTACTTACAGAAGTCTCGCAATATTGCACCTGGCTCTGTTAATTTTATGTAAATCAGGCGTAACTTCCCGCAGCAATCCTTTCAAGCAGTTCCTCCAGATCCTCTCCCAGCCAACTCTGTGAGCTTCTTGTCTCTACAAACTCTTGCAAAATGGCTCTTTTACTACCTGCAGAGGGAATAAAAGCCACTTGCACGGGTTGGCAGTGGAGAATGATTAAGTCAATGGTAATTAACACTGGAAACTATTTTAAGTGACAGACCAGAAATGTTTCCAAGTTGGTTTCTTACCAAGCAGCCCAAATGCTGGTGTTGGATGATGATATTGGTCCTGATACATTAAAGAGGTCTCTAACAGAGTTTGAAAGTCTCTAATAAGAGTTTGGGAGATCTTTAGGGTAGGTTTCCCCAAATAAGGATCCCAACTTCTTTAGGCATCTTTAGAAATCTCTTGTTGCTGTCCAAGGGGAAAACACCAAATAGCAGCAGTGTAAGCAGAAACAGAGGTGGATTAAGACTTCCTAAAACAGACTTGATGAATGGGGAAAATATCTCTTTACAAAACCAGAAAATGTATATTAAAAAAGCAAATTGCAAACAGAGGTCTTGCCTTTATTTTATTTTTGTTTTCTGAACAGTCAGTGAGTGCTGTGTGGCTGGAATGCTTTCCACATTATTCACTGCATACATTATGTGTCTCAGATGGGAATGGGCGACTGACAGTGTAATGTTCTCTGATGGAATGTGTGTGGCTGTAGGAAAACACTCTGGAGGAAGCTGGAAACATGCACCAAGTGTCTGTTGAAGTGTTGAGGGGAGTAGGTGTGGTGCTGGGGAGGTGCCCATCGCCCCACGTGCAGTGGGAGTGGTTTGCAGGTATTTGGAATGAGGGCTGGGGCAGTCCAGGGGAGGAATATGGAAAGAAACCAGGGGAGAACTCAGCAGAACTCGGCTTTCCTGTTGGTAAAATCGAGTACAAACAGGGGCAGGACGTGTGGAGGCCAGTTGGTGGATGGACTGATGGCTTTTTGACCTCCTGTGGAAGGGCAGCTCTTTACTGGTTGTAGTGACCTTCAAATTAATGCTTGACAGCATCTCCATGGAGCTTTTATAGAGCAGATCCCACCCTGAGCAACTGCAATGCTGATGACTGCGACAGAAATTACCATCTAAATCCTCCTTCTTTTACCACCAGAGAACCACATTTTAGAAGATGTAAACAAATGTGTCATTGCTCTCCAAGAAAAAGATGTGGATGGCTTAGACCGCACGGCCGGTGCGATCCGGGGCCGCGCCGCTCGGGTCATTCATGTGGTCACCTCGGAGATGGACAACTACGAACCCGGAGTCTACACCGAGAAGGTGCTGGAAGCAACCAAGTTACTGTCCAACACAGGTAGGGGTCGCTTACTCCCAGGAGCGCTGAATTCCTGCTGCTTGAAAGCGTGTGGGCAGCTGGGTACCGTGAAACCCGTTAAAGACTCAATTTGCTGGAATGCAAATTAGCGGGAGTTGTTTGCAAAGCTGTTTCAGAGTGAGAAGTGTGATTTTGCTGTGTTGACTGGCCTAAAGCTCAGAGGTGCACAAAGTGTCCCTGAGTGTGCTCGCTGTCATGGGCTGGGCTGTGGGAAGCAAAAACACCAGGAATGAGTCCTAGACATGAGTGAAGGCTTGAAAGCTGTGCTGTGCTCATTTTGGAGTATTGCACCAGGCTCTGCAGCTGTTCAGGGTCCAGAAGGACGATCACATTCCCCCAGAAAAATAAATTTAGGGTAGTATTTAGGGTAAATTTTGTAAAGTATCTTTACAACTGTTGAAAGAGCACTGTGGGTTGTGGTGCCCATAAACACCAAATGAGGGTGTTCCCTGTGAACTACCTGGTGACACCCATACAGGGTGAGGGGTGATTCGGGTTGCTTCAGTGCCAGCCACTAGTTATTGGTTTTGCTTTAATTACTTTGATGAAGAATCAAGGGTGACACTGGAGAAACAGCAGACTCTTAACTGGTTCTGGCATGTTCTTCCTGGGGCATCATGAGTCACTGCAATGCAGCAGTGCAACCTGCCCCCTTCCAGTGCTTCTTGAACGTGAGCTTCCTGATGGTAGTATGACTTTTTTTCCCCAAAAATGATGTACATCTGCAGGGAACATCAAACAAACAATCAATATTTTATCCCATAGTTTCTAAGGGCTTCCCCAGGTGTTTTCTCCTTGCCCACTGGTAGGGTGTGATAAACTTGTTGCTGTCCAAGGGGAAAACACCAAATAGCAGCAGTGTAAGCAGAAACAGAGGTGGATTAAGACTTCAGGTCCTGTAAGAAATGTGATTTCAGTGGAAGGAAGGACTGCACAGCTTCCAGGATAGTTAAGAGCGAGGCACTCGCGAGGGTGCCAGGGGTGGGAAGCAGAGGGGCTCTGGGGTGGGACTGACTGGCCTTGTGCTCTGAGCTCAGTCATGCCGCGCTTCACGGAGCAAGTGGAAGCTGCAGTGGAAGCCCTGAGCTCCGACCCTGCCCAGCCCATGGATGAGAACGAGTTCATCGACGCCTCCCGGCTGGTGTACGACGGCATCCGAGACATCAGGAAAGCCGTGCTGATGATCCGGGTGAGCAGCACTTCCCTCAGCAGCTTCCCGCTTTCCCTGCCTCTGCTGAACTGACAGGCATCAGGATAGTGGGGAGCAGGCAGCAGAAGATTTTCTTTAGCTCCTATTAACATTCAGAGTGCTAAAATCTGCTAATCGCTGTGGAGCACTTGAGCAGTCCATTTGGATTCAGATTCATTAACCGGATCTGAGCATCGATGATGGCCCGAGTTGTGATGCTAAAAACCCTTCACGCATCTTTTGTAATCTCATGGTAATGCCTGGCTCGTTAATGTGCTAAAATCAGTGACCTTTGAGTTAACAACAGCAAATTAATTCAGAACTATAGATGCTTGTTGATAGTTTGAGAGCTTAGAAATAAAACCTAATGGCTCTTCATTAAGTAAGTTTGGAGAATTAATGTTAGTTAGTCAAAAGGAAGCTGAGATGAGTTTGGTCTGTAGTTCCTAGAGTGTGTAATTTGTTAATTGGCTAACCTGGGCAAACAGGGGCAGCTCACAGAGGCCTTGTCTCCTGTGTGCTTGGTGTTTCAGGTGCAGTGGGTGTGACTTGGAAGCCCTAATTTCTGGTAGGTCAGAAGGGCTCCTGCAGTTGGTTGAAGGGATGCAGAAAAGGAAATTCTGGTTGAAGCTCATCCATGGGCCGATTTCTTGGATCTTAACTGGGGCAAAAATGGGCAGGAGCCAGACACAGCAAAGACAAATATAAGGGTTTTATTCCTTTTTTCTTCTTTTCCTTATACTCTTTTGACTTTGAGAAACTGCCCTGCTCTTTCAGAGCGGTGACCATGGCAGATGCAGCTTGGTGATCAGTAAATCAAGGATGTACAGCCCCAGAAGATGCGTGGTTACAGTAACCATTGCAATAGCATCTTCCATGTGTGCTGCTTAAAGCAAAGGATCAGATGGGAAACCAGGAGAAAAGCTGACAACCACATATGCGCTCCCCACGGAATTTTTTTCAGACAAGCTCAGGATTTATAGGCAGCCAGTGTTAGATGAAGATATCAATGCCTTCCTGCTATGCAGACAAACGGATGTGATTCCCCCCCTGCTGAAGCCCTTGTTATTCAGGACAGGGAGCACGGCTGCCAATCCCAGTCGGCAGCAATTGCCCGGGCTGGCAGTGCCAGGAGCGCTGACGCTTCCCCTGTGCCACGCTCCGGTGTCAGGGAGCCACAGCTCCGCTGCCAGCAGCCAACAGCAGCTCCCCGGCGACACAGCAGCCACCTAGAAAGAAGTTAAAATGTTAGCACTTGTGGTCCAGAGGGTTTATTTTGGAATAAAAGAGCCATCCAAACGGAGATCCCAGGGTTCTCCAGGGCTTGGTGTGACCCGCTCACAGGGGCTCATTCACTTCAGCTTTGTCCAGGGGCTCTTGTTCTTTACAGGAACCAGCAGGAAAAGCCAGTGCAACACCTCATTTCTGTGTTTATGCAGGGTATTTTCAAAACTACCATCTCACTGTATCTATTGAAGAGAAGCTTTTCCCCCCCTCCCTGCTGCCCAGGCTCATCACCCCAGAGGAGTTTCTGCCTTCGGTGGCACTTGAAAGGCAGAGTTACACTTTGTGTGTCCCTGGGCTTCGGGAGGGAGGGGCAGAGGAGACTCAGTGTGTAAACATGCAGCAGAAGTGTTTTCTTTATGTTTTTTCATTTTTTAAAATATTGATACACTGAGCTGCTTCTTAGTGTGGGTCCCTGTGGTGATTTTGTGGATATGCCCCATTCTCCAGGGCCTGGAGAGGAGGCTGGAATACCCAAAGTCTTGACTGTTACCCTGCTCACCTTTGCTTTTTTGGCAACTATTTTGCATGTCCATCTCTATTTTCACTGTATGACAAAGTGTCTGTATTGGAAGACAAGTCTGTGAAATTCAACTCATAGGAGAGAAATGTAAAGAACAGGGACTTTATTTGCATCTTACCTGTTAATCACAATTTATTGCATTTATCAGTGAAGTTCTTTGTTGACCCAGCTCTAGAGAATTGTCGTGAAGTGCCACTTTAGCAAAGATGTACTATTTTGACAAACATGCTGTTTAAACTTGATAAGCTTTATAAAAAGTTTGCCAGTTACAGACTGGCAGCAGCAAAAATAAATCCTAGGCAAGCAGGAACTAGGTCAGATGTGTTTAGCCTACAGCATAAAAGCTGGCCCTTACTAGCTAAAATTTTTCAGTTTTTCCTGAGGGATAAGGATTAATTTTGAGATATTTTGTCTGTTGTTAAATTAGTCAATGCTTTGATTCATAATTGTGCTGAAGACACTGTCTGTGCTCCTGAACCAGCCCTTAGAGCTGTGTGTAATTCCAGCTTCAGAATCTCGAGTGAAGCTTTCACATTTAACCAAGTTGCAAAAACGCTGTTTGTTTTGCAAGAACTTTTTTTTTGTCTTTCAGATGCTGAGTGCATTCATGTCCTGACAAATGTCAGCTGTTTAGTTACTGCTGTGTGATTTTGGGGATCCCTATGGTGTTTAACAGGAGCAGTCAAGCACATAAAATCACACGTGTTCAGAGCTGGATACAGTCCCTGTATTTACCTTTTTGTTGAAAACATGAAATAATTTTTACCTCCACTGATTTCCATTCTCTCTGCTTGAAAAACAATATTCTTGTTGATATTCAGAGCCATGAAATCTGTAGTTTGACTCTGACTGAATGCTTTTTCCTCAGACTCCTGAAGAGCTGGATGATTCCGACTTCGAGACCGAGGATTTCGATGTGCGAAGCAGAACCAGTATCCAGACTGAGGATGATCAGCTCATTGCTGGACAGAGTGCAAGGGTAAGGCAGAAACCTGAGCACTGTAAAAGTGTGACCTTCAGGGAACACTTCAGCTTGCCTTGAAAACCCAGGTTAAATTCTGGGGGGATGGTGATAAAAATGCTGGGTCAGACAACTGGCATCCTTTGTTTGCAGCATTCTTCTGAAAAGGAGGTTGAGTGAAATGCAGCATGTGTTGGTCTGGTGGATGTGAGAAACGTCTGTGTTTTATTTTGGGTGTTCTGAAAGATCAAAATCCTTTTAGTACCAACAAACTACTTCAGATATTGATATCACAGACGTTGTAGTCGGGGGAGCTTCTGCAGGGAGGTACAGGGCAGATCATTCCATTGGATTAATGGTATTTCCAACAGACAAGTAATAACTTTATGAGTAAAAAAACTTCACAAAATGTCTCCTCACACACGTGCTGGTTTGTGTTTGGTCACTGAGCATTTATCAAGACAACGTTGAGAGGAAGTCAGGAATGAAATCATTTCAACTAACTGCATTTCCTATGACTTAAAAATGAAAGCATTGATAGGCAGTATATAATCATTAAGAGGTGAAACCCTAAAATCAGTGCATTGAAGGAAGACCAGGCCTTACCTATTGCTTTTACTTGACACGGCCCCTCTGGATCGATAACAATTTACGCTCTTGGGAAAGTGCCATGGCAGATTTTTTGTGGAGGCTCTTCCTGCCAGGCAAGAAGTAGCCAGACCTTATTTATCAGACTTTTGCCACGTTGGCTTAGGAATTACACTAACTGGGAGTATTTTTATGCTCCCCTCCCTTGCACAAGCACTTACTATGCCTGGACCCTCGCCCCCTTCTATTTAAATGCAGACATTGCTCATTTACCTCGTAGCACAGCTGCTGCCAGAGGATTTTTAGTACCAAAGGCTCCTTTTTTGCCTGCTCCTAGAGGCATCTGTGCTCCCAGTATTTATGAAGGCAAGGGCATGGAGCCTTACACAGGCTGTAAACCCAGTCTGAGAGATTTTATTTGGGAGTAAGCACATACTCTTTATTTTCACTTACTCTTCCCTCAGCAGACATGTTTCAAAAGAGTACAGCTAGCTTTTTGCAGGGAAGAGACTGGTAATATTTCTTATTATCCTCAATACCCAAGTGGAACTTAATTTTAAAATGTTGAAATTTTCTATAAAAGACAAGTCCTCCTTCTTCATGCAGTTTTATTTTGAGGGATGGTAATATGTGGCAAATTTGTTTGGAGTCTTAACAGCTTTATCATGCAAAGGCCCATATTTTAAGTGCCAACTTGTCTTTCTGGGCACTTTTTCTTAAAAAAGAGTATAAACTTTGATTCAAAATGGAAGCAAATGGCTCTGTAAAGCCTCTAGGTAGAGGATTGCTATTAAAGTTTTATCCCCCATCTACATGACTGAAATTGGTTATTAGTGAAATGTTCCAAAAAGCCTCTACAAGGCAGCAGGAGGCCATGTGAGAAAACTCTTCTCTTCCAGGCTATCATGGCTCAGCTCCCTCAAGAGCAGAAAGCCAAGATTGCTGAGCAGGTCGCCAGCTTCCAGGAGGAAAAGAGCAAACTGGATGCTGAAGTGTCCAAATGGGATGACAGTGGCAATGACATCATTGTCCTGGCCAAACAGATGTGTATGATCATGATGGAAATGACAGACTTCACCAGGTGAGGCTTTTTAATTTGTGCTCGCTCCGAGCTGGCCGGGCTGCTGGGCTTTCAATGAGACACAGTGCAAGTTCTCCTGAGAGTCTCACTTCTTATCATTTCCTTTAACTGGTGCCCTGTTAGAGCCTGCATATGAACTGGGGAGATGCATTATTGTGCAGTGGCTGGGTGGTAATAACTGTTTAAATTGATCTACAGATACACAGCAGTTATTGCCTGTCTTTCTTTCTTTCTTAAGGGTGATTCTTGTCCCCAGGAATATATATATATATTTGCTCCGTTCTTTACAGCATTAAATTCTATGGGCTTCTCAATATTGCCATACTGCAGAAATAGTTCCTAGTACAGTTATTTGCAGAGGAAAGAGAGGCTTTTTGATGCCTTTTGAAATTAATTTACCAGATTTTATATAACGCTATTTTTTAAACTTCATGTTCCATTCCATAAAAATTGCAAATCCGTCTTCTAAAATGTTATCTCTTATCATCATTAGGTTGCTCAGGGCAGTAAAATTTAAGATGTTTTTATTCCTGGATTTAAGCTAAATGTGGGGAGGAGCTGAAAGGGGGTAACTCTTGGAAATGAAGGTGCTGTACTGGCTGCTCCTGCCTATTCCTGCCCTTTGGGCGAGGAGTCACTTCCAGCACTGTGTGGAACAGAATGAGAAGAGGGATATAGAGTTCACTGCTGTGGTTTTCTGGTGCTAGGAGGGAGCCTCTGCTCTGTTTTGCAGGGGCAAAGGTCCACTGAAGAACACGTCAGATGTGATTAGTGCAGCCAAGAAGATCGCAGAGGCTGGGTCAAGGATGGACAAGCTGGGCCGGACCATTGCTGACCATGTAAGTCACAGTCCCCTGAGCCTCCAGCACCGAGGAGCAACAGCAGATCTTTTAGTACTGCAGGCGTGATGAACAGATGAAAATGTGTTTGGTTTTGGGGTGTTTTAACTGATTTTCCAGATCTGCTGCTTGAAAATTCCAGCCTGTTTTTTCCAGCTGCTCTCCTGCCTCCCTGAGCTGTGTCACAGCTGAGCGTGGCCAGCAGTGACACAGCAGCTCCTTGGCTGGCATCAGGCACCTGGCATTTTGTGCCAGCCCTGCTTCAGGTCACGTAGAGCCAGGGCAGTGCCTGTGCTGAGCAGGACCCAGGCTGGGCTCACGTCACACCCAGAGCACTCCTGGTGCTTCCCGAAGCACGGACTGCAGGGACAGCACCTGCACCACTGCACCTGGCCTGTTGCACAACCTTTAATACTGGTTTTGAGGCAGCTTTGTCATATTAACAATTTTCAGACGCCTCACAGACAGAGTGGGGAGGTTGTCAAAGCTTTCTGGTGTTTTTTTCACTGTCCAGTCAGAGCTGATGAAGATTTGGAGCAAGGCCTGCAGTGACCTGAGCGTGGCTGTGCTGTCCCAGTATTTGGAAGGAATTCTTCCAGGACTGAACGAGCATGGCCAGCTCAGGGATTTATTTATGCAATGCCTGTCCTGAGCCACTTAGAAACTGGGCCAAGCAAGAGCACCTTTGGCCTCAGCCCACACCCAAATGGCAGGGAAACATCATCATTAGTAATAATATTCCACCTTCAAGAGAGACTCTGAAATGCAGCGAGGTTAAGTCTGAGATCATGGACTAAACTTTCTTTTCTCCAGTTGTCACTTGCTTTCCAGGCCTTTCCAGGATGGAAACTTGTACTGCAAGGTTTTAACTAAACCATGTCACTTTGGAAGTAAATCATTGCAGTGCAGGACTGTCTCTTAATGCTGCATCCAGGGGTGCCTGTCTACACCCTCCTTTCTTAATGATGCAGTGAGAAATGTTCAGCAGGGAGATAAATTAGAAAAGTGTTTTTTCAAATGGGTCTCCTTGCTATAGCACTTTGACAGCCTTGTTTCTGCAAGAACCAGGTGTGCTGCTGATGTAGGTAAATGAAGCAAGGAGCAGTTTGTGTTAGAGGTCTCAGGGGAGCTTGGGCAGAAGGTTTACAATGCTTTTTATTTTTTTTTAAATTCACATGTTTTATGCAAAGTTCGTGTATGATTTTCTGTACCAAGCCATTTCAAAATATAAAAGAAAACTAAATGGCTCCTTTTAGTAGCAGTAAGGTCCTTAAAAATGTAACAGATTAAGCACATGTTTGAAGATAAATATGAGCAGCACTGTACAGTTAGTCATTTTGACAAGAATACAGTTTTTTCCCGACTCCATACTCTGCTAATACTTTGAGCCTGCATATTTCATTAGCTGTGCTTCCACACTCTTTGGGAATGTGTTAATGTGGCACCGTGTGACAGCTACAGAGCAGGAGCAGCTCCGAGCACTGATCCCTGCTGTGCCTGCTCCCGGCCGGGAGCACACGGAGGGGTTTGTGCCCTGTGTGTGGGTGACACCACAGCCCTCACCCCTTGTGTCAGTGTGGCAGGGGCTCCCAGCTCTGCCATCAGGCACTTCGCAGCACATTCCTCTGGAACTCCAAGAGCTGCTGTCCCAGGAATTCCGTGTCTGTTGGGAAGAGTCCCGCCATCAGCCGCAGGTTCTCCCCGAGGTTTCCATCCCTCACTCCAAGCAGCTGCTGCTTGCTGGGAATAGGGGAGTATGAAGCAGTTATGAGCACAACACAAATGACAGTGATTTGCTGCAAGACAAGGGTTCTCTTTATTATTTATTTTTTCAATGTCAAAACACCTACAAAGCTGAAGAAAATTTCTGCTGCTTTTTTCCTTTCCTAGCGGTGGGAGGCTGAGGCTACATCAGTTCTGATCATTCAGTGAGAAGTAGCTGGGGGTGAGGGTAGGGGTTGCCCCACTTCCCAGTAAAAGGTTCCAGCAGCCTCTTGCTGGGGAGACTGGTCCCTGGCTGGGGGGGCTGGTGTGGGGACCCTGGGCACGGGCTGGTGGCAGCTGCTGGCAGCTCCTGCAGGCCCAGCTGGCACCCAGGGCTGGGGGGTGTTTATTGGGCATTCTGGTGCAGCAGGGTCCATTCCCAAACCGGAGAGGCAGAGGGAGGAAGAAGCTCTGCAGCTGCTGGCTCTGGGGATGGGCTGTGTCCATCAGCACACACCACCAGGGCTCTGCTGTCTTCCCCTGCCCCTTTTCTTGGCAAAAAGAGAGAAAAGGGTGATTCTGCTTCTCTGCAGGCTCAGCTGTGGCAGCAGGAACCGAATGTGGGGGATGTTTGCTGTGTCCAGGACGGAGCCTGGGTTTGCCCTGGAGCAGCCAGCTTAGCCTCTGCCAGTAACCTCCACTGGGTCTGTGGCAGCAGCTCAGTCTGGGGCGTTGGGGAAGGTGGGGTGGCCCCACGTGTTCATTTCCATCGACACAGCCCTGCTGGGCTGCGCTGTGGGAATCCTCCCATGGCAGCTCTGCAGATGGGGGTTGTGGCTGTGGGTTAATACAATAATGTCATCATTCTTGATCAGCGTTAAAATTGTTGCCTTTTGGGTTTTTTGATTTTTATCCGAATGCTCCTGCCTGGGAAAGGACAGGGCTCCTGCAGGCACCCGCAGTGCCTTTTGTTGATGCTCTTTTTTATCTTGTGTTACATCTCCATTTAAACCTCATCTGTCTTTGAGCTGAGTCCTCGATTCTGCCCGCAGAAATAGCACACACAGGAGAGGATGTGGGTTTCCAACTCACATCATATTGATGTACACAACCCAGGGATGATTCCTATTCCACGAAGGTTTTGCTGCCTTCCTCAGTGTTGGTGATCATGCAGCAGCCTCCTGCCTCTTTCCTTGAACAGTTTCCACAGCCCCAGAGAGGAGCTGGAGTTGTTGAGCCATCCCTCTGACGTGCTGTGCTGGGCATTTGTCAGCCCTCAAGCCCCTCCACGGCTGTGCTGCTCACTCGCTGTGTTAGATGAGCTCTTGGGGAGATGGAGAGCAGTTTCCAAAATGGTAATTTGAGCTTTTCATTAGCTCTTTGGCCAGGGCTATTTGTGGACTTGCTCTAAAACATCTTGTACAGATGACTAATATTGATTAGCTTAAAAAATTAACCTGCAAGCTTTGCTGCTTCGTTAGGCAGGGCTTCGCTGCACTGATGGAAGCCACATTGAGATCTGCAATTACTTTGGGTGTTCCATCATTTTCCTTGGGACTCAGAAGGTGGTTTTGTGTCTGTTGGTGCAGTCAGATGCCCATAAAGCCATGCAGATGTGCTTGTGCCAGCGTGCCCCCAGTCCCTCTGCAGTGCCCCTGTGTGTGTGTGAGCTCTCTGTGCACATCACTGCAGCACCTGAGTTACCTCTGCTCAGCACAGAGACCACTCTGGCTCACAAAACCCACTTGTTCTGGCCCTGGAAAAAGCCAAATGTGTGTGTTAGCTACACTCACCCTCACTGCAGAGGGAGATGCCTGTTCTGGCAGACCAGGTGCTGTTGGGAAGGAAATGCTCCATGTGAGTGGGACCCCGTTTGCACATCCCTGTGTGTGCACCACGATCTGCTCTGCTGCCTCTTCCATACGGGGAGAAGAGCTCCTGCTTCCATCTCATAGCTAAGCAGAGAAGGCCTAAGGCAGGATTAGGGCTCAGACCCTGCTGCTGACAGCCAGGAGGAGATTTTTACCTTGCCCTGAAAGGGGAGGAGAGGCTGCATGGCCAAAGCAACAAACCTCAGCTGGAGTGAAGCATTAAGTAATGAAGCGGTGCCACATTGAAGGTTAATCTTCCAGTCATGCCATGTCCATTATGAATCTTCATCAGATGCTCCACTGCACAGGATCAGGGTCTTAGGTGAAATGGGATTTTGCTGTGAACAGGGGTGTGTGAAAAAGAGCTCTTAAATCTCTCTGGGTGGGGTGCAGCTGTCTGGAAGGCTGGAGATCACTGCAGGGTGTGCCTGTATTCCTGTCCCTGGGTAATGCCAGGTGAATTCCACTGCTACAGCTGAAATAGTGCTGGGTACAGGGCAGCCTGCCTTTGAGCAGAAAATAAGAATCAGTGTGAGTCTGATGGTGGTTTTGTCCAGGAGGCCTGTGGATGCTGGGTGGGAAGATGAGATGATGAGTGGCCATTTCAGGGGAACAAAGAGCAGGAGCTCTCTGCGGGGTACAACAAGTGATGCTTCTCTGGGGTTCAGAGCAGGGCTTCAGCAACAGGGGGGTGTGACACAGTGGGATGTAACTCACACGGATGTGAAGCTGTGGGTGCTCTGTGTGTGTGTGAACACCCAGCTCTCATCCCGTGCTCTGGCCAGAAACGCTCCTGCAGCAGCGAGGGGACCTCCCCTGCCGGCCCCAGGGCACGGCCTGTAGGACTGGGACACCCCACAGCCCTGCTGCAGTCCTGCCATCGGGGATACACCCAGACTGGGGTCTCTTGGACACTGCTTGCAGCAGCACCAGCAGTGAAGTCTGGAGGTCAGAGCTTGCCCGGGTGTTGCCCAGCCAGGAGCTGTTGGTGCCCACACTGGTCATGGCAGCCGCAGGTCCCCGTTGGCCCTGGGCACAGGGACAGGAGCGTGGCACAGGTGCCACTGGCATTGTTCAGCAGCAGAGGGGCTGTGGAGGTGAGTGTGTGCCAGCTGCTTTCTTCACTCGTCCTCAGGCAGCCGCGGGTGCCCCTGGGGCTGAGGTGCCCATGGGGACCTGCTGCTGGCACCCCATTGCTGCTGCTCCCAAAGGGGCTGCAGGGCTGGCGTGGGCAGCAAAACCCTTCCCACAGCCCTTTTGTCTCACAGAGCCTGCTCTGGACTGTGGCTGCCCCTCAGCTGGGCTCCCCTCTGGTCTGGAAATCCAGCCTGAGCCTGGCTCATCCACGCTCTCACTGCTGAGCAAAGCCAGGGGTGGCCCTTCCGTTCTGTCCTGGAAAATGGCACAGCAGCCCCACAGAGGGACTCCTGCAGAGCCCTTTGTGCAAGGCTGAAAAAGTTCCCTTTATCTTATGGATGAGTGCTGCAGCAAGCACCTTAAAAAAGTCACTCTGTGCCTGGTGAGGAACCTGGTTTCTCCACTGCTACGAAATGGGAGCAGAAGTCAGGAAAATCTGTTTGCTGCACGTCATTGAGTAGCTGTCGGGTTTATCATTTCCGAGCTTGGAATACTTAAGATTGAGCACTGAGGGAGGAATTGGTAACATCTGCTCGTTTCAACCTGAGATCCTGGGTGTCAAACCATGGCTGCTGTGTCCTGCGCAGTGCAGGAAGGACCTTTTACACCTGACAGACCTGCTCTGGGGAGGGTAAATAGTCCTCCTCCTCCTCTTCCTTCTCTTCCTCCTCTCCCTCCTCCCTGGGAGGGCTGCTGAAGGGCAGCTGGAGGGAGCCCAGCAGCCTGTCCAGTGCTGCCCCTGTTAATGGCTCCTGGGTTTTAGATGCCTCTCGTGCTGCTCAGCTGTCTCCAGCCCCAGCGCTCCGCAGGGAGGGCAGTGCTCTCCCGGCCCATTCCCTGTTCCAGGGGGAGCTGCCTGCTTTGTCCCTCTGGCTCCTGCCCCAGCTGTGTTGCCAGACGTGCCCTCTGTTGCCCCGCAGTGCCCGGACTCGGCGTGCAAGCAGGACCTGCTGGCCTACCTGCAGCGCATCGCGCTCTACTGCCACCAGCTCAACATCTGCAGCAAGGTGAAGGCCGAGGTGCAGAACCTGGGCGGGGAGCTCGTCGTCTCCGGGGTACGTATGGCACACGCCTGCCTCGGGCAGCTTTGCTTCCGCAGGGAACGGTTACTCCAAGCTGAGCTTTTATGTTAAACACCACAGAATATAGACAGGAGATGCTGGAGCGTTCAGAGTTTTAATGTATGCAGAGTTTGTGTTGCTGCCTCGTTGTTCTGGGGAGGAACGCTTGCTGTGAAAATACAGACTTCACATTTCCTTACTCAACAGTGTTTGCAGACAGATTCCCTTCACCTCTGTGTAATCTGTTTTCCAGACTGCTTTTCACTCTTAGTGAGGTTAAATCACTTCATCAGCCCAGCTAAACCTACCCCGCGTCTCTGCACAGCCTTGGAACGTGCTGGGGTCCTGCACTGCTCCAGAGATGTTAATATTTCAGGATAGCTGTGCCCTGAAGAGTGCAGGGATTTTTAGTGGCTGCTCTGGTTTCTGACAGCTGGAAGCTGCCCCAGGCCAGCCTGCTTCCTTATTCCAGCCATTACTTTGCAAATAATTTTTTCACTGTAGTTCATGAAATGCTTCCTCCTAAGAGGATTCTGTGTGACGGATATTTGGGGGGGAGGGAAGTGGAGCTAAACTCTTATTTCTTCTGGCATACTCTTCCCTGCCCTGCACAGGCACGTTTGGTCACTGGTGCTTTCGCCCAGCCGTGTCAGGACTGAGGAAGGAGGTTGGAAGAAGGGACAGAACTGGCTGAAAGTCCAGTATTGCTCCTTGAATCCTTAACAGCAAATGGAAAAAGCTTCCCACATTCTGCCATTTTGATACCACAAAATCATGGAACTGTTTGGGTTGGAAGGACCTTAAAGCCCATCCAGTGCCACCCCTGCCATGGGCAGGGACACCTCCCACTGTCCCAGGCTGCTCCCAGCCCCGTCCAGCCTGGCCTTGGGCACTGCCAGGGATCCAGGGGCAGCCACAGCTTTTCTGGGCACCCTGTGCCACTGATAGTTTCCAGTGAAACCCTGTTTGATATTTCAATTGCTTGAACTTACTAGCACAGATTTCCCCCCAAAAAACAGGGAGAGCTGTGGAAGGAGAGTTTTGAGGCAGCAGCAGCAGCAGCAGCAGGTCAGCAATAGATATCCCTGCATGAGCTGAGCCCATCTCAGGGTGATGGGGCTGTGCTGCCCCTCCTGCTGCTGCCAGCCCCTCCCTGCTCCCTTCCCAGCCCCTCCCTGCTCCCTTCCCAGCCCCCGGAGCTGCTCCAGGGGCTGTGCTGGGACGTGCTGCTGTGTGCTGCTGTTCCATGTCCTGGGAGCTGGGAGGCTGAAGGCATCGTGCTGTCAAAGCAGGAGATGTGTTACCATGCAGCAGTACGTACTCCAGGGTTTCACTGCAGTTACTCAGTGTCTCCAGGATTTACACCCCCTCTGCCATAAATTAGTGATAGAACAGCCTGGCATCTGTAGTCTGATCTCCTGGTTTTATCCTTCTCCTCGAGCCTGTCCACTGGGGCTGAGTGTTGCCAGCAGCAGTGTTAAGCTCCGTGGGATAATCAGATGAAGACCTCAGCCAGTGCAGAGACATCACCTGTCTGAAAGGAGAACCCTGTGCAGTGCTAACACCCTGCCCGTGGAGCAGAGTGCTGGGAGAGCAGAGCCACGGCCCGGGCGGGCAGAGCTGGCACCTTCGCAGTCTGAGTTCATTCACAAAAGCACCTCCCTGCTCTCGTGGTGTTTAATGATTCCTCCTGCTGCGAGGATTCATGGATGCAGTCCAGGGCAGTGGCAGTGGTTTCCAGGCTGCTGAGGAGGAGGGCAGAGCCCAGGGGTTTGCTGCAGGATCCGAGGTGCCGCGGTGGCACTCGGGGCACAGCAGGGTAGAAGGGAGGGGACGGTGCCCCAGAAAAGCCACCAGCCCCTGCCTGGCTGGGTTTGCTGCTGGACAAGGCATGCCTTCAGGCTTTTCCCCAGAACCTTCCTTAGAGGTCTGTAACAGCAGGGTTTGAGTTTGTAGAGGCAGCTGAGTTGTTGTGGAGGCTCAGCAGAGGTGCTGAACCCCTGCCCTGGACCAAACCCTGCCCCAGATCAGCCCCCTGTCCCCATTTGGCCTTGAAAAGCTGGGGATCCCACCCAGAGCATGACACTGGGCCCTGGAGAAGGGGGTCCCAGCTGAGGTCACCACAGTGCTCCTCCCCTCTCTCTTCCCCCCAGCCCTGGTCTCAGCTCTTTGTCCCCGCTGTGCCCTACAGCTCTGACAAATTCGTGGTTCTCCTTGTTTTGATGCTCTTGTAAATCAGGAACCAGCTGGGAAAAGGGCTCCAGGCCTGGCTGGGGATGCAGCTGTGTTCCCTCCTTCCCAATACAACTTCGTATTCTAGGGCAATTTAAATATTTATTATCAGTGATTAAGTTATTACTACAGCTTTATTAATTTCATTAGAGAATAAGCAACTGTTAAAGCTTAGTCACAAAAGCAAAGGGCAGAATACAAATCCTTCCCATTGCCATTAATAAGGAAAACGCAGATGGGGGGCCAACCCTGCTTTTGTGTTGGTGGCACAAGTCAGGTTTGTAACCACTGAGTGTCCAAAGAAAAATCCTGCCTCAAACTGGGAGCCTCAGGCTTCCAAGGACAAATATGAATCAGTTACATAAATCAGATAAATCAGTTTTCAAGTGGTTTTGCCCCCCAGGCCTGTCGTGTTTTCAGTGGAACGCTGTGTTTGGGGGCTCCATGTGTGTAACTGTGTGTGCCCCTTGGCAGGTGGACAGTGCCATGTCCCTGATCCAGGCAGCCAAGAACCTGATGAACGCCGTGGTGCAGACGGTCAAGGCCTCCTACGTGGCGTCCACCAAGTACCAGAAGTCCCAGGGCATGGCCTCCCTCAACCTCCCGGCCGTCTCCTGGAAGATGAAGGCTCCGGAGAAGAAACCCCTGGTCAAGAGGGAGAAACAGGACGAGACCCAGACTAAAATCAAGAGGGCATCCCAGAAGAAGCACGTGAACCCCGTGCAGGCCCTCAGCGAGTTCAAGGCCATGGAGAGTATCTAGAGGAGGGCTCTGGCTCAGGGGTGTTTTTCTCTAGCCCACTACTGCTACTTCCAGAACTCTACTTTTAATACCCTAAGGATTTTTCAAAAATTTACTATTTCTCCAAATGTATGTACTTAATATAATTTTGATAACTTTGTTTAGATTATCTGGGGAGATACTCACATTTCTAAGTGCTATCAGTGTATCTTCAGCCTGCAGAAGTGTGGTAATTTAGATGGCCTTTAGATTACAGGGGTGGATTTCTAGCTGGAAACTGTTTTTTATAATCTTGCTTTAAATGGAATATTCTATAACCAAAGAGGATTTTACAGTAACACTAACGGTTAACACTAATACTGGATCCTGCTACTCAGAGACTCAGTTTATCATGGTGATCAAGAGAGAAAAATTAGATTTTTTACTCAAAAAAAATTAATGGAAGTATTGTATGTGATAGTGTATCTCTGCTGTGGGGGTGGAGAGGGAGCAAGCTCAGAGGAGTTTGAAAATGCAGCAGGCGCCGGCTGTGTGACCACAGCTGGAAGAAAACGATACACCTGTGCCTGGTCTGGGCTTTGCTGAGGATCTTGTTTGGAGCTGGGCTCGGTGGTGCCGTGGGGCTGTGATGCTGCTTTTCCTGAGCCCTCTGGGTGCTTCCCTTGCGCTCCTGGCACTTCTCCCTCCGGAGGGCTCCGCTGCCGGGGGAGCTCCCGGGGCCAACCCCTGCGGGAACATCCCCCGGGGTGGGCGGCCGATCGCTCCTGCGTGACACGGACGGGAATTTCGAAGCCTGGTTACAAATTACTAATGTATCTTGCTGCGGGACACTAATAAAGTTGCTTTTCCCAGCTGCTGTATTGTGGTGCTGTGAATGGAGCGGGCCCAGCCCGCCCCTCGCTCCCCCCCTCGCCATTCAGATGCAAATCAGCTTTGTGCTCATTCCTCATAATTGCTCTGCATCCCGCCTTGGGCTTCCAGAGGCACCCAGGAAATCGTGTTTGCTCAGGCTGCAATTTAGACTGTACATTATTTGTGATAACTATAGCTACAAGGTATAATTTCGCTGTCTTATTTAAATTTTATGAATTTCAGTGTGTTTCACACGTCCCAGTCGAGTCGGGTGCAGGGAAGCGGTGCCTGCACGGGGCAGCACCACGGTGCCTCTTCCTGTGGAGTCTCCACCCAGCTGGAAAAGCCTGGGCTGGAGTCAGTGTCTAAACTGCAGCTCCATTTTAGAGCTGAGCCTTGGCACTGAAATGTTATAATTTTATTTATCTCAATCAGCTCATAATTTACTGTATTAAGGTTATTGCTGTCATGTTACTGTAATGCTGATCAGAATGAAGCTAAATAGTTTTGGGGATATTTTTGCCAAATGTATTATGTTTTCAAGCATTTTAGCCTCTTGAGTACAGCTCTTAAACAGTGGAATTACAGGCTATTTTCATACACCCTTAACATGTAAACAGGCTCGGAGGGGAGCTGTGCTCCTCCCCTGCCTTTTTGGGGTTAACAGAACAAGAGAGGCTGTAGGTCTTCTTTTAAGATAATTATTAACTGAATTTATACAATATAGAGGTTTTTTCCTCCTGTATTGTCTTAAAGGTGACATTCCCATGGCTGTTCAGGGAGTACATCCAGTGCCTCCCCCAATACAAGCTATTAATGAGCTTTAAAAAATAACCCCTATATTAAGATGTACAGACAAATTTACACGTATTTAGCTTTTAAATACACGTTAGTTTAATTTATGCTACAAACACTGAGCATCAAGTCGGCAAGAAATTAAAATGTGGTTCCCCTGGTGAGAGCTACAACCCCAGGGGGTGCAGGAGCAGCAGGAACACGATGGGGACAGGCGGCCAAAAAACCTCAACTCACATTTCTTTTGTACCCAAGAATTGCTCCTCTGGGAATTGCGTTTGGGTTTGGAGAGGAGAAGGGCATCCAGGCGGATCGTTATTGGTGTTCCTTACTTAATTGCTCTGTTAGGAGTGCAGCAGCGGCTGGGGGGGAGCAAACGCCTCTCCCCATAGCAGAGGGGGGATTTAGTGTCATGAAACCCCAGTGTCAGTAGCCGGGGACGTGAGGGTGACACCGGCGCTGCTGCTGCTGCTGCTGCTGCCCAGGGGGACCCTGCACCCCTGGGTGCCGATGGGCCCCGGGGCTGGGAGAGGCTGCGGGGGCACGGCCGGGAACAGCGGGGCCCCGGGGCTGGGGAGCGGCGGATCCTGGGGCTGCAGCGGGGCAGGGGAGCCCCGAGCCGGGGCTGCAGCGGGGCACGGGAGCGGGGAACGGGAGCCCCGAGCCGGGGCTGCAGCGGGGCAGGGGAGCGGGGCA
>VZTE01004600.1:249380-293187 GCA_013397775.1 Eulacestoma nigropectus
TTCTATTCTATTCTATTCTATTCTATTCTATTCTATTCTATTCTATTCTATTCAATTTCCACCCCACAGTGGACATGAGCAAGGGTCAATCCAGCCTGATCCCAAAACAAAAACCCCCAGCTCCCACCAACCCTGGCTCAGGGTTATGGAGAAGGTACAAACCCTGCAGCCACCTCAAACACACCTGAAATGAAGGCAGCAGGGGTGGGGAGGGCAGGCTGGGTCACCTGGGCCTTCCCACCACACCGCCCATCCCACCTGGCTTCCCCTGTGGCTCCCTCGCCCCGTGAATCCTCTCACTGCACACCACATCCACTCCTTAAGAGCCTTTACATTCCAGTTCCTGCCTCCCCCTCTCCTCGCCTGCTGCGAGCGTGCTGAGCACCCACACACCGCTCACAGCGACAGCTCCTCTCCAAGGACTGCAGTGGCTGAGTGCAGCCTCCTGCCTGCGAGGACAGGCTGAAACCTCAGGTCAGGGTGCCAGCAGCTGCCCAGGGACAGACAGACAGACAGACAGAGCATTCCCCCCCTCCACGCTGACGCATTGCAAGCCCACTTCTGATGCATCTTGGAAGGTGGTGGAGACGTCAGCTGCTCCAGGCTCCCTCCTTGGCAGGGCTTTCAGTCGGAGCACTGTGCCAGCTGTCTGCTCCCTGATCCCAGGTCTGATCCCGGGTCTCTCACGCTCGAGGAACAGCCCCAGCACTTCAGCCTTTGCTCAGCTCTGAAGCAGCAATTCCACCGTGCCAGACAAAAGTCACCGACCCTGCTACAGCACAGCACCCACAGCTCTCACTGCTCCCAGGGAGCTGCTGGAGCAGCCATGGCCAAGCCCCTCCATGAAATGAGAGAGACAAAGGCAGGCAGGGTCATAAACAAAACCAGAGACAAGTGGAGCTGGGCAGGGAGCAGCTTGGAGTTAAACCCAGGGCTCCCAGAGACACAGCAAAGCACCACACTCATCTCTCTCAGCCAGTGTGCCCTCCCTGCTCCATCCACGCTGTGCTGCTTGCACCAGAAGGAGCCACCCATGGCTCAGAGGCAGCAGATCTGGTGTGGGACTTCCCAGCTGGCAACACCAGGCTGACCTCAGGGCAGGAAAACCTTTGATTTCTCCTTCCTCAGCCACTTGCTGCAGCAGACATCCAGGCAGAGCCGTGGCACGGGCACCCTGCTGAGGTGGGGGCATCTGTGACCTGCCCAGACAGGGCAGGAGGGAGAAAGAACAAAGCAGGAGCTCCAGGATCCTCCTGCAGGTGAGATTTTTGCAGCACAATTCTCAGCCCGCCTTGTGCCAGCCCCGCAGCATCCCTGGGAGCAAACCAGCTTCTGCAGTGCCTGGGTTGGCTGGGACCTGACACATCTCCCACCATGAGCCCATCCCCAACCTCCCCACGCCAGGAGGTGCAGAAGAGCCTCCTCCTGCAAAAACAGGACGTGATTTTCCACTCCAATATGTTGTGCAACAACCCACGGATGGCATCTCTGAATGGTCTGGGCTGGAAACTGATTTGGGGAGTCAAGAGAGGCAAACAGCACCAGCCCTAAAACTTCAGCTGTCCCCAGGCCACTCCTGGGCCCAAGGCCATTTCCCCCAGCTCACAACTAAGCTCTCATTCATCTCCAGCCAAACCTGCAGCCACAGCCATGGCCCCGACAGCAGGTGGTCCAAAAATCTGATCCAGTCTCACATGCAAGTCCCTCTGGGCAATGGAGAGCAGAGCAAGTGCAGAAGCAGCTTGCAGGAAGGGACTTTTACTGAGCAGAAGTGCCCTGAAAGGACAATCCCCTGGGCCGGAGACCTCCTGGTGCCACTCAAGGAAAACGGCACATGTGGGATATCCAAGCTCCTTTGTCACATCTCTCTGAAATTAATAATAAAAACTCTTACAGCAAGAGACACAACTGAGAAATTGGTATGCCTTTAGTGCTTGGCTGGTCACCTGGAGGATTTGATCTAATTAAAATCTCTGAACCATGGAGCTTTTGCCAAGGAGCAGCTCCAGAGGTGAGGGAGCCCTCCTGGCTGGTGGATGTGCCGCTCACTTCTCAGTGCTCCTGTTGCTCTCTCTCTGCTATCAATGGTCCTGGCTTCAAGCTAACAAAAAAAGCTCCTTTGAAGGTTTGGAAAACTCAGCACAGATCTTTACAAATTACACTGTCAAGCCCAGGGAAAAGCAGCCTGAACAAAATAAACACAATGAGACAGACTGCGGAGTGCTCGCATGGGAAATTCAACTGTGCTAATCTGCTAATGGAGACAGGATGGTGGCACCTGCAACAAAATTCACTGAAATGGGAGTCTGAGGCTGGGCCAGGGCTGGGCCAGCCTGTGGTGACATCCCATGGCACAGATTTGGGTGTGCTCCCCTGATGAGATTAACCAGCCCCTGTCCCGGGTCAGGAACAGCCACAAGGCTGCAGGGACTCAACACAAGCCCCGTGCTCAGGCTGAAGCAGCTTCCCAAAAGAGACCCTCATGTGCTAAACAGCCCCAGTTTGCCCTGGGGGGACCCAGCCTGGCTGTGGGGTCACAGCACATCCCCTCCAGATGTGGCCCTTGCTGCACATCTGAGGTCCTCATGCCTCCCAGCCATGCTGCCCACATGCATCACACCCACCTCTCTCAGTCTGCGGCTGAAGAGTGGCAAACAAGGCTGGGTAGAGACCCACTGGGACTGATCCATGCAAGAAACTGCCCAGGCACTGGGACAGGCTGGGGTGAAGGGGCACACGCTGTGTGCACGCTGGCAGAGAGTTGTGGAGCAGGGGTGAAGAGCTTGGGAAGACCAGCAGGATTCACTACTGCCCACAGGTGCCCTCACCATCATCCCCGAGAAAAAGATGAGGAAGCTCTGTCCCTTGAGAAGTGGGATCTGTCCTGTGGTGGGAGTTCCTGAACTTCCTGAGACGTGTGCCACCCATCCCAGACCGGGAGAGCTCCTCCGAGCAGCTCCAGGCACGGGCCACCAGCCCCTCTCCGTGTGGATCCTGGAGATGGATCCCCCCTTCCCTGGCTCTGGGGTTGTGGCTGTGCAAGCACAGGTTTCCTGTGCCAGTTCATCAGCCCAGCACTTCGCTCTGGGTGGCTGGGGAGGGTGACCTTCGCTGGAGAGGGGAAAACACAAAAGCAGGGGAGGGAGGGAAAGCCACCAGCAAACCTGCTCCTGAGGCTGCCTGTGCACTGGAGAGAACCTTGTCTGCCCCTTCACATCTCCCTGTGCTGGAGTTGCCACTTCCCACGAGGGGCTGGACATTATTACAGTCACAGCTGCTTTGCCAGAGCAACGTGAGCCTCAACAGCTCAGGGAGAGGGGAGCAGAGGAATTAAACTGGGATCAGCTGCTGGAGTGAAACCGAAACGAAGCTGATGCAGAGCCTGGTCAGCAGCAGGTCCTGCCTTGGGCAGGGGGTGAAGGCAAAGATGGGACCCAGCACCTTTCCCAAGCTGCCAGGTCAGGATATTTGTGCCCTTCTTCCTTTTTTTCTTCCATTAAGCTCTTTGTGGAATCGGCACGGCCTCAGGATGGGGATAACTGGCCAGAAGATCCCCAAGCACGATGGAGGTGTCCCAGAGGAGTGATGGTCTCAGAAGCTGGGCTCAGAGCCCCCCAGACAGCCTCTGCATGCCCCACGCTGCCCCAGCACCTGGCTGGTAGGGACCTGCTCCTGGGATGGCTGCCCTTTATCCCTGGATGTTGGTTTGGGAATGCTGTGGAGCAGCACTGGTATGGCAGATTGAAAATCCAGCATGGGCTTCTCTGCCATTTTCACTGGCAACCCATGGCATGGAAGCAGTTCCCACTTTGCAGACGAAGGGATTTTTGAAGAGTACTCTCTGTTAAGAGACACCCTCATTCCCCTCCTCCTAGGACGACCCCAAGTGCACAAACTTAGGAGAGACTTCTCAAAGTTTTGCAGACTGCACATGCGATGGGTGTGGGAAGACTGAAAAGCAGCAACACAGCCCTGAGGCGACAGCAGCTCTGGAGTTAGGTGGGAACTTACAATAAGGCAGCAAAATTAGATTTAAATTAAAAAAGAAAAAAAAAAAAAGAAAGCAAGCCAAGTGGTGCAGAGGGACCCGGGACTTGGAAGCACAGAGCAGGGCAGGCAGGCAAATGCCCTCGTCTCTGCTGCTCTGACAAGGACACACACAGAATATTTATTTCATGGCCTGCTTGTTGCAGAAACTGCATGAGACCTTAGGAAAGAAGGGGTCACCTCCTCTCCTGCGCATCCTGCTGAAGCCAGGTGGGGAAAGACCAAGCAGAGGTGTGGAAGGGAGTGGGATGGAGGGGCTGCCCCTGCCCGGGTGCTGGCACAGCACCTCTCCTGCCCTGGCATCTCCCCAGGCACCGGGAGCCGAGGCTGCAGAGCTGTGCTCTGATGAAAGCCTGGGTGCTGGTGCAAAGGCTTGATAATCACCGGGCTAGACGGGGCTTAATGGGTCTCTGCTCTGCTCAGAACCAGCGCTCTGCGGTGCCACATGGGAAATCAAAGCTGGGGATCAAAGTCTGTAAGTCTGTGAAACAGCCTAAAAAATTTAGTGTAGTCTATTTAGCTTGTGCTATAACCTGAGGATCAGAAACAGGCAGCGAGGCAGCATTGCTTACCTGGCCCTCCCCCTCTTTCCCTTCCTCTCCCCAGTTTTCAGTCCAAAATCTGTTAATGGAGAAAACAAGAGCGAACCAACAGGACGGAAATGTGCCTTGTCTGGCTCCTGGGGCTCTCAAACCCTCACACCTGGGTCACAGTTTGACAGGCAATGGAAAAGGTCATTTTTGTGAGTCCTGGAAACAAAGCAACACAACCTGGGTCACGCTTGAAAAGGCCAATGACTTCTTCATCCTTCTCTGTGTTTGGAGGATTTCTGACAGCTCTTGTAAGCACAGTCATGTTAAAATTATTTGACAAATAATAGATAGAGAGATAAAACAGATCATTACAATGTCAGTAATTCCAGCCTGAACTAGAGCTGTAAATCTGAGACTCTGAACAAGGGCAGAAAAGAGAGGCAGGGTGATCAGCAGCTCGTTAATACTTGCACGACTGACTTTCAGATTGCAGGTTTAAGAATGAAAAAATAAAAGCATTAAAACAGCTCAAGTGAGAAGTGACACGTAAGGAGAACACGGTTTTCTCCTGCACTCCAGGCTCTGGCTATGAACCATCCCTGTGGGAAATGACCATGGAGCAGCTGCAGTGAGCCAGACGGCTCTGAATCCATGACTTCCCAGGTATCCACATCTCCTTCCACGCTTCCTATCTTCCTTCTTAAGAGGAGGATAACTCGATATCAACAGCCCTGCAGCCGCCTCGTCCTCCAAAACAACCCCCTGGCTGTGCCAGCAAATGACACTTGCAAGCACAGGGTGGGTGAATCCCTTACAAAACACTTATTTAACTGAGGCTTCCCACACTGCACAGTCCCAAGCTACAGAAAAGGACATTTGCATGCACAATATGAGATACAGGATAATAATAAAATAACCCCAATGCCACCATTGGGCTGCCACAGGCTGCCTGTGACTATTTGGAGTGAGAAGGAGGAGGGATGAGGCACAGTCACCCCAAAGCCCCAAGGGCTGCATGCAGCAGAACTGGCCTAAAAATCCTCTTCTCCGAGCACCAGCTCAGACCTGAGTTTATCAGAGACAAAGGCCTTCAGAGCTACGACTTAAGGAGATTAAAAACCATCCAGAAAAATGGAGCCCTAAGTAGTTACACCGATGAAAATACAGCGGAGAAGAAAGCAGGGGTGAGGGGGGAAAACCTGACAAAAGGAAAACTAGGTTTCAATAGGCAACACAATACAACAATTTCATATGGAAGATGTGAAGCATAAAAGAGATGTTAGATGTTCAAAAGCCCAGAATATAGGAGAGATATAAAAAAATCCCCAAGAAGATGAAAATCTCCACTTCAATGCGATGCTGCCTTCTCACTTTCTACCAAGCCAGGCGCTCGTCGCCGTAGTGGGGGAGCAGCGGCGTCCCTGGGAGAGCAACACGGCTGCCTGTGACATCCTGGATTACAGGGACACAGCACGGCCTTTAATGAGCAATTAGGTTATGGAGTATTTGTTGCTAAGAGGAGAACAGAACTGCAGAGGATAAATGGGAGCTGAGTACGTGACTCTGTGATTCTGATGGGCTGATGTGACACTCAAACGGAGGGAGCGTGAATCATCCCAGAGGTGCAGGAACAGCGCGGAAGGCACCTGGGAAAAGCTGGGGGGACCTTGGCTTGGCTTCCAACCACGTATCTGTGTCCCAGGCAAGAGAGAGCCGAGCTTCTGAAGAGCCCTCCAGCATCCCCTCTGAAAGCAGTAGGGCTGTAACATCCCATTACAGACAAGCCCCAGGCTCCTTGGGAACACAGTGACATCGGGTTTAACTGGGAAAACTCTTACTCTCAGCCACCCCATGGAAGTGGGAATTACCTCGTGTGAGCTCCTGGCCCCTTGCAGTCACAACATTGAGCTGGAAGTGCAGAGCGTGGTGTGGTCAGGAGCCACTGGGAGCCCTGCAGGGAGGAGACCCAGCTCACCTGAGCCCAGGCAGGGCAAGGGCAGTGTTCAGACCAGGAAAGAATCCAAGGAGCTGCGGTGCCCTAACACAGAGTAACAGATGGATAATTATATTTATACAAAGAGCCATATTAGTAATTAAATAAAAATACAGAATAACAAATCTGCTGCAGCAAGACACCTCGCAGGGCTGCAGAGAGCCCCTGCAGCTGGGACCCGGCGTTCCAGGTGTGGGATGCAGGAGCTGGGGCACTTGTGTGAGTCAGCAAAATCAAGGAGTTGCCCAAAGCGCGGCAAAAGCAATGGGAACACAGGGACTGAGTTGAGTCCCCTCCTCTTCCTCCCCTCTCTAGGGAGCAGAGTGGAGTGAATACCGACTGTGGCAGTAAAATCTCAGGTGCCAGAACAAAACCAATCACACCAGATTGTTCTGCTGAACACACACAAACAACAAACTGACTGGCTCTATTTATAGCTGTAGGAAAAAACGGTCCCACAAAAACAGGTAGGAGATCACACAGCCCCAAAGTGAACCAGGCAGGAATCCCAGTGCCCCAACAGGAGTGAGGCCTCCAAGGACACCCTCAGAGCCCTTCTCTTCTCCTGACCCTTGGCTTTGCCAGCTCTGAGCTGTATTTCAGTGCCAGCACGAGCCCCTGGCTCCACAGACACCAGGGCGGTCACTGAGCCCTCACTGGGCTGCTCTAGGGGGGATTTGCACCTGGAGCTCCCACAGACACCAGGGCATGTGTGGGGTGCAGCTTCAAGAGCCTCAGATGACAGCTCAGCTTCTGTGGGTTTAACCAACAACCCACAGACCATTTTATGATAAAAAGCAAAGGTTGGGGGATTTTTGGGGTGACTGCCATCCCCCTGTCAGCACTGCCAAGGTCAGCCTGACTTCTCCATTCTGATGGTGACAGATGGACCCTGCAGGCCACTCTGAGGGTTTGTCACCTGTCTGTGACACCAGGGCTGGACTGGGTGACTCGTGTCCCACCTGCAGTGCTCACAAGAACAGTGTGAGCTCTCTTCCAGCTCAGCCTGGTGAATGACTGATCCTTCCAGGTAGGTACAGGCAAGTGCTCCACAGTGCACGGAGAAAGGCATCCCAGGAAATCCCCCCGGTGCTCAATCACCCAAACTGATGCTTTGTTTTTGAGGGTAAATCAACCTTATGGCTCTGTGTGCCACACTTACAAAACACTCCCCGTGGATTCCTGAAAGCCTGGTATTTACTGTAGGTCAGACATGGATCGGTGCCGAGGGATGGGCTGTGCTTCATCAGAGGCTACATTAATAACAATGAGGAGATGCTCCCCGAGCGTGAGCAGAACTCATTTATTTCTGTGCCATTTTACCCAGAGCCCTCAAAAATTGTGTTGATTTCTTTTTTAAAAAATCCCAACACAGCAAGAAGCAAGAACAATAGTGCAGGATTAATATCACAGCCTCGAGCTCATCCCGTGTTGTTCATCACAGAGCCTTCAAAGCACCCCCTGATTTATAGACGGGGAGACCGAAGTGCTCCCAGGAGCGTCGGCAGCCGCGTCAGGGTGCGAGTGTGAGTGCTGGCTCCTGCCTCCCTGCTCCTCCTCTTCCTCCCGTTCCTGTTCTCTGCACGCCTCCACCCTCCTGGCTCCAGACCTGAATTGGCCCAGGATGGTGGCACAACACCCAAGGTCCTTCCCAGCTCTTTGCTGCTGCTGCAGGACCCCCAACAAGCCCCTCGGACCCCGCAGTGGGGCAGCTCTGCACAGAAGCCTCCCCACGAGTCTGTTGAATCGCTCTGGGCATCATTCCAGGCATGCCAAGTCACTCAGATATTTCAACAAAACCTATTCACACACCTTAGGTGAGATGAAAACACTGCAAAAAGCTGTCTGAAAGCACCACAAGAAGAGAGCCTCGGCTCGGAACGCTCCAGCTCTCCGGTGCCGATGTGACACATCCCACTAATCATCCTGAGAGATGCTAAAGGGGGCCCGAGGCTGAGCCCTTCCATTGTTATTCGCTTTATTTGTTTGCTTGCTCATTTGAGCTGATTTTTCTTTAAGACAAGTGCTAATAATATCAAAAACCCGAGGAAGCCTGTGCCTGGCGCGTTCCTGTTGGGAATGCCAGCGGAGCGCAGGCACCGTGCAGCTCTTCCCCGAGACACAAAGCGAAGTGTGAGAACAGGCATTTCACTCCTCTCCCTTGCAGCAGCAGCTCGGCGCAGCTCTGTCCTATTTTAACCCTGCCATCTGCTCGCAGCTCCGCTGCTCCCGTAGCCGGGAAGGCAGAGCGCTGCTCCAGGCAGAGCCTTCCAGCAGCTCCCACCCGCTTGGCCGCCGGCCGCGCCCCGGAGCAGCCCCGGCGGGAGGGGTTCTCCTTAAACACCGATCCACTCTTCGCTTACGAGCCTCATCCCAGCCCATCCCACTCCTTGGCAGGCCAGGGAAGATGCTGGATCACAGGGAGACCCCCCCACTGCAGTGTCACTCTGGCTCTTCCCAGTCCCACCGGCTTCAATGGTGCTATTAGAATCGTTTCAGCCGATAAAAGTAGATTTGTTTCACTGAGTCATGACTCAAAACCAAGACTTTGCTCCGTTTACAAAAGCAAATCACCATCTTGCAAACGCCAAGCACGGATTTCAGCTCCAAAAGCGAAGCCTGGGGAATGCTTCCAGCCAGAGAGAGAATGGAAAAGCTGCATCTGCAAAAGCTAGGAAACCTTTTTTTTATTTATCTGGTTTTGATAAACAGAGAGGATGACCTGTGGAATACCAGCTCCTGAAGAAACCTGATGAACTCATTCTGCATCAAGCAACTTAATCATGGATTAATAGAGGGGAGAGCAACAGCAGGAGATGCCACGGGACCAGGGACTGCAACACAACCCACGGACAATTCCAGCCAGTTCCTAGGTGGGAAGCCCTCGAGGAAAACTTGGGAGTCACAGAAAGCACCAGCAATTCTTTCTGCTTTCTGATTCATCCCTACTCACCCGCCCACATGCCACGGCAGAGGAGGCTGTAACTGCTACATTTAGGATGACATTTAAAAATCAAGGTTGTGCTGCTGATGGTCATTAAAAATCCCACGGCGTTTTTCAGAAACAAGTGGGTACTCACATCAGTGTCCCTGCCAAGTATCAGCACAGCAGTCATTTTTCTAGCAACTTCAGTTAAAAGATAAAAGAAAATTGTGCCCACCTATAACTACCGTTATTACTGTTGCTGTTGGTTTTTAAACATTCACTACACACCTTTACATTTTCTAAATACAAATTAAGAAGAAAACATTTCCCCAAGCCTTTCCAAGTGTCAGATTCATCTCTGTTAACATCAGACAGCTACAATTAAGACATCCAGCCCATAACAGCTGCCTGGGCTCCCTCAGTAACATGTTCTGACCTGTGGTCTGCACGTCCCTGGAGACCCTGTGTCTGTTTTTCCATGGGACTTGCCCTGGCTAACCCAGAAAGGCAAGTCCCCTGCCCAGAGCTTTGGGGGTCACTCTAAAGGGGGCTGCATCTGTTCTGAAGAGCATCTGAGGAATTCAAGGTCAGCAGCAGCAAGCAGAAAAGATGATTCGTCTCATGGGAGACGGGGCTGCCTTTGACTCCTGCCTTAGCTGGAATGATTTGCCAGTTGGAGGATTCCCTCTCCCTGGCTGGAGAGGGAGCCTGGACAGTCAGCTCGGGTGGACAATCGTAGGAAGACTGAAGCTGGGTGACACGGATCCCATCTTCAGAGAGAGGGTGAAGGAAACACCTACGAATGCCTGAACCAAGCTCTCAAAGAGCCAAAATTTTCAAGGTAGTTAATAAAATACAGGAATAACGCAAAGAATCCGTACGCAGGGGTAAGAAACAAAGCCATGGCAGGTACCAGAGCTGAACTGGGTGCTCAGGAAGAGTGGGAGCAGGGAGAGGAGCACTTTGAGATGGGAAGATTCTCCATAAAAGATGCAGTGGAATAAGATAATTATGCAGGAAGAAAAGAATATCAGCAGTGTGCCCTACATCACTGATGGATGGAGAGAGCGGATACCTTGACAAAGAAAGCCAATGTGCTAATTAAGATTTAATGACCCTGAAGGCAAAGAGAAAAAGCCCTCCTGTGCCACAGTGGAGGAGGGAGTGGACAGAGAGCCTCAGGCTGGCAATGAAAGGGTTAGGAAAAAGCCCAAAAGATCTGTGAGATGAACAACATCTCTGCAAGGGGGAGCACCCAGGCAGGTTCTTCGAGGCAGGAGGGAAGGGCTTCATCACCAGGGCAGAAGAAAGCTCTGAGAGCTGAGCGTGGTTGTGGAAGCTGAGCCGCCTGGATCCTGGAACAGCTTGAATGCAAAGGTGAAGGAGGAAGCGGGTTCAGTTCATTCCACGCTCTGCAACTGTGGAAAGACATACGCCAGGCAAATGTGAGCTGTGATGATCACTTCCCACTGCTAGACTGCGCTAGGAGAGGACGGGAAGGTGACACAACCAGGAGTTCACACATGTGCTGCGAAGGCGCAGGAGGAGCCAAGGCTTGCCAGTAATTGCTGGGATGTAAAAGCCCGGCCGACTGCAGCCTCGTAAACAAATCTGGCTCTGCCTCCCCACGGCTCTGCTGCCCTCCGGGTCTGCCGGGGGCACGGTGCACACCATGGGGTCTGCCGGGGGCACGGTGCACACCATGGGGTCTGCCGGGGGCACGGTGCACACCCACGGGGTCTGCCAGCCCTGGGGGGACAGGGTGCTGCCTCTGCCTTCAGAAGCTTAAGGAAATCACTTCAGAAATCACTTGTCCTACACCAACGCTTCCTGCCCAGATGGACGGCCGTGAATCCACGTGGGAGCAGCCTGTGCTGAGCTGGTGCAGAGCATCTCCTGCCGAGGTCCAGCAGCAGCAGTCAGACCGAGCCCGGGCCGTGCGCACCGGGGAGGTGGCCACGGCCTCCAGCGGAGCACACAAAGCCTGCGGGAGGGGGCTGAGAAGTCACCTGCTGTGCTGATGAGTAAGGACATGAGTGCATCACGCTCCCCTGGCCAGCCCTGGGGTGTGACACGCCGGCCTCTTCCCAAGCGGAGCTGCCGCTGCCTCCCGCTGACAACATCCGCGACTGATTTGTGACAATGACATCAGCGTCCACAAACATCCTGCCTGCTCCTGCCCTTGCTCACATCCTTCCCTTCCTGCTCCCCCAGCAGCAAGGACACCGGCCTGCCACGCATCCAGGGAGGATGAGCACAGCTCCTCATCCTCCCTCAGGCTGGGCTGGCTCCTCACCTCGCCCCACAGCTGACGGCACCGAGTGGCACCAGCACAGCAGGGTGACACCTTCCCCACGCTGGGCAATGCAGAGTCCAGGTCACAGCAACTGTGGATGATGTCTGGAAACCACCACCCCATGGAGAACAGTCATCACACTGACCTACCTCCTCCCCATTCTCTGCCCACTGTGCAAAAGCAAGAGAAAACCCTCTGTTTGATCTCGATTGGCCATTTTTAACCTCAGCAATGGACTGCAGCTATTCCATGGATTCACCTCTGCTCTGGAGACAGGCTGAGAGGTGGGGTGGAGAATGGAATGCTCTGAGGTTTCCTAGTGCCTAGAAAGGCTCCAGGAGAACTGGAAAGGGACTTTGGACAAGGGCCTGGAGGGACAGGACAAGGGGCAGTGGCTCCACACTGACAGGGGCAAGGTTAGATGGGATATTGGTAAGAAAATGAGACCCTTGCACAGGTTGCCCAGAGAAGCTGGGGCTGCCCCCGCCCTGGAACTGTTCAAGGCCAGGTTGGACGGGGCTTGGAGCAGCCTGGGATAGTGGGAGGTGTCCCTGCCTGTGACAGGGGGTGGCACTGGATGGGCTTTAAGGTCCCTTCCCACCCAAACCATTCTGGGATTCTGTGATTCTCCTCTCCCAGGAGGGCTGACTGGACAGCAGGAGTTGGAGACAGACCAGTTCTCATGTTGGGAAACAGGGCTTGGACAGGCTTTCTTTAAGTCCATCTTGCAGAACCATTACATTCAGTTCCAGTTCTCCCTCTTTCGTGTGTGTTCACTGTGAATTCCCCAAATGCAGCACCATCTTTCAGCATTCCTGCCATGGGATGAATCTGGGCAGGTTCCCGAGCCTCCAACGCTGCTCCCTGTTTATGTCCTTCACGCTGTGCTGTGACAGCTCGTGTCACACAATGCCTTGGACAGTCTGGGCCCACACATTTATGGCCATGGACCTCTGTGTTTCACAGCACAAATTTGGGAACCTACAGCTGACCGTGGACACATCACTCATTCTTGAAATGTAGGCCACAAAGCTACTTTAGTTCTGCTTTTGCTTGTAAATCAAGGGCTTACATATGTAATTGGCCCAACCTTAAGAGCAAACAACAGCAGTGGTAGCACCGTGCCAGCAATTATTCATGCCTATAATAAACGGCTGTAAAATTGAAAGCCAGCCTTTAAAAATCTGGCTCCTCACTGCACAAACAACAAAAACTCATTTGCAGGGCTTGGCCAGGGGAGTTTTTAATTTTGGGGGAGAGATTGAGGTGGGTGAGGATTTATTTTTTCTCTTTTCATTCTCTAAAAACACCACTCATGCCTACGTTTAGGTCACGGATTATTCTGGCTACATTTCAGCACTGTGGAATAAACCCAGTGAGAGGCACAGGGGACAAATCTGCCCTCTGCATTCCAAGAGCAGGGCTCTGGGAACAGGCACAGCTGATCCCCATCCCTTGGCATGTGGGCACAGTCAATTGTTTGCAGCCAGCCCTTCCTGCCTCCGTGCTGAGCCAGCAGCGAGCCCACAGATGAGCCACCGTCCCTGGGGATGACACAAGCACTGGCCCTCCTGCTGCAGGCAAACCCTGTGCTCCTGTTCCATGCCAGGACAGGGATGCTGAGCCTTGCACAGGTCCCACCAGTTAGCAACAGCATCCTGGCTGATAAATCACTCCTCAGGGTCGAGCAGCAAACACCCCTCTGGCACTTGTGCCCTCTTTATCCAACCGTGGCCGCAACGCAGCCGCTCCTGGGCTTGCAGGGTGAAAGGTGTGATGAGATCATTCCTTCTGCTGTGCACATTTCTCACCCACAATGCCAGAGCAACCCCTAAAAACTCTTCCAGCACATGGATGAAAATCTCCTTGGTGGTGCCGAGCAATGGCACAGAGGAACGGGGGCAGGGCCTGAGCCCAGCAATTCCCCCTGCACAGGAGGCAGAACTCCTGCCCTGGGCAGGGCCCAGCCCTGAGCAGGTTGTGCAGAGAGGCTGTGCAGTGTCCCTCCCTGGGGACATGGCAGAGCTGGGTGGGCACACTGCTGTGCCCTGGGCTCTGGGATGGCCCTGCTGGGGCAGGGAGGTGGGATGACCATTGTGATGACCACTGTGGTCTCTTCCAACCTGAAATATTCTGTGATTCTGGGATTCTTTGATGGCAAAGATCCCACTGGCAACAGAAGTCTGCCTGCACAGTGGTCCTCAGAGGCCTGGCAGACAGCACCCTGCTGAGATTCCATCAATTCTGGTCCCTGAATTGCTTTAATAATTAGCAAGGTTGAAAGATGCCAGCACAGTGAGCAAAGGAGTGAGGATGGAGTGACTGGCAGGGGCAGGGAGCAAACCTGCAGCCCCGTGTGCTGGGGGGCACCATGCAGGGTGCCAGCACCCCTCACACAGCAAACCAGCCTGTCACCCACACCAGTGCCCCAAAACCAGCTCCTCGAGTCTCCTCCGTGGTCCCTGAGTGAAACACAGCTATGACCAGATCCTACAGAAGCCCTTCCACACACACCTTCTCCTGCACCTTTGGCCAAGGGCTTCAGAGCTGGTGGCTCAGCAGCTCTGCTGGCCTCACGTCCCTTCAGCACCAAGCCAGTGCTCTGCTTCCTCAACAGTCACCAGGCAGGAGCAGATTTCTCCCATTCCAGCAGCAAATGACAGTAGCAGGGACCTTCCCCATGTTCTGGACCCCCGAGTTTAGAAGATCTGAGGCACTGTCAGACTTCTTTAATGAGGAATCGACCGTTTTACATTCTCCTTTGGCATTTCTGGTTGGCTTCCTCCTGCTTAAAGCAGTGGCAGAGCATGAATGGAAGAGCTCTGTAAGGACTGCTCTCCCTCTCTATGGAACGCTTCCCTCGTCAGAAATCTCCTCTAACTACCAAGTTTTTGCGTCTTCTGAAGGAAGCCGCATTCATCACAGTTCAGAAGGGACCTTTTGCCCTAATCCCCACTAGAAAAACTGCCGAACTGATCCTCCCATCACACAATTAGCAGCCACAGAGACTCTGCTACACCGGCCGATGCGGTGCTGCTATGACAACAGGAACGGGAGGCTCGTTAAGGGTCTCATGGAGAGGGATAACGAGCAATCAGGGCTCAGAGAGAAGGCAGGAATCAATGAGAGCTGTTGATACCGGCGCATTTTGCTGCGTCGGGCCAGGTTCTCGGGAGCCCTGGAAGGTTGACTCGCGTTGTTACGGCACGGCCGCCGCGAGTACAACTTCTGAGGACAGGCAGATTCCTGGGGAGTAGAGATGAATATTCATGAAGGAACTCAGTTTGGGAGAGGAAATGAATCAAGTGTGACAAATGCCGCCTATTAGGAAAAGAGGGTGGCGTCTATTTTTAGTGGAGTTAAGCAAACATTAAAGCTCACTCTCTAAGAACTCCAAATAATACCACTCCCTGCTCTGCCTCCCCATCGCCAGATAAGAATTTAGCAGCACGTTCCCACCAGCCAAAACCCGCTCGCCTCAACAGAAGTTTTCCGATTTAGCCCCCGTGTGTGTTTTATAAAAATACAAGTTTTAATCTCTCATCTGCATAGGAAGATGTAACGGCTTCCACCAGGATTTATTTTTTTCCCCCCCTTTCTCCAGCATCATAAGGCTTGAAGGAACCTTTTTAAGACGGAAGAAAACGCTGCATTCAAATCTCCTAAAAGAGCACTCACGCGGAGCTGTAATCACTTCAGATGCACAGAATTATCAGGAGGAGAAAATTCATCTCACTTAGAATCAAGCCCCAATTTGAAGCAGAAAGGAAGAGGCTTGGTTTGCCGCCGTGCCAAGCACTCAGACTTTTCACTGAAGTCAAAGAAGCTACAGCTGCTCTGAGCCATTGAAAATCATGCCCAGAATCTCTAGCGAAACTTGTTTGCAGAGATGGCAGCAGGCTGATAAGGATGTTGACTATTCCGAATAGGCCCACGTTATTTTATATTTTTAGAGATACTTAGCCTGCCTATTATTGTTATTAAGCAGAGGTGGAGTATTTACTGCCCTTTTCTCAGAACTCTGTACAAATGCTGCTTTTCAGCAGGCTCCTCTTTTCTTCTGGTGAACGTTAGAGTTTCCTTCTTTTACTTTTCAGGCTTATAAATGTCCAATTAAATAAGACAACAGCAAGAGAATAGTGCCTAACAAAAATACCACCATGCCCACAAAGCTACGTGAAAGGCCCTCATCCCATAAGCTAAGGTGCTCCCCAGCCAAGACTGTGACCAGAGCATTAGAGATTAGACATGGGTGGTCCTAACAGCGAGCACTTAGAAGACCCCTGGGCAAGGGGAGAGCATGAGCCAGGGGTGAAGGACCCTTGCCACAAACTCCCCAGGCTCAGTCCAGGCTCTGCTGGTTCCTGCCATGCACCAAGGGCCAACTCTTCAAGGCAAATGCCCAAACTCCTCCACCTGCAACACCATGGTTCACCTCTCCTGTAAAGCTTCAAACACAGTCTTAGAGTTGGTTCAAAAAGAAGCCACTCTGAGATTAGACATGTCAAGCGTTTATCATCCATACCAGCCTCCAGCACCAGCCAGGCTGAGTGAAGGTCTACAGCAGAGGAACACAACCTTTCCCAGGACATCCAAACCCTGGGAAACCCTCTATGGCTTTGGGATCACAGGTGGTATCCCTGCCTGAGGTCCCCTCCTTGGCCTTCCCTTCCTGATTGAGTGTCCTCATGACTCCCCCTCAGCTTTTTTTTTTTTCCCTTCCATCTGGAGGGGAAGATGCCCACCATTAACGAAGCGTGACTTGTAACTGGGTCCACTGGGGCAGCCTGCACACCCAGCAGAGCTGGGACCCCAGCAGGACGAGAGCCAGCACACAGAGCTCTCCGTACATCACCTCCCTGGTGCTCGGCAGTGCCGTTTGCTGGGGAAGTTGGGCCCGGTGTCCTTTGGAGAGCACATCTCCGTCCCTTGCCACGCCGGCCCTCAGCAACTGTTGCCATGGTTATTTCATTGGAGTGCTTTTCATCAAGGAGATGCTGCAACTGCTGAATTGTCTCTTGCAAGAGTTATATAGGAATAACTAGCTGATAAGTAGGAATAACGGGTTCAGACTGCCCACAGAAGCCAGCGATCCTAATTATTTTTGTTTTGATCCTGCCTTTCTTTTGGTCTCCACCAGGCTCAGGTTTAAAGCGGGGGTTAGGGATAAGCAGCAGAGAAGGAATGCTTCCTGATGGGAAACGCACTTGGCTCTGCCAGGAGATTAAAGGTCTCTCCTCACACAAAGCCTCTGCTTTTCAATCAACCCTAAATAGGCTCTAACAAGGCACAGCAATCAACCAGGCAACAGATATCCATCCTCACCTGTTGGCTCTGGGCGAGGAACGAGATGTATTTCCCAGTTCCATCATGTTAATTGTTAATCAAGATATTATAGCACAACCCCAAACCCGTTCATCAGTCACGGGGAGTGACGGATGTCCTGGGCTCTGCTCCTGCCCCGGCAGCGGGAGCGGCTCTGTCGGCGGGGGCCGGCCCACGGCTCTGCTGGGGTTCGTGGCGAGAGGCAGCCGCCTTTCAGACCCATTTTCAGCATCACAGAGAGCAGGAATAAAGCCTGCTCTGGAAAGCCAGGGCCGTTTTGTTTAGCTCTCATTGAAAGCTCTGAAGAGTGACTGGGTAATGATGGAGCTGCTCTTCCCCCGCCGATGGGGTCCCACAGCGCCGGCCGTTAGGCTTTTAATGACAGAAATGCCTTTTTCTGCTCTCTGCTGTCCCTGGCACAGGTTTTGGGTAGGGAGGTGCCACCTCAGACCTGGGGAACAGTGAAGCTGGAGGAGAGGCACATGGAGCCCACTGCAGCCTGCGCAGCCACCAGCACCAGCGTCACCCAAATCCCAGCCTGTGACAGTGGAGGGAGCTGCCCAAGGAACCAGGATCCTACCCACAGAGGGATGCAAAAGAGCAGGGGAAGATCTCGGCTTCATTCGCAGGAACGAGCCCAAGGGCAAAAAAAATCTATTAGATTTTTCTTTCATCCTTTTTGGGGGGCATCAGGCCCAGCATCACCAGCCAGGCAAGGGAGGGGATTGTTGTGCTCTGTTCTGCACTGGGGTGGCCTCACCTTGAGTCCTGAGACAGTTTTGGGTGCCCCAATATCACAGAGATCCAAAGCTGTTCCAGAGTGTCCAAAGGAGGGAGCTGGGGCTGGGGAAGGGTCTGGAGGGGCCACCCGAGGAGCGGCTGAGGGCACTGGGCTGCTCCAGCTGCAGCAGAGGAGCTGAGGGCAGAGCTCAGGGAAGGAGGGAATGGCTGGAGGGGGAGGTTTGGGATGGAGATCAGGGAAAGGTTCTGCCCCCAGAGGTGCTGGGCACTGCCCAGGCTCCCCAGGGAATGGGCACAGCCCCGAGGCTGCCAGAGCTCCCAGGGATGCCCAGGGTGGGATTGTTGTGGTGTCTGTGCAGGGCCAGGAGCTGGACTGGATGATCCCAGTGAATCCCTTAAACCCAGGATATTCTGATTGTAGATGTAAGCCGAGCACACCTCACAGCTGGAGCTGGGCAAACACTCTGTGCTGTGCCATGGAGGCACTCGGCAGGGCCGCGGCGCTGGGTTTAACAGGGTGTCTGCCTGGTAGAGACACCTGAGTTGCTACCAGTGGACTCAGACACCCAAGCTGGAGCCCCCAGGCTGGTGCCAGCCCTGCTCCCCGGGGCTGAGCTTCCCTCCTTGCCCTGGCACAGGCAGATGTGGCCGCAGAGAGCCGCAGCCCTCGGCAGCGCTCGGACACGCACACCCCGCTCCACTCACCACCACCCACGAGGGATGGGCTGTTCCTGGAGAGCACACTGCACTTCTGCAACAGCCACAGGCTGAAGACAAAGAAGTGAATGTGGATGATGTGACCCCAGAGAGATCAAGATTCAGCCGTTCTCGGGGTACCAGAAGAGACAGAAGACAACTTTGCCAATTCCAGCTGAAATAGCTGGATTTAAAGAAATTAAATTTGTCAGTTCATTAGTGTGTAACACAAGAATGAAAAATGCATTTCTAATTCCTGATCCGCTAATCCACAGTCCGCTGATCTGCAGTCCCCAGAGTCCCCAGGGAAAGAAAAGAAAATCCACAGCAGCCTTCTGGTATCTCTCCATGACTTCTGGCCAGGTCCTGCAGAGAGAGCTCAGCCACAGAGCCTTCCTCCCTGTACAAAATACACCTCAGCAAACTCACTGCCATCCTAGGGGGGCTCAGGGGTAACGAAGATCAAACTGCACTTGTCGGAGTGAGTGAACACTGGATGTTTGGTGAGGTGCTGAGCATCATGTTCCAGGAGTTAGCTCAGCTCCCCACAGCTCTGCAGGATCAGCTCATTTCCAGCAGTGCTCCCACTCCTCAGGACAGTTAGTGAGGTCCCAGTCACCCTCTTAACTGGGAGTGCTGCCCCTGCACCACAGGAAGGGGTGCTGGTGCCTGTGAGAACACTGTCCTGGCTGCACCTGGGAGATGTGTCCCCCGTACCTCCTTCCCAGCTCAGGGACCCGTGGATGCCGCCTGTCATCCAGTTTGCCCCAGCAAGACCAGTTCAGTGCACGCACACCCGCCCAGCACACGCAGTCATGGGCCCCCGGCCACGTCTGTACCTTAAACCATGATCTCCACAGCCAGCTTCAACTTCCCACACCAAATCCTTCCTTAAATTATTCTCACGCTCGGCCCCATTCAGCTGCCTCAGGGGGAGGCACCCACAGCCCTCTCTTTGGCAAGTGCCCCCTGGCAGCACAACCTGTGCACAGAGGCCAGACCAGCAGTGAGCACCAGGTGCGAAACTGGGAATCTCCTGGGGCTGCCACCACTGCCCTTGACCATCCCCTTCATGCCCTCTCCAAACAGACGTGCTGACATAGCTCCATAACTGATCTGGATTTGCCTTTGCAAAGCAACTTTGCCTTAACTTGCTGCATCTCCCCAGCTCCAGAGCTGCTCAGGACTTGCTGACCATGAAAAAAACACCACCATGAGCAATAAAGCCAGTTTGCACAGGGAGGACTTGCTCCCAAAACATGATAGAGAACTCTCCTTCCTGCAACACCTTTTCTTCCTCCTCTCCAGCAGAAAATGCTGTAAATGTCTGTGGCTACAGACCCCAGAAATACCCACTAATGCTGAAGCCACCACACGTAAGACCACCTGGTATTTCTCCATTACTCCCTTCCCTCTCACAGGCAAGGATGGGAAACCTGAGGAAACTGCACAGGTCACACATGGAGCAGGAACCCAGAGCAGAGCCCAAACCCCCTGCCACTTCCACACCTCCACGTTCCCATTCCCGAGTTTTTTGGAGCACGCCCCAAAACGTTCCCCTCCTCCCAGCTCAGCTCTGTGCAG
This sequence comes from Eulacestoma nigropectus, assembly GCA_013397775.1. Taxonomy (NCBI): domain Eukaryota; kingdom Metazoa; phylum Chordata; class Aves; order Passeriformes; genus Eulacestoma; species Eulacestoma nigropectus. Next base: position 269,522 of record VZTE01004600.1, read on the forward strand.
TGACACGAGAGCCATCGTGCACAGCTGCGGGAGGCTCGAGGCAGAAATAGCAGCTCATTACCCAGGGACGTCATCCCACGCAAGGACCCCGAGACGCCACCATCCCCTCCTCACCCCAACCCGCACCTGGGCCACCCCCGCCCTCCTCCAGCCACAGGTCCCACCGGGAGGGGACAGCTCGGGGCTGGCTCTGCCAGGTGGCATCTGTATGTCTCCTCCCGAGCTCTCCATGCCAGCTGAACTGATCCCCAGGTGCTGCCAGGGTAGGACCAAGCCCTGACTCCACTGCACTCTTGAAGGTTTCAATTAATCATAAAGCCAATTCCATTTTGGGCTCCATCTGTCTTTATTCCTTCAGGGACTAATAATGCCTCACCGTGTGTTTTCACACACTAGCTGAACTGAAATTAAGATGCATTTCAATATGAAGTACCTGAGAAGAAAATGTGTTTTTTAAAAAGAAATCTCAGAGTCGTTACTGTTCTCAGCTTGGAAAAAGACCTTGTTAAGTAAAAGCAGTGGGGTATTAATTTGGAAAACAACTCAGGTGAGTTCCTGCTCATTGCAAGACATGCAAACAAACTAAAATCATATTTAGGGACTTTTATGACAGAGTATGTATGGAAATATGACACAACCTGCCTCCACAAGGAGAGGAGGAACATGCAGAGGAGCTCACACAGGCTCCCGTGTGCAGCCTCCAAGCAGAGGGATGCTGGCAGCAGCCACCCTGCTGCACCAGGCATAGACCAGAATCCAGAAACCCTCTCCAACCCTCCCTGTTGCACTGACAGAAATAGAGAAAACCCAAGAACCCTTGTGGTTCATCATGTATGGCAGGTTTGAGCTGCTCAAGGCTTAGGGAAACCTCATTTATGCGTCCCCACACTGTTAGCACCTGGGTTTGGTGTTCCTTCCTCTGCAATCCAGCCAGGGGGGCTTTCCAGCCAGCCAGGCCTGCATGTCCACTTCAATAAGGCAATTCCCGTGTTGATCTGGTGGTTTACACAAAGCAACAGCCCTAATTATTGATCTCAGGAGATGCAGCTAAGGATTAATGACCTGTCCCTTGGAACTGCCACTGCAGGGCCGTGCCCATCGTCCCCTGGCTGTCAGTCTGGCAGCACCAGCGTGTCCCCTCCCTCCTCACCCACGTGGAGATGTTGTCCCCCACGGTGACAGCCGAGGCTGACGCAGGCAGGGATGCCCAAAGCCAGCTCCAGGATGATTAACACAAGGGAACAGGTACAGCCAAGCACCAGGAGGGAATAACTGAGGGAGTCGTGACTGTGGAGAGCAGCAGTGACAGGACGTTTAGCATGACCCACATTTCGCCTGGGCTCCAGCTAACACCACCTCACTGCAGGGAGGGCCCTTCCTCTCTCCCATCCCCTGTTTTCAAGGCATTCAGGAAAAAAAAAGGAGAGACAGTCTGGAAAGGAGGGTTGCAAGGAATGATACGATGCACTCCACGTTGAATTCATAAGAGACATGTGAGACGTGAGGAGTGCAGAGCGCTGAGGGGCACGAGGCTTCTGATGGAAGCGAAGATGCTTTGATGGCAGCCTTCTGGAACCGGCTGCAGTACCTTGGAAACTCATTAAATGCAGCAGAAAGGACAAGTGACGTACATCTATTGATGCTCTGAGCAGCAAATTAGTTTTCAAATCTATTCAGGGCTCCCGCAGTGGCATCGAGGGGCCGAGACTCGGTGGGAAGCGGCTGCGAGAGCGTTTCTCCAGCTCCTGTGGGGACTCCGAGCTGCCCTCGGGGAGGGGGCTGCCACTGGCCCAGCTCCCCGGGGATGTCGGGGGGCCACAGACAGCTGCCCTGAGCAGCAGGGCTCCGAGGGCTGCAGGGCTGCTCAGGCAGCCAAGCCAGTGAGTCATCCCCTCCCAAACATGCCAGGCTGCTCCGAGGGCCTCTGATGGACATGTCCTTTCAAGCAGAAAAAAAGATCATCTAAAATAAAGGGACATCAAAACCCAGCTCACGAGAAGACACAGAATGTCAGCACTTGAGGGAACAGCAAGTAGTTAACAGTGATGACGAGTTTCTTCAGAAAGAGATAATTTCCAGTAAGCTGTTGTCTTCTGTCATCATCCCGTTCAAACACCTGGAGAGCCTCGAAGCAGCTGAGGTTGGCAGCAATCTGGTGAAGGCCTGAGGAACTGTCTTCATGGATGAATAATCACCTGCTTCAATGAATCTTTAAGCACATGAACAGACAGATGAGAGAAAGCTTATCAAAGCACTGTATCAAGAGAACAGGTAGGCTGGAAGATGCCAGCCTGGAAACAAGGTCCCTGCTGGGGCTTGGACCCTCTTCAGTCAGGACAGCCAAGGGCCATTCTTGGGTGCCATAGGAGCCTGCAGTTGCTGGTTTGTGTTATTTTACCTCCTATGAAAGCTCTGCTGGCCTCTCCTTGGGAAAAGGAGAGGAGTGAGGGAGCAAATATGGCTAAATCCAGAAAAGAGGCCACGAGAAGCAAGGGCAGCCCCCCAAGTCCCCTCTGACAGCCCAGTTCTGCCATGCAGCCCCAAAGCTGGCTCTGCATGCTCGCTGTGTACCTGCTGGCACAACAAAATCCAACAACTTCCAACAAAAGCCACGATCAGGAAGGGGTAGGAGGGTGCACAGAGCAGAACCTAGAGAGGACGAGACGGGATCTGCATCCTCCCATAGGGGCTCAGACAATGACTGCAATCGTAAGGGTCAGTGCTGCCCACCCCAAACCCTGCTGGGAGCAGGTCCTCACTGAGGATGGTTCCTGCATTTCCCACTGCCATTGTTCATCTCCCCATCTCCCATTCTTCCCTTCTTTGTTCTGTTCAATGCACTTCCTCAACCTCCCTCCTGAAGCACACAGCAATGGGCTGCCACAGCCTCCTGCACATCCTGATCAAAGAGCAGATGCAGATGCCTCCTCTCTGTGAGTGTTTTGCACCTATTGCTTGAGGAGAATGCAGAGAACATGCCAGGACCTGGGAAAGTCACAGCAAGTCAGGAAAATAACGTAGGTGGTTAGGGAGGAAAATCTTTGAAGCTTGTGAAGCCATTAGCTGAGTGCTCAGGCTGTAGTAAAAAGGATAAACAGAAAACAGAGAATCACAGAATCATTTAGGCTGAAAAAGACATTCCAGATCATCAGGTCCAACCATTAATCTCACGCCACCGTGTTCACTGCTAAACCACATCCCTAAGTGCCACATCTGCACGGCTTTCAAACCCCTCCAGGGTTGCTCCAGTGCTTCACAACCTTTTCAGTGAAAAAAATTTCCCTAATTTAAACCTCTGCTGGCAGAACTGGAGGCTGTTTTCTCATGCCCTATTGCTTGTTACTTGGGAGAAGAGACCAACCCCTGCCTGGCTCCACCCTCCTGCCAGGGAGTTGTAGAGAGCAAGAAGGATGAATTAATAGTGGCTGAAGAGACAGAGGAAAACATGTTGTGTCCAGCTACAGAACCAGGTCTGCACTGGCAAACAGCAAGTTTGGGCTGGTTTTTTTTGGCAGAAAGTGATTAGGTAACCAGCCTGAACATGGATTTTAAATGGAAACCACCACAATAACTCAAAGGCTTTAGCAGAGAACATTTACTAAACACGATGAGACAGAAACAACATGTTTTATATAATGCATGAGCTGGCTGTGATGAGTCTTTCCCTCCCTGCTAAAGCTCTGCTGGAGCAGCTCCCTGGTGCTCCCCACCCCTGTCACGGCCCTGGGCAGCACTGGCTGTTCTGTGGGGCTGTGTTTGCAGGGCAGGACACCTCCCACAGCTCTCAGAACATCAGCAGCCGTGGACTGATGAGACCCTGCAGGCTGTGGGAGCACCCATCGCTGTGTGAAGGACGCAGGAGGACAGGTTCACCTGCCCGAGCCCCAGGATAACTGGGAGAACCCCGTGGAGCCCAGTGCTGGGGGAGCTGTGTGGGAGCTCACTGCCCACGTGCGATGTGAGGCCAAACACTCCCATTTCAGCCACTGCATCCTCCCTGCTTGACCTCACAGCACCAGCCCAACCCAGAGAACTGACTCCAGAATTCCCATGTTCTACAGAAAGGACAACATCCTCAGCCTGAAACCAGTCCCTTGGGCTGAGGCCAAGACATCCATCCCACCTTGTCCACTGTCCAGCAGCTGCAGGCACCTGGGGAAAACACATCTGGCCCAAGACAAGGACCTGACCCCACCCTCTGCCACTTCCAGCCATCAGCATTTCCCCAAAAATTTCTCCCCAAAAACCCAGGAGCAAACCTTGGATTCTAGACTTTCCCCTCCTTGTCTTCCTGAGAGCACAAGGATGGCAGTTTACTCTTTAATTGTTAATTACACTTTCTTGTTAGATTTCAGAGGCTGAAAAATGTTTAGGGATTTATTCTTCTGTGTAATTAACCGCAATGATGAAACACCCATTTATACTGCACTGCAGTTTTTGTTAAGGTTATTCATAATGGGGAAAGGCTAAATAGGTTGAGTTCATTATCATTACAGAAAAAAAATTGAGGTGACCCAATCAAATTAATTTGAAATTAAGTGCAGTGAGGCTGATAACTCCACACAAGTCAGGAGTTCAAATAAAGATAGAGGAGACAAATCTACAAAGCAAGAAATTATAAGCAGTCAAGGAGTGGAGCTGGAATTACTTCAACTGGGAGATGGCAAACACATGGTGTGGGCAAACAGGGCCACTGAAAAAATCAGGGAAAATGGGTAAAGAGATGGGCAAATATTGCAGGATGTAAAAGGAGAAGCTGGAGGAGGAAGGGATGAAGATGGATTGGAAATAAATGAGTAGGGACAGTGCTTGTTAAGCTAACCAGATTTATCTCTCTGCACAGAAATTCTTCTGTCCTTACAAGACAGCATCGAAGCAAGGTCTTTAATTTTACTTTTCCTAGGTTTATTGCTTGGGTCTCTGTGTTATTTAATACCAATGAGCACCAACCAGTTTCAGTGCACAGCTGGACCTAACTCAAACCCCTTAAATCTGGTGGAAGCTCTTTCCTCTTGACAGAGGCATCCTTCTCCAACAGAGCAGGGAGGTCGTGAGCCGTGGGAGAATGGACACCACCAAGAGACTGATGGACAGAGCAAGGAGACAGCATTCCCACGTCCCTCTTTCCTCAGAAAAGACAATGGAAAAGCAGAACCAAAACCGGGTGGACCCCACGATGCTGAGCTCTGTCAGACACCCCAACACAGCAGGAGGAAACAGAGCCCATCACCCAGGGAGCTTCTTTCAGGCTTCTCTTGAGAAGCAAACACATGTTTTATGCCTCTCTTGGCTTTACCCAAGTGGGGCAAGCTCTGAACAAGCCTTGGAGCTGGGTAACACAAATAATGGTGAATGGGATATTCAGGGTGCACACGGTCATCCTTTAAGGGGTTTAATCCCTGGGAAACAACTAAGACAACCCATGGAAAACTCTTGTGTGCTGCTACAGGATGATGCTTCAGTTATCACCTGTGATGAGTTTACTCCCAAGCCTTTACCAAGTCCTGTGACATTATTTTAGCACTCAGGGCCAAAAGGGAACAGTGGGACCCCAGCAGTGCTGGGCTTGTGGGCAGAGGCTGTGCTGGGACTGTCCCGTGCCCTCCTAGGACATGTTCCAGCTCTGACCATCAGTGGGACATCACTGTCCCCGGCCACCCGGGTGGGTGGGTTTTTAAAGCTCTGGCCAAAACACCACGAGTCTCTCACCACAGCTGCACAAGTGGCTGCCCTCCCAGTTCCCCACTTTGGCCAGGCCAAAATCTCACCTTCCGAGCCTTCTGCCTTGTCCCCATGAAACACAAACTGCTTCCCTTTGCCTTGAAGGTCCCACAGCTTAACTTCTCCCCATCCTCACCTCCAACTCACCCCTAAGCGCACGGGGAGCACTGGGGATAAAGCTTCAAGAAGGCATTCAACATAAATTATTATTCCCCTTCTAAACAGATTACAAAAATCCTTTTATTACAAAATACTAAAATGTTCAAATTATTGGTGTGGAAAAACATTTCCTGTAGGTAAAGTTTTCAAAAATGGAGGTTTTAATCGCAAGCATAATCCTTTCTGGCTAACATTTCCAGTCTTGTGAAACATGGAGATACAGATTGCACAGAGGCCTGGCTGTGCCATGAACAAAGGGAGATGCTGCCTGTAAATAGCTCAGAGGACATCAGAAGACACTTCTCTCATCAGCAATCTTTTTTAGCTTAATATAGCTCCTCTTTGCATAAAACATTGACATTTTTGTAATGTCTGGACCCAATGGTGCGAATGCTGATTGTCATCCGAACATACCGGAGTGTACCTTCAAAATACGCAGGAACATTTTGCAGACAGTAGTTTCACTTGCCTCCAAAATGCTGGATCTTAATATTTCATACTTATATATATTTAAATGTTAGTACCACAGGATAAATGCTAACATGCTTTTATGCTAATGCAATCACTGGAAATCCAGATAATGCTGTGTATTGCCATATACTGTTAGTGAATTATGGATACCTAAATGTACAACCCCACATGCCTAGCAATCATTTTTGTTAGTGCATTTAACTTTTATTTGCAATCAGAGCACTTGAGGATTGTTCAAATGAAGTTTACTTTCGCAAACTGCTGAATGGAAAACAGTTTGTTAAAGGCTTAAAAACAGTAAGACTGTGATGAGGTTTTAGACTTGCAATAAGGGCACTTGCTCAGAGAACTCCACCAGATGGAACAATGTTTGATTTGGTCACAGACTCGGCGATTAAAACCCCAATGCCTGAAGTGAAGGACATGTAAGAGAAACATGAGATGAAACCTTGATTTCCTCCCTGTCAGATGAAGAAATCTGCCTCTCCTGTGGCAGAGGCTCACAGAGGCAGATGGATGCCAGGAGGTCAGATCCTGGCAGCTGGAACCCAGGACCCTGTGCCCCGAGGTCCAAATCCTGCTGTGCTATGGCTGCTTTTCAAGTCTGCTTTAAGCCAAATAAATAGGAGCAATATCAGGAAGGAGAAATCCTGAGCTGGCCCTGTTGTGCCTTCTCCTCCTCCTGCCTTTGCTGATCCAAGTCTTGGCCAGCCACTTGGGCTGTTGGCTCAAGATGCTGATCCCCTGGAAAACCCTTTTATTCCAATGGGCTTTCAGCACAGCCAGAGCTCTGAGCCAGGTCCTGGCAGGACCATGCACAGGCAGGACCTGGGTGCTGCAGCTGCTTGCTCCATCCCTCACCTGCTTCACTACCTGAATGGAGTTAAGGACAATGCAAATCTGGAGAAGGCGTGGGTATTTTTGAGAGCTGAAAAGTTCTGGATGCGACCCAAACACGTCTGGAATTGCTCTGTGTCCAGTGGTTTCCTCCTGAGTTAAACACTTGTCTACAGACAACGCCAAACTCCCTCTTCCAGAGCTGTGCCAGGAGTTACTGACCTCCCATGCCAGGCTCTGGAGCTGCTATCGCCATGCCCTGATTTCCCTCTGGGAATCTTTGCCTGGCTTGAAACCGCTGGCCTGAGCCAGCCTGGCTGAAGAGACCTGGGAGGTGGCCACAGACCCATTTGGTGAGCAGCAGACCATTGCCTCTTCCCAGGCTCAGCATCCAGCACAGGATCTGACACCAGCCACAGGCACACAAGGCACAGAGCAGATGATGTCCCTGCAGCCCAGCGAGCTGTGACACCTCTGGGAATTTACTGGAAAGCCCTACCACCTCGCCGAGGCTCCCAGGAACAACCACGAGTGAAGGAAATAAACAACAAGCCCTCAGAAAAACACAAAATGTTGTGTGAAGTACCTGAAATGCCCCCAACAGTTTAACTGGAGCACGGAGTAAGCTGAGAAAATGTATGAACAAAAGAATTAAGCAGTGAGCACACAGCAGACAAGCTGGCATGTAGGTGTCTACTGAGAAAGCTTAAGCACAGCAAGGGGAAAAAAAGCAAACCCAAACCAAGGCATAATATCCCTCATATTTTGGAACAGAGCTCTCAGACAATGCATCATCCAAACCCCTCCAAATTACCATCTGCCAGAATGTCCTTCAAAGAAAAAAGGTCCACAGGTTTGCAAAGCAGCAGTTTAATGTTGTCATATCAGATGAGAGGTTCTGTCCAAAGAAGGTTTTTGCACTTGAGTAGTACTACACAAAAGTGTGACTCTCATGGCCACTGCTACACTGTTAGGTACCGTGAGACAGTGAATTTTTGGAGCCTTGACCATGTCAGGTCAGGTACATCTGTGAGAAGCTCTTTAACAGCCCCTGTCATTTCACAGGTTACCTGCAAATATTTCCACACTGTCTGCATGATCTTCTCTGTATGGAACATATAATTAAGAGCCTACATAAAGAACCTGAGCAAACCACTCCAGTACTGTTTCAAAGATTAAGATACACCAGAATATGAAGAGCAGGTTGTGTTTCTGATGTATCTTCCTGTCATCACTAAGTCAGGCTCTGTTTCAGGCTAGAAGCTGGATCCTTTCCTGGTGTAAATCTGGGTGCCTGCTCCTGTCCACGAGGCCCCATCACTTCACACATGCTGAGGGCCAACTGCATTGTAGACAAGATTGCCAAATAAATGCAGGTCTGTGGACCATGTGTTAGACTAAGCCATAAATAATTTATGATGCTGGAGAAGGTGACTGTACTTTTAGGTGTAGAAATATGCAGATAAAACAGTCCTGACCTTCAATTTTTACTCTGCACTGCTGATCCTGAAGTTTGAGTCCATCCAATGCATTTCTAAAGCCTCTGCACCTCTGAATGAGTAACACACCCCCCGCAAAGCCCCAAAACCCATAAATCAGAAAGGGGCACCAAGAAAACCCATGGAGCCCACAGGGTACCTCCTGTAGCACTACACATGATGCCCCAGCATGAGGCAGACAGGGCTCCTTCCCGTGAATGTCAAATATCCTGCAGGCCAGTCTCCTCTGGATTTTGGCTGCTGACCCTATTCCTGACCCCATGTCTAATCAACACCCCTTTGTTATCAGAGGCACATGTCTACGGGGCCCAAACCCCGCTCCACAGACCACGGGAGCTGCTCAAATCAGCATCTTGCCATCCTGAAGCTGCTCACTGGGGTGCTCATAACTGCACCCTCCTCCACATCTTCCCCCAGAGAGGGCTGTCAAGGGGAGACAAGCAGAATTATTCCCCCCTTGGACTTTGTACAAACAGGAAGCCCAGGGACATCAAGAAACAATCATAGATTTGACACCAAATTACCTCTGGCTAAGTCTAACGAGCAGGATGAGGACAGACTGAGAAGTTCAGGGTAAGGGGTGCTGCAAGGGCTAGGCAGGGGACGACAATTTTGGGGGAGAAGACTTTGTGGTGTGTCACAGCACGGCTTTCAGCCTCTGCCATCAGAAACAAACCAAGAGAGGTGAAGAGAGGCACAGAGCCCAGCTGAGGGCAGGTCTCACCTGGACAGGGCAGCTCCCAGGACGAAGGCAGCGTGTTCCTTCAGCGCGGCCTCGCTGCTGTTGAGCCCCTCGATCACCAGCCGGAGCCCACCCATGGACAGGAAATCCTTCGCATTGTCCACCTGGGAGAGAGCAGGTCCCGTCAGCACAAACCTCCAGCCCTTGGAGAACACCTCCCTTCACACCCACAGCATCCCTTCCCTCCTGCTCTCACCAGCACGGAGTTTTAAAAGGAATGAAAAATGCAGAGGGAACGGCTGTGGCTGAACTCTGCAGAGTCCTGCCCACGGGCACCGATGCCATGGCAGGCACGGTGTCCTTGTGGGAGGATATTGTCACACGCAGAAGGCATCGCTGGAAACTCCAGCCCTTTGATTATAGCTATCAAAACTGCTCTTGACACGTATTTCGCTAACTCAGGTGGTGTCAAAAACTCGGTACATCTGCTGATGTCAAAAAACTCCAGCTCTTTGCTCTCACCTGAGCAGGCCTTTACTGGGGACCCAGGGAATTGCATGTTTTGCAAATGCAGTAATTAATGCTGTAATTGTAGCACCAGGAGTCAGGGATGTTTAGGAGCCTGTCAGCACCAACAGGGTCCACAGGTGGCATCGGAGTGAGGAGCGTGGGCAGTTCTGGGAGTTCTCCATGAGTTCCATCAACAACTTCACATGGACAAGGCAAGAAAAAGCCAGGCCCTGCTTGGAGGGGTCAGCCAGGAGCTTCCCCATGGAGCAGCCCCACAATGACTTTTCTAAGCAAACAGTAATGGATTAACTGCCAGTAGGGAAAAGTTTACACATTAGTGGGGATTCATCGGCCTCTGGCTCTAACTGGATCAGGGGCTAGCCAGGCACAGTCCCAGCGGGCATCTGCTCTTGGAGAGGAGATCAGAAAAGGCTCTGAGTGCTCACAGACAAAATTTAGAGAAACAGCACAAAGTACTTCAAGTACAAAATTCAGTCCAAAGTCGAATCGATACATTTTGGTATTCAATGATTTTTTTTTTTTTTTCAGTTTAAAAGGGGATCTGATGACTGCTCAGAACTGCCTGCACAGAAAAATCAGGTTTAGAAATTCGACATTTCTCCTCCCTGAAAGACAGGGAGACAACAGCAATCGTTGGCAGATGGAAACAGAATATAAAAATGAGTTATCAGCAGAGCAAACCGACCCCCCGATGGGGTGGGACAGGACAAACACCACAAGCTGTGCAGGGCATGTGGGACACTCTTCTAGTCAATGACTTCATGCTCAGTGTTATATTTATCTCAACCATGTACCTTCATCAAAATTGGCCCTAAGTCAGATATTTCAGGTACCCAGGAGAAGCAAGAAGCTTTGTGTCCTGTGGGTCTGTCGTCACCAGCCAAAGCAGGACCTGGGGAGCTCCAGCTCGTCTCTGCTCCCCAACGGGACAATACCCACCGCTTGCTGTCCCTCTGCAAAGCTGCTCTCTGCAGGTCTGCTGGGGCTGATTCAGGATTTGCAGCAGCTTTTGTACCCTTTCAGATGCTGTTCTTTTAACTGTCCCTATAAACCAGGCCTGCCAGATCTCTCACTTTTCTGCAGACCCATCTCTGTCTACAAAGAAATCTATGCAGCAACCCAATTTCAGCTGCCAGTGGGTCCTTTCATTACGCAGCCTCTGTAAAAACTGGTTTAGTGCTGGAATCGGACATTGACTTTGCACGAGAGGGAACGTATGCACAGGCAGGAACTTGCATCCAGCACCTGGTGTGGTAAAACCAGCCACTGCTGTGACCTCAGCAGCACCAGAGTCCTTCGTGCTGCCCCAGCATCAGTGAGACACCTCAACTGCATAATATAAATTGTTCTGTAAAGCTTACTCTGAAGATGTGTTTATCTTTTTTAGCCAGAGTCTGTCGTGAGAGCTCCTTCTCTCGCTCACCGTTTTAAAATCAACAAAATCCCCAAACTTAACAACTTGAAGGTATTAACCTCTCTGGGGAGCGGCAGATGCTGTGAGGCAGCAGCTCCTACCTCGCTTCAGTCCACTGAAATCAGCACAGAAGAAAAACCAAAGATCAAAAGAGCTCTTGAGTAAAGTACACAGGCAAAGCAGGCAAGGAGAGAGGTGGGAGAAGAGCAAATATGACAGCAGTTATTCAGGGAGCAGGTTTGAATTGGAGGAGAAAGAAAATAGGGAGGGAAGGTGAGAGAGAAAATGTTAGAAAACAAGAGCAAGGGAAAGCAGCATGCCAACCGTATGCGATGGAGAGGAAATTAGCAGAGAGAGATGGTGTAGCATGTCAGAGGAGAGGAGACAGGAAGATAAGGAGAGTAAATAATTGAGAGAAAGAGCCTGCAATGCCTGAGAACGGGTCTTGGCTCTGCACACTGCTGTGCAAGCACCGTGAATGCTGTTTATGAGTTACACTCTGCCCTCTTCACATTTGCATTTGGGTTTTATGTGTTACAGATAACCCAGCAAGCCAAACCCTCCTGCTCCTTCTCCAGGATGGGCTCCCGAACATGCCAAGCTGAATTGTGACAGAGGAGAAGCAAACCAGAGCCGACAACCAAAAGCTGAGCAAACACAGAGCCCTTGGGCTGACTCTTCAAAAGCAGGAGAGAGCATCTCCCCGGGCTCGGCACCGGCCACGGCTCCCGCTCCGCTCCCCACGAGCACGAGCTGCCTCACACCCCACTGCTCCGGGGTGCTCACGAGCATGACACAGAGCAGGGAGCAGCCTTTGCTCGCACGCCCTCCAGGGCATGGCATTTTCCACTCGACAGGGCACCCCGTGCCCCGGAGGCAGCAGCAGGATGGCCGGGAGCCGAACAGTCATGAAAAGCCACGGCACGGTACTGCTCTGAGGGAGGCTGGGGAAGGTGGGACCAGCAAAGTGGTCCCACATGTGGCCTGGGCCACCCACACCTGCAAGGATCCCCTGCTCCCACGGCAGGGCTGTGACTCGCTGCAGAGGAGTCCTGGCAGTTCAGCCCTTCCAGGGTTATGCGGCACAAGCGTCCTTTGGCCGCTGTTCAGTAATTACATTAAGCCAGTGCTGCTAAAGTCAGTCCCAAGCAGAGATAATGCTCTGGACGCATTCAACTGACTGGAAGAAGAAAGAGGAGGAAAAGCCATGCTGGCTTAGAGACAAGTCATATTTCTTATCAGCTTCCTGCCTGACGAGAAGGTGCTGCCCAGCCATCTGCCCCGACAGCGCGGGCACAGAGCAGCGCTGTGATCGGCGCACAAAGGCGCCTCTGTGCTCCCGCCAGCCCCCTGCCATTCCCCCTCTCTGACCCCTTTGATGCTGGATGTGCTTCCCTTTGATGCTCCAGTCCCTGCTCCTCTCGCAATTCTGAAATTGTTTGCCCCATCCTGTGCTGCAAGGATTTTCTGCTGGAATAGTCCAGACCGTTACGCTGGAATCCAAAGCATCCCCAGGGTGTTCGGGGGTTGCTTTTTAGCACGCTGGCCTGATGCTCTGGCACCCTTAATCAGGCAAGATTAGCCCTGAGTATAAATATGAAGCTCTTTGGGTGCCCATTGTTCACACTTATTCTCTGAGTCAGACAGATGCCGTCAGTGACACAAAAGCAGGGAGAACAAACAGCAAGGAAGCCTCTGCATGCCCACAACAGAGATTTAGAGTGGAAATTCAAGACAAAGAGCCCTGGAAATAACACTTCTATCAGCTGGCACATGGACTCCCTCTCTCAGCAGCAACACTTCAGCTACCTGCCCCCAAAATACCACATTTGGTTTAACAAGTGCTGTTCCAGTGAAAGGGCTTGCACTGGCAACTCCCAGGAGTTGTTCCCATTCGCCCTCTGAAATGACAAAGTGACACTGGAAACTCTCCCAGTGCACTCCAGACCCTCCCAGGCACAGAAGCCAAGTCCCTTCCCGCAAGACAGAGCAGAGGCTGGATGCCCAGACACCCTCCCAGGGGTGGCACCGAGGAAGGCACCAAGCCCAGGGGAGGAGAGCTCTGGTGCCTGCAGCTGCATCCAGGGGGAGGTTGGGATGTGTGAGCTGAAAGCAGAGCAAGAGAGATCAGAGGGAGGGGGGAAAAGTGTGAGCACAAACCCGAGGAAGCGAGATGCCAGGAAATATGCTCACCCTCACACAGAGCTAATTAGCACGGCGAGGCTCTACATGCCACTGCTTACTCACACCAAGACAAAATAGAGGGTTTTGGGTGGCTGTCGCCTTCCCTGGTACAAAGACATTATCTGTGAACTGATGTAAGGGCACCTACCCTCAACCACGGCAGCTTTCCATGGAAGCAGCGAGAAAATAATTATTTTCTTAGCAGCCACCACTTTACCTACCCAAAAATGGCAGCTAAAACCCCATTTTGTAACATTAAGCAGATAAAAGAGGAAAAAAAGAGGATAAGAAAACCAGCCTGAGAACAGACAACAAATCAGGCAACCCCTAGGATACTGCTGGCTCCTGGCACGTCAAATGATTAATTCAAACCTGGATATAAAATAAGACTGCCCTAGCCCACTGCTGCCTGTTATTGTCCCAGGATTATGGTAATTAAGCAATTTGTATTACCTGATACCGATAAGAAAAATAAAACCTCGTTTATGACACCGTATCCCCTGGATTTTACACGGCAGTTACTGATGCATTCTTGTTACCTGGTGAACATAATATTCGAGATCATAAAGCGCCGCTACTTTTTCGTCCAGCGTGGAGGCAGAGCTGTTGAATTTGCTGATTAATTTAACCATAATTTCATAATCTGTTTCCATCTTCATGTTCAGCTTTTCAAACTCCTCCTTCAGCTGCTCTATGGGCCGGAATTTCTTCCTCACCTCTTCCTCTCGGGCCTTGAAAACAGAAGGAGGAAACCAGATAAGAAGATAGGAGATGAAGAGAGACAAGACAGACACAGAAAGGAACGCCAGCCCCAAATTTACAAAGGGAACCTGGCTGTCTGTGCCAATAGATTTATTGCTGTGCATCAGAGATGCAGGGGCAGGGCTGGAGGGTCCTTCTGGGAAACCCAGGAACCTGTGAGATGCCCACAGTGCGAGCGAGCAGTAGGGCTTTGTACACCACGTCCACATCTGCACACCATTTGTGCACCATTTCTACATCTAAACACCATTTGTGCACCATTTCTACATCTAAACACCATTTGTGCACCATTTCTATTTCCCACATCCCTCCAGCTCAACATCAAGCCCCCAGGCAGCAGCACTGCTGTTCTCTGCTTGCCTGCAAGTGGATGTTCTCAAAACCTGACTGCAAAAAGCCCTGAGCCACCTCCCTGATCTTACAGCTGAACCCCTCTGGAACTGGACATGAGGCTGGAGAGCTCCAGAGATCCCATCCAGCCCGAAGTGCCCAGTGACTCCAAGGAGATCTCGGACACAGACAAAGATGTTTTCACCATTCCAAGCACTGAACACACTTCAGGATGGCTCCATCTCCCAGGGAAAGGTGTGGGGACAGAAGCTGTCAGAAAGGGAAGCAGGAGGAGCAGTGATGAGCTGGGGGCAGCTGAAGTGCTGTGCCACGGGGCTTGGCCAGGACACAGCCTGTCCTGAGCACGGCTCATCTCCCTTGCAGTAACAGCACCCCAAGGGCTGCCGAGAACCAAGAGAGCTGACACAAAACGTGGTGAGAAGGAAAGGATCTGTCAGAGACCCGAGAGAGCCCCAGAGGCACAGGAACATCAGCACTGCTGGCACTGGGGACAGAGCCTGCTGCTGCAGGGGACACAAGAAGCAGAGAGGCCAGGCTGGAGCTGGGCTGCCCCAAGGACAGGAGAAAGGCAGAAAGCCCCTTTTGAAAGGGATTTGTCACAAAAATACCAAGATCTGTCTGTATCCAGAGTGATCCCCCGCTGGAGGGTTTGCACGCGTCCTGCTCCCCATGTGGGAACAGAAGCCGAGGGCTGGAGCCATCAGGGCAAAACCAAGTGAGCAATGGAGGTGAAAGCTCTGCCAGTGTGCTGATCAATCACCACAGGTACCACACCCAGCACCATCCCCACCCGAGCACTCCGAGCTGCCTTTGCCGCAGCACAGAGGGGCACACGCTCAGTGTAACTCCATTTCCTCTGACACAGATCCTTCAAGGATGGATTTGCTCCCCGCAGGAGTGACTGCAAATGGAATACTTTAGGTCTATTAGATGTAGCTGCTTTTAGCCCAGTTGCTGGGACAAAAGCTGTTCTAACAGGGGATTTTAAAATATGGCTTATTTTCACCTAATAGGGTATCACTAATTTTTGCAATTCAGTGATCCTCATTTCCAGCAGCCCTTTCCAGCAGCCCTGCAATCAATCAGCAATGCTGCTATGGAAATAATCTCACAGCAAACGAAATCATGCCCTGCTGTCACATAAGGGGAGAAAAAGCCTTTCTGTGACAGCAAAACTTTAGAGCCTTGACTCCTCTTTCAGTTTTTCTTTGAGCCAACACCAAGGCAGCAGGAGGAGCGAGGGTTAAGGAAATGCTGCTGAGGGGGAGAGGGGAAAGAGGCTGTGATGCACCTGCTGAGTCACACTTCATCCTACCTATTTACTTGGGGTTGTGGATTGTTTGTAACTAAATGGACAACTTGGAGCTTATGTAAGGAAACTTCAGCCCGTGCTTCACCGTGGCCATTCGGGTTTTGCTATCCAGGGCACGAGGTTGGAAACAAAAAGCAAGGAGGGTAGTGAAAGGGAAAGTAACTCCCTTTGTAAATACCATCGGCTGCAATCCAGTCCCCTCTGGGGTCTGCAGACATTTTTGTGAATCAAGCAGCAGTGGAACAGATAAATTTCATTGTCCAGAGAAGCTGTGGCTGTCCCTGGATCCCCGGGAGTGTCCAAGGCCAGCTTGGACGGGGCTTGGAGCAGCCTGGGATAGTGGAAGGTGTCCCTGCCCATGGCAGGGGGTGGCACTGGACCAGCTTTAAGGTCCTTTCCAACCCAAACATTCATAGAATCATAGACTCAGAGAGAAAAGCCAGGGAACAATATCACTGACAGGTTAGCAAAGGTATTTTAGGTCCATATTCCCCACAAGATTAGCTTGCAGTGTTTTCCAAGCAATCATTTAAACCATTGAATTTCTGCAGTGTGTAACAGGGTGTGTTCACAGCTCTGCACTGTGCACTGCTTCAGAAACAGGAAACTCACCTTCCTTTCTGCCTTCTCACTTTCCTTCATTTTAGCCAAGGCCTTTTTGAGCTCCTCAGATGTGAATGAATTTGCATCGACATCGACCTTGCCCAGCCTTGCAGAAGAAACAAAACAAACCAGAACATGTTAT
The DNA here is from genome assembly GCA_013397775.1 of Eulacestoma nigropectus. Lineage (NCBI taxonomy): Eukaryota > Metazoa > Chordata > Aves > Passeriformes > Eulacestoma > Eulacestoma nigropectus. The sequence continues at coordinate 286,190 of VZTE01004600.1, forward strand.
GAGTCAACAACTGCCTCTATCCTATTTTCACTGTGACATTCGAGCAATGGCTAAGGGCGGGAGGAAAGGAATGAAAAACACACCATGCTCAAGAAAAGATTGCTCTGAGTGCTGTACTCTGTGTGGGGTTTGCAGACACCTCACCCTGACAATCAAGGGCCCTGCAATCAGCCTGCTGACCCAAAATCTCAAGTCCTACCACAGTAAAACCAGCTGATTAATTGATACCTTGGAATTTCATGTTGCAATACAGAAAGCACCCCTGTGCCACTCAATCATTGCTAAGGGCTTACAAGCTTGAACCTGGAGATTTCAGCTGAACATCTGATGAGCACTGTACACAGAGTCAGGGCAAAAGGTAAATCCACACAGAAATTACACACAAATTCTAAAAAACACATCGTGTTGATCTTTATACCTGTCTTGTTGGTTCAAGGAGTGTTCATCCGGGCCACAATCACTCTTGCACAGAAAAAAAGGAAAGGCAGCTGCTGAGGCATTGTGAAGCCAAAGAACACCTCCATGCCCTGAGCAGGAGTCACTGAGCAGGCTTTGGTGGCATCGCTGCAGGGGCCACTCATGCCCGACCCCCCTCTCTGCTGGTGACAGCTTTGCTCTTGGGGACACCGCTCTGCCCCAGCCCAGGAACAGGAGCAGGGCCCAGACTGTTGTTGTTATAAGGATTCTTATGATGAAAGATGTTCTGTAACTCAGAGCTTTTGCCGATTTTTGGCAATTAAACACTGTTTATTTTTAAAACCCCACGTCTCTTTGCAATTCCTTTGGGCACTGGCAGCCTTTGAGAATGGCTGTGGCTTCCACTTGCTGCAGGTTCCCGGGGCTGCAGGTCCCTGGGGGTGCTGGCACGGCCGCCCTGGGGCTGGGGGTCCCTGTGCACAGGGGGGTCCCCCAGACGCTGCTCCCGGCACTGGGCACTGCTCGTGTCCCCAAGAGCAAAGCTGGCGCCAGCAGAGAGGGGGCTCTGCAGCGATGCCACCAAAGCAGGCAGGAAACCTTCTGCCCTCCTTCCTGCTGGAGCCACAGGGACTCCTGGGCCGAGAGCCGGCATCAGGCCACAGGGATGCAAATTCCCCACTCGTGCTCTGAAGGCCGTGACAGCCTTGGGAATTGCGGGACCTGCACGTGGGCTGCTGCAGCGGCTGATGTCTAAGGCTCGGAGCCTCCAAAGGCTCTGGCCTTTGCTTCCCCTGCTGCTTTGCATTGCCCTGTGCCCGGACTGCCCAAGAGACAAAAGCCAAGCGAGGGGATGCTGGCCCTGCCCGGGTTCCTGCTGCTGGCAGTGGCCACTCTCCCCTGTGCCCCACTCGGGGGACGCCTGGAGGGGCAGCACAGGCTGTGCTGGGCAGGGGGGCTTTGGGCCCCGTGGCTGCTGGTGCTGGGGGCCGTGGGCCCAAGAGGTGCCCGAGCTGCCCCTGCCCAGGCAGCTGCCCCCCAAAGCCCCGCGCTCCCCGAGCATCCCGGGGGCAGGTGGCAGCGGGAAATCCCACACGCTTCAGGAAAGAAATTCCCCATAGCAACTAAACCGGGCTTTGTTCTCAGGGTTCCAAGGGGAAGAAAGTCAGCACCAGCTGACGTTTAAAGCACGTTTAAAAAGGTGGGTGCAGGGAAGGCGGTGATCTCCGCGGGCTGTGGCCGTGCCTGGCGTGCAGGTGAGGCTGTGGGGCTGCTCCCAGCCAGGACACAGCACCTGGCTCAGGCCAGCCCTCAGCCCCTCACGGCTGTTCCCAGGGGCTGGGCTCAGAAAGCAGTTTCAGACCAGTTGCTGCAGATATTTCAAAGGACTAAATGTCATTCAAAGAAGCCACGTTGCCAATTTAGTTTCGGTGTCGTGGCATGAGAAGCCACGAAGGTGCCTCTGAATGTGCACTCAGCGCTTGCAGCGCCATCCCCAAGGGATCACAAAGGACAGGGCTCTGCTTTCAGCACTGCTGAGCTCCTAACCCAGCAATTAAGTCTCAGGAAGAGACAGTAATTGAGTGCACCAGGGAACTTGGCCTCCAATAAAAGACATGAACCCCACAGCCCACCCAACCCCATGCCTTGCATGTCTGTACCTTTTCCTTCTTCTCTCTTCTCTCGTGTCACTTTCCCCGTTTTTGCTGTCTGGGAGCTTGGCTTCTCTCTCTCCTGTCTGCAGGTTCAGCCGCACGTGTGACCCCGCAGGAACAGCCTGCCCTACAAACAAAGGTCACATTATTTCAGAGCTCGTGCACTGTTCCAGCTTTGGGAGGAACTGGGAGCTGAAGGCACATGCTCCTCCCTGGGAGAAGGGGAGAAAAGCTTCATCCCACACAGTGAGGAGTGGGATATCCACCACTGACCCCCCTCCAGCAGCACCCCTAAAGTGCTGCTTTACCCTCCCAGAAATGCCACCCTGAGCCACCAAAGGTGCCCCTGTGCTGCCAGGCTGGCTCTGATCCACAGTAGAGGCGGAACCCTGAGCCCAGCAGACACTGGTTCCTTCCTCCCTTGCAGCCCAGTTCCTAGGGGAGCACTAAAACTCCACATCAGGAGTGGATTTGGAGGCTACATGGATAAAGGGGAACTGGTTACTCATTGGGGCAGACAGAAGAAAATGCAGCTGCCAAAGGGAAATCAAAGCATCCCGCAGAGTACAGCCAGGTACGCTGCACATCAAGGCTGTGGTGGTGTGGAAATACTGCATTAAAAGGAATTTATGATCACTACTATCTGCCAACAAAAATGCACAGAATACATTAAGCTTCAGTTTTAAATGCAGAAAAGATAGGACATTCAGAGTGGTTTTCCTTGGTCACAGTTCACCACAAACACATCTTGATGGCCAGCCCAGCACTGGGTTGGAGAGGAGGCAATATTTGCTTGCTACTTCTTGATGGCATTTCTTCTCTTACTGCAGGAAATCTGCCTGCCCAGGACAGCGAGGCTGCAGCTGAGCAGCTACAGAGCAGCTCACAGATGGACAGACAGACCACAGCTGCTCACCTTCCTCCCTCCTGAGGAGGATTCCCTATTCAGCCTTTCCTTTCTCTCTTTCCTTTTACCTAAAAAGATGCCTGGGATAGAATAACAGCTTGCAGGAGACAGGGAGCATCTCCTACCAAAGGGAAGTGAAGACAAGGGTAATTATTTTGTACAATAAATACATGTACTCAAAACCCAAAAGCTTTAGTCTCAGGAACAACTGGATTTATCCCTCCCTGTTCAAGACCAAAGAGACATTTCCCTGATCAAAGGACCTGGTGCTTCCTACATAAGACTGGGATGTTTGTCACAATTCAGACAGAACCATTTCAAAGCCTGTAGCCATCCAGCAGGTATAAATGCATTCAGAAAAACCAGGAAAATCCATCTTGGAGGATTTCCTATTAAAACAAGGTTTGCATTTCTCATGGACCCTCTTTCTCTCCATCAATCCTGTCCACTGGAAGTTGCATTGGTTGGATATGTGAGAGATGTGATTATCTTCCCATCTTAAACTATGGGAGGACAGGCTAGATGTGCCTCCGCCATGCTTGGAATGCTTTCCATGGACAGATCCCAACCTCCTCCGGCTCCATAAACTTGTGATACACGTGACCTTTAATCTCTGTCTATCTATGGGAGCACCCTCCCACGCTGAGAAGCTGGGCTCTGCAGGAGTTCGGTGCCATTGCCGAGCTGTGCCCCTCGCTGGCGGTGGAGCTGGGACGTGCTGCTCAGAAAGGAGCTTGTAGGATCTCCGTGAAAAGGGCAACACCACATCTCCTGTCCCTGGTTCAGGAGACACCGAGACAGGGCTCTGCCAGCAAGAACACAGCAAATGATAACCTGCTCTACTGGAAGATGTCCCTGCCCATGGCAGAGAGGTGGAACAAGATGAGCTCTAAGGTCCCTTCCAACCCAAGCTGTTCTAGGATAAAATGTCATCGCGTGCCGAGCACACGGACACAGGAGGACAATCCCCCCCTCCGCAGACACCAACGTGCTCAGGGGCAGAGCGAGGGGCGAGCTGGGTGCTTCCCCTCCCAAGCCAGTGGCTTTCCTGGCCATGTCACCAGCGCTGGGCCAGCCGGGTTCCAGCCCCAGCAGCGGCTGCAGCAGCTCTGGCTGTCACACAGCCAGGAACAGCCCCCATCAGGGGAGCACAGCACGGGGCGCTCCGGCTGCTGTGCCCCCACTGCACCCGGCCACATCAGCCTCCCGCCTGCCAGGGGAGAGGAAGGAGGCGGCTGGGCCTTGCTAGAGAGAATCATCCACAGGGAAAGCACGGGAGCAGGCTCCAGAAGGGCTGGGGGGCTGGGGGGCCCAGCCCCCTCGTGTCCATTCTCTATTTTATTTTGGTCAACAAAACCAAACCCGGAGCTGGTGCGCACGAGCCCCACACCCAGCACAGCCGAATTACAGAGGCTGCATCAGCCAAGACACAAACCCTTCCTGCTCCTGCTCTGCACACTGAACGAGATTTGACCACGAACATCCGAATCCCAGAGCAAAACTCGCAGCCCTGAGGTGTTTAAGCCGCTCCTGGCGCTTCCGGGGTTTCTCCTCGCCGCTCTGCACAGCAGCCCAGGTTCATGGCACAGCAGGACAAACACGCTGCTTTAATAAATAAACCATGAAAAACATCTCTGTTTTCAACAAAAAGATTGACACTGTCACTTAAAAATATTCCAGCTGTTCAAGGAAGGTCTTCTGTCTTACTTAGTTTGGGGTATTTTGAAGTAGAAAGTGTGTTTGAGGGTGGGTTGACTTGAATAATGTGATTAAAATTGCTGATTTAGACGAGTAAGCTGGAAATCCTGAATTTTAATCATGTTTCAATATGTAGCTTCTAGACATTTCCCTTAAAAATAGTTGATTCTCTTTGATTCCTATAATTTGATACTATTCAACAACTGGGAGCACACACTGGAGCAATACATATGTAAGCAATTACACAGCTTCACATGCTGCTAAAACAGAATCATTCTGCTAATAGCTTTTCCCCGAGAGAAATTAATTTTTTACTTATTGTTTGCATTAAGTTGCATTTGGGAAATGAAACTCAATTTAAAAAATATAAAAGCTCGTTTATATTTAAGCCATTTTGTACCATTTTTTCTCCTTGACACCTTAGACAAATTAAAGATGTGTATCCACAGGTAGGCACTGCATAGACGTGTTACTGAATGGTCCCACTTCCCTGAGAGCTGCAAATCCTACAGCTGCTAGACCTCATCCCTTGCTCCTCATAAAGGGAAAGAAGAGTTTCCATTCTAATTAATTTCCCAGCTCTAAATCAACTACCCAGTGAGCAGAAATAGCTGTGAAATCCCCTCCACGAACCTGCCAGAAGGGCTACAGCTGTGGAGGGGGAAGCAGCAAACTCCCGCCCCCACAACTGGTTTGTACTCCTCACCACTTAAAAAATATCCCACACTTGGGATTTTTTTAACCACAACTAAAATAAATTAAAATAAATTAAAAATAGAATCACAGGAGGGTTTGGGTGAAAAGGAACCTTGAAGCTCATCCAGTCCCACTCCGGCCATGGGCAGGGACACCTCTCACTATCCCAGGTTGCTCCAAGCTCCATCCAAGCTGGCCTTGGACACTCCCAGGGATCCAGGGGCAGCCACAGCTTCTCTAGGCAACCTCTGCCAGGGCCTCACCACCCTCCCAGGGAAGAATTCCCCCCTAATATCCAATCTGAACCTACTCTCAGTTTGAATAGGCGTTATTGCATCGCCTGGAGGTGATGGAGCAAGAGAAAGCCCCAGGGTTTGAGCAGAGCACCCAGTGCCTCTGCTGGGGACGTGCCACCCACCTGCCCCTCAATCACTCAGCTGCCTCGCAGCCAAAAAGACAGTGTCCAACAGGTAAAGTACTCCCAGAGGATAAAACCCTTGTCACTGCACAGATGACAAGGTCTTTATTGGGAATAAATGTCAAAGCGGAGCGACAGCGTTTATTTTCCAAGCAGGAGACACTGATCCTGTGGCAGCACTGCAGGGATGGTGTTATTCCTGTTCTTGATTTAATCCCTTTATCGGCTGCAGAAGCACCAGGACAGGCCCTGGTCTCCCCTGCCAGCTCTGACTGACACTGCTGTCCCCACAAACCGTCCCCACCCCTGGGTGCTGCCACGTGCCCGAGCTCCGCAGCCCAAAGCACCCGGAGATCCCTCCGAGCATTAGCACTCGTTTTATCTGGATGTGCTCTGTCCATAAAGTTGCTTAAAGAGACGCCGAGGAAGACTTTAATTTATAGCCCCATTCTTTTAATCTTGGTCAGCCAGATTTTTTCAGACATCTGTTTATATCTCCTTATAATATATTGGATGGAGCAGCAGCACCAGGCAGCAGCTCACTCGCAGGGGCTCTGCTGACATTTATAAACCGAAGCGATTTCTCTCGTGTGCTTTATGTTATCAGCTAAACCTGTCCACTTAAATTATTGCCTTGTAACCAAATCACAACTATCTGTTACTCCGCTCTGTGTACGTTTCCCAGGCTGTATACCTCTATCAAGCTTTGCAGAGGCTGAAAACAAGATGATAAATAAATAAACAAATGGAAAATGGGACATGCTTCCACCAGGCTCACAACTGAGGGAGGATCAGGCCCATTGTGCACCACGTTACTAAAAGCAGAGGGCTGCTGTGTGGAATATGCAGCACGCAGTGATATCCAAAGAACCCCGTCTCTCATTTTCTAGACCAACCAAATGACCAGTTGTGTTTCCTCATGAAAGGAGAAAGGTCTCATCCTGCCCGGCTCCTTTCCAGCGCATCATTCCGTGTGCTGCTGGCCACAAGTGGGTTTGTGTTTCAGCACGGGGACAGGGCTGAGCCCCAACTCACTGCACAGCAACAGGAAGGCATTAAACATAACCAGGGAAGTTGTACATCATGCACTGACCTGCAAACCTCCCACCAAGATTGTGCAATAGCTCACTGCACTCCTGGCAGTGGCTTCCCCATCCCATCCCATCCCATCCCATCCCATCCCATCCCATCCCATCCCATCCCATCCCAT